>CM038682.1:703995390-704489560 GCA_021605205.1 Aegilops longissima
GGGAGACATGCGACATGACCGAGACTACCTCAAGTCAATAACCAACAGCGGATCTGGATACCCATGTTGGCTCCTACATGCTCCTCGATGTTGTCATCGGATGAACCACGATGTCAAGGGTTTAAGCAACCCGTATTCTATTCCCTTTGTCGACGGGTGTTACTTGCCCGAGACTCGATCGTCGGTATCCCAATACCTCGTTAGTCTCGTTATCGCAAGTCACTTTACTCGCATCAGAATGCATGATCCCGTGACCGGACACTTGGTCACTTTGAGCTCATTATGATGATGCATTACCGAAAGTGGGCCCAAGTGATACCTCTCCGTCATACGGAGTGACAAATCCAGCCTCGATCCGTGTCAACCCAATGGTCACTTTCGGAGATACCTGTAGTGCACCTTTATAGTCACCCGATTACGTTGTGACGCTTGATACACCCAAAGCACTCCTACGGTATCCGGAATTGCACGATCTCATGGTCTAAGGAAGAGATACTTGACATTGGAAAAGCTCTAGCAAAACGAACTACACGATCTTTGTGCTATGCTTAGATTGTCTTATCCATCACGCCATTCTCCTAATGACGTGATCCCGTTGTCAATGACATCCGATGTCCATAGTCGGAAACCATGACTATCTGTTGACCAACGAGCTAGTCAACTAGAGGCTTACTAGGACGATTGTAGTCTATGTATTCACACGTATTACGATTTCCGGATAATCCAGGTTATAGCATGAATAAAAGACAATTATCATGAACAAGGAAATATAATAATAATGCTTTTATTATTGCCTCTAGGGCATATTTCCAACAATAATGATGTGCATTACCGAGAGGGCCCAGAGATACCTCTCCGACAATCGGAGTGACAAAACCTAATCTCGAAATACGCCAACTCAACATGTACCTTCGGAGACACCTGTAGTACTCCTTTATAATCACCCAGTTACGTTGTGACGTTTGGTAGTACCCAAAGTGTTCCTCCGTAAACGGAGTTGCATAATCTCATAGTTACGTGAACATGTATAAGTCATGAAGAAAGCAATAGCAACATACTAAACGATCAAGTGCTAAGCTAACGGAATGGGTCAAGTCAATCACATCATTCTCCTAATGATGTGATCCCGTTAATCAAATGACAACTCTTTTGTCCATGGCTAGGAAACATAACCATCTCTGATAAACGAGCTAGTCAAGTAGAGGCATACTAGTGACACTATGTTTGTCTATGTATTCACACATGTATTATGTTTCTGGTTAATACAATTCTAGCATGAATAATAAACATTTATCATGAAATAATGAAAGTGCGTTATATCGACTAGAGGGGGGTGAATAGGCGATTTTTAAGAATTATTCACTGAGGAATTTGCCGGTGAGGAAATTCCTTAGCGAAGAAATACTTGCAGCGGAATAAGTACTCAGAAATAAGCATAACAGAATACACGATAGTCATCATGATGAAATGAAGACAATCACAGAGTCTGTAAAGCGTAATCACAGGATAACACAAGATGAAGACAAATGAATGAAGAAATTGAACCGAGGAAATTGAGAAAGTCTTCATCAAAGTCTTCAAACACGATATGAACAAACACTCAACACAAAGAATGAGGAAATGAAAGGGTTGAGGAAATAGAACCAGTTAGGTTGGTGAAGACAATGATTTGTAGACCAGTTCCAACTGTTGTCTCGCTTGTAACGTCCTGTTGGAGCGGTTGAGTATTTAAACTCGAGGACACACAGTCCCGGACACCCAATCGCCGAGCACGCAGCTCAGACACCAAGTCATCACCAGATTCTCCTTGAACTAAGGTCACATGACCTTCTCCAATCACTCGTGGTAAGTCTTCAGCGACTTCCAAACCTTCACATACTTGGTCACTCGGCGATCCACAATTCCTCTTGATGCTCTAGACCATGACGCCTAACCGTCTGGAAGAAGCACAGTCTTCAAAGGTAATAAGCGCCGGATCCACGCAGGATCAATTTCTTCAATGATGCTCAATCACTTTGGGTTTGTAGGGTTTGGTTTTGGGTTTTCCTCACTTGATGATTTTCGCCAAAGTCCTCAGAGGATGGGTTGCTCTCAAATGACAAGTGTCAAGTTCTCTTGGAGCAGCCAACCAGCTAGTGGTTGTAGGGGCGGCTATTTATAGCCTAGGGAGCAGCCCGACATGATAAGACATAAATGCCCTTCAATGATATGACCGTTAGGTGGATAACATATTTTGGGACAGTGGCGCGCAAGAAGACAAGAACGGTCGGAAATTTGAATCTCAAATTCCTCGGGGCTATCATGTTCCTCATCGTAGGCAATCCGATCGGCGAATTTTAACTCCTCGGTCAGAATGAAATTCTCAACACCGGAAAAACTTCGTCTCTCACATCAAGAAATTGACTGAATCTGTATGAGATTTCCAAAGGCTTCGCTCAAGGGATTGGTAGGTGTAGGATTTTGAGTTGAGCATCACATGGAAATTTTTCCTTAGTATTTCCTCGATTTCTTTAACAAAGACGGTGTTTCCTATGACTCAAGAAAGATAAAATGAAACTACGAAAACAAAAGTCTTCACGCTTCATGTTCAAGGTCACACCAATATCTTCACTTTCAAAGTCTTGTAAAGTCTTCGTAATATCAAAGTCTTCAGTTGAAGAACTTCATTTTTAGGGTCGATTTTCTCAGTAAATATCAAACTCCTCATAGACTTATAGACATGTGTACACTCACAAACAAGATTAGTTCCTTAACCTATAAGTCTTCAATACACCAAAATCACTAAGGGGCACTAGATGCACTTACAATCTCCCCCTTTTGGTGATTGATGACAATATAGGTTAAGTTTTCAACGGGATGAACATATGAAGTGTAACATCGATAATGAGGAATTTGATTGCAAGATATAGAAGAACTCCCCCTGAAGATGTGCATAGTGAGGAATTTGCTTTTGAGGCAATGCACATTTGAAGAATTGAATCATGGAGATCTCCCCCTATATCTTGTAATCCAAACACGCATTTGACATATAATATGAAGAATTTGAAATGCATGATGAAATATGGTGCTTGATGTTATTCAGAGCATGCAAAATAATGCATCAAGAGTATCAGAGCCCAAAACGATTTGCTATGAAGATTTTCAAGGAGCTCACGAGAATCAGAGCATAGTGCAGAGCATAATGCATCAAAAGTATCAAAGCACCATCGGGTTTAAGATTACAACTCGATCCAATAAAAGGTTTCAGAAGAACGAGAGTTGTAACTTAACAAGAATAATTTACTCTGTATAGGCAATAAACTAGACCCGCTTGAAGACTAACTCAAATTTCTCCCCCTTTGTCATCAAATGACCAAAAGGATCGAAACTGAGGACTAACGCTCTTGAAGAATTTCAAGTTGAAGACGGAGCGCCAGCATTGTTGGGGTTGTTGGTTGAAGTAGGACCAGCCGCGGTGTCTTCCAAGTCTTCATTTTCATCGTTGTCGCGAGATGAAGAATAGGAGCTGGCCACCGTGGAAGGAACTTTGACCTTTTGAATTTCTTCTGAGGAGGTGCAGACCAGTCAAATTCTTCCTTGAGACCCATTGATGTCGGGTTCTTCTTCATCAGAGACATGTGAAAGAACAGCCCAAAGCGCTTGAAGGTTTCATGGAGGTAGTAGTGGTTTTTCTTCACCGCATTGTGTGTTGAGGTCATGTTGTGAAGAAAAGTACCAAACCGACGCTTAACCCATTTATGATTACGATCAACCTTCCGATGAAGACCGAGGAGTAACTCACGATCACCATCACCCGGTGCGAGAGCTTGAGGACTTTGCTTGACCGAGGTATTTGCGGGTGAGTCATTTGTGGCGAGTCATCATTGGTGGAGTAGGATGCTGCTTGCAAAACTGTCCATCCAATGGACTAATGCCTTCATCGATCACAGCAGTAGCCTTGCCCTTGTCATCATCTCGAGGTAAATGTCCGCTTGAGGACTTCAATCGGGGCAAGTAGCTGCAGTGGTTCAAAGTATCAGCTTTGTAATTGAGTGAAGACCTTGCCTCGATGAATCTCATAATCCAAGGCGATAAGGCTTCAGCTCAAATGGTGACATAGCTATATTTGCCGAGTCCTCATGAAGAAATCATGGAAGTTGACGGAACGCCATGGATGATGTTGAAAAGCATATTCTTCATGATGCCAACGACTTCTTCATCGCTCGAAGTCGTGGCCTTTGATAGGACTCATTGTCTTCGCTGTAATCCGATAGACAGTCCGAGGCACATATAGTAATTCCTTGACGAGGAATTTGGTTCTTGGGGCCTGCCTTGGCTTCAAAGGCTTCATCAAGACTTGCATATAGTGATTTGAAAGTTCGTTCGTCAGAGATACGACGTGCACCATCAAGTGGAGGATCGAGTGGTAGGGCACGGCAATTCAAGAGCTGGTGCCTTGTAGTGAGTATTTTCAGTCATCCAATCTAAGACCCATGAGTTCACATCTTCATTGTCTCCGGTGATGTGCAGCGTTGCATAAAACTGAAGAATTAGTTCTTCATTCCAGTCACAGATATCAGTGCAGAAATTTAGAAGTTCTGCGTCGTGAAGAACACTGAGGACTGGCTCAAAGCTCGGCAATGACTCCATATCCACATGAGGAATATGAGCATGATCAAGATTTTATCCTTGTTGAAAAGCACCGAGGAATAGAAGTTGGCTTGGTGGCAGTCCGTAACGCCTCTTCCTAATGCGCAGCGTAATCATATGGATTATAGTTGGTGAAGAACACGTGCTCGGCAAAGAAATCTTCAGCCTTGAACTTTTGCTTGCTTGAGAACGGATACTTTTGCTTGGGCAGAGGGTGTCGTGAGTTGCATCACCACCTCAGAATCGCAAGTTCGTGTTCTTCAGTCGAGGAATTTCTTGTTCCTCAACAGATGCGCCCGAGGATCGGCAGCAGTAGTTTCATCAAGACTAGTGGCTGGAATTTCTTCATGCACGTAACCAGTGGGTTGATTTTCTTCGAGTCCATTTGGACTGTTTGTGTAGGGGATCGAGGAATTTGTTGGAGCGGGTGAAGAGAGGAGTATTGGGATGCCGACTTTCCCAAAAGTCATCATTGATCACCGGTGTGGTGCATCCAATATCCACATCTTCATCTTCAATTTCCTCAACACCACCTCTTCACCTGTGAACCGAGACATAGGTGAGGAATGATCGGGTTGAAGGGATTGCATCCACTTCAATTTCTTCATCAATCTGCTCGACGGGCGGCAGAATGATGTTCTTCATCGATCCGATTGGGATCTCATAGTCTTCTCCAAAAGGAACAACGCCCTTTGATGGTATGGAGGAAATTGGAACAGCATCAATTGGATTTTCGTATGAGCTGGTCATAGGCCTCATTTTCTTCGCAGTCAAGAATCTGACGCGTACTGATGCTTTCCTTTTCTTCACAGCAGTTCGCTCTGCAGCCTTGGTTTTCTTCACATCGAGGCGATGGAAGAATTTGAGTTGGAGTTGGCGCAGGAGGAGCCGAGGAATGTGGTTCGCTTTTTCAGCGAATCGATGCAGCTTGCCTGTCTTGAGCAGATTTCTTCAGCGCACCACTAGTGGGTGCCCCGGCAATTTCTTCGGTAATTTGGAATGGGATCATCAGCCTCGAACTAGCATTTTCATCAGCAGCCTGAACGTCATCGGTGCTGGCATGTTCTTCATCGGTTAATGAGGCTTCACTGAGGGATTTCATGTTGCATCGGGCTGCAACATTTGTGAATTTCTTCGTCAGTTCACAAATCGACCTTGGCTCCTTGCCAATCAGCATAATATGTATCAAGTTTTTGCCGAGGTCTTGAATTTCAGTCCGACCTTGAGAAGCTCCTCGTGTCATCTTGACAACGTTTTTCTTCAGGAACTTCTCCTTCCTGTATTGAGCCTTTTTGATTTCCCTTGCTTTCTCAAACTTCCATTTTTCTTCAGCGATGAAGTGAGTCAACATATGAATTTGTCCAGGTGTCAGATGAAGGTCAGGCATAGGGGTATTGGGATCCTTGTGCCAGAGATCTTGTTTCCATTCTTTAATAACGAGGAAAATCTTAGTTTTCTTTTTTACCATAAAAAAATCTTAGTTTTCTATAACGAGGAAAATCTTAGTTTTCTTTTAAAACTTAGACCTTGCCTTTTAATTCATTTTTCTTATTAAACACACAACATGCAAGACATGAAATTTTTAAAATTGAACTTCATACTTTAATTTGTACTTCTAGCAAATACACGATAAAACCTCCTTTACAAGAACTTTTGAACTTCCTGGCTGACCACGTGAACTTCTAGCGTAAGTCTTTTAGACTTTGTCTTTTATTCTTTTCCTTATATGAAACGCACTCTATGTAGTAGTTGAACCATTCGTTGTCTTCAATTTGAACTTCTAAACACCGATTGAAATAACCGTTAGAAATCCCGGTTTTCGTTTCATGAGTTGTTTTAAAAAATGACAAATTGGCCTTTTGTTTTTTGTTTTTTTAACATGTAAATCCTATGTTTTAATATACTCTGAACTTTTATGTTATTTTAATTTGAACTTCACCTTGGTTTGATTTTCTATTCTTGGTTAGAATCTGAGTTTTTAGTAAACATTGAACCGGTCTGTTAATTCAATTTGAACTTCTAGATCTGTTTGGAAACGGGGAAATCCATTTTTCTAATTACATTTTTTGAACATTTTTTGTTATTTTAATTTGACTTTCCATTTTTTGAATATTTTGATGTTGTGTTCCTTTTTTAGGGAACTTGCTGCAATGAAAAAAATTAGGTTTCATTTTATTACCTTTTCCTCATTCGAACTTTTGTGTTGGCACGCACCTACACACACACACACTCACATGGTTTTAGCACACATCTAACCATCAAGATGTTCTAAAATTCTGATTTTTTTTCTTTTAATAACGAGAAAATTCTGATTTTTTATAGGCATTGAACTTCGCCATTTTTAAAATTTGAACTTCTTAGTTTTTGGTTAGTAACGGGAAAATTCTAAAACAAATTTATAACCATCGAACCACTCCATTATTTTAATTTGAACTTCTATTTTTAAAATTGGGAAAATCATTTATATATTATTTTTTGAAAGTCTTTTTTAAGCTTCTTCCTCCATTTTTAATTTTGAGCTTCTACATTTGTATTTTTTGAACTTCTCATTTTTTATAATTGAACTTCTTGGTTTTGGAAATAAACAATGTACTTATCCGTTAGTTAAATTTCAATCTATAGGTTATTTTTGAAAACGGGGAAAATCCATTTGGAAAAGAGGTCGCACGACCATCTTCATCATGCGGGGTTATGCAATGACCGGCACGAAGGCGTGCTCACTAGTGATACTTTGTTCCTTTTGTTCTCATTTGAACTTCGTCTTTTTTTAATAATGAACTTCTCGCATAATTTTTACATGGTTTTTTCATGTGTTTTGAAGTGAGAGAGTGAATGAAATCTGCTTGTTGACCTCACTGAAGTTTTTGATTTGTTGGAATGTTTATTTTTCTTCTTTATTGTCAAGTATTTCGTATTTTGAACTTTAACCGTTCTTGTTTTTTGACTCGTGAACCTCTTGTGAGTTTTGTTAAATCTTTTTTCCCTTTTTGTTGAACTTTTTTTCACGAATACCGGTTGTTTGTCCAAATGGACCCCTCCTCTTTTTCTAAAGGATTTACTATGCTCTTAACTCTCTATGTGTTTTGTATAAATGAGCACATCACGCAAACTTTTTCCTAGTACACGTTCATGACCTTCTCCCATATATTTATTTTAACCGTTTCCTAGTACACGTACATGACCTTCTACATTTTAAGAAGGCCAGCAGCCGGGCAGAAAGAAGGTCATCTTTTGGTCTACTCTTCTCATTGTTGAGTACTACTCTGCAGATGGTTTTATAGGTGTTCTCTCACGGACATTTAGCACAAACACCTGATGTTCTAGTACAAAAACAGCCGATTGAAAATCATTGAATTCTTTCCAGCACACAATTTCTTTTATACCACTTTCTTATATCCACCAGGTAGCAACAATACAGAAGAAACTGGACACATGTTAATTAGCACCGACTGTTAAAATGAGCCGCCAAAATAGACACACGGACGTCCAGTATCACCACCTGCAGTCGTCCAAGTACAGCCCGAACAACAGCCGTCTAGTAGACAAGTGCAGTAGCAGGACGCCTCTATACATAGTCGCCAACTCTCCATCTCGTCGTCACCCAGAACACAACAAGTCTGAGAGGAGCAGGAACTAGATAATTCAGGAACTAAAGTGTTGGTATAGCTTGCAGGATCGAGGGATAGCGACCCAAACAGCGAGCACACACATATCGAACTGAAGACACTGGCCAGGCCGGACTTCAGAAGCGGCCACACCTTACGCGCTACACCCGCATGATCAAGAGGTGCCCCATAGTGTAGCAAAGTAGCAGCAGGGAGCAGGCGATGGAGCCAGACGCATAGCCGCGCACGATGACAGAACAGAGTGGTGTGGTTCACTGGATCCCGTGGCAGAGGAGACGCGTGTGGATACGAGCCGTTCACCGGCGATGCTTGACGTGTTGCAAATCCAAACTGACACTCGAGGGAAGAGTGGGGAAGCACGGGGTGGTGTAGCTCGTGCGGTGGTTGCGCTGGGGATACAGGGCCGCGGTGGCCTTCGATTCGAGCCATCCAGAGCCTGAGAGGAATCAGGTAGGAGGGCAGGCCGCGCCAGAGCGAAGGGAAGTTCGCACCGAAGCAGTGAACCTCTCTCACAAAGTGGCAAATGGGAGGGAAGGCCATGAACGACGGCATGCCCTCTGCTACATCTGACGGAGGTGGTTTGCGTCGCTGGAGGTTGGACGGGAGGCGCCCGTGGTTGGGGCAGAGCAGCGAGGAGGAGCTGAGTGATGTCGGGGGCAGCCTAGGTCCCAGGGGAAGCGTCGCTGCGTAATAGAGGTAGGTGACGGGGTCGTGCGCCCGCGCTTCATGGCAGGAGGCGGCGTCGAGGTCGCACGTCCGTGCTTGGTGGCGGCATGCGGCGGCGGGATCAGTCCCGGGCGGATCCGGGGGAAGAAGGCGGTCCGGTGGCCGGATCCAGGGGCGGTGTTGTCGCGGCGGCCGGATCCCGGGGAGGGAGAGGCGCGGCGGCCGGATTTAGGACCGGTGGCTGGTTCCGGGGAAGGGGAGGGGGCGTCGCGGGAGGTGCGGGACAAGGTGTTTTTTTTTCTCCGTGGCTCCGGGAGTTTGGGAATGCCTTTTCAGCCCCTATATAGAGGGGTGTGATCCAAATAGTTATTTTGATCCCGGGATTAGAATAGTGTCATATATATATATATATATATATATATATATATATATATATATATATATATATATATATATATATATATATATATATATATAGGAAAATCCATCCTACTATCCTGGGGTAGTTACCCCACATGTCTCATATACTACCTTGTGGTAGTATATATTCTAATTTATTATTTTAAGTATGTTCATATATTATATATAAGATACTTCAAATTGAGTTACATGTAAAAATTGCAAGTTGGCCCATGGTTTTATTATATTTGTGAAATACGTACATATCTGTACGTAAAAGAGAGTATACTCAAAATATGATACATACTACCAAAAAATATTATATATACTACCTCAATATTCTTATATACTACATACTACACGTATATACTTTCCGATTTGATAGATACTACATACAACATACAAAACTAAATGATGGTAGATAAAATTTGTCATATATATATATATATATATGTTCATTTATGACATTGTGCAACCGTACACTTTGGTACGGGCAATACACTGTGGGCTTAAGTACCCCATAACATGGTGTGATAAGTCCTAACACTTTCACAAGTGCGGCACCTTTAACTTATAGCATTATATGCATCGGTTCAATCATGTCTTGGGTCAATAGTTGGGTTTGCCTGCTCCCATGTTTTGGTACCTTACGTTCCGCTATATCGGCTAAGGTAGGCTGGGAGAACCACTGCGATTGTGCCCGGCTGAGCTGGGTTAAGCACCTCTGGAGAAAGCTAAAACTGACCGTCATGATAAGGCGAGAGCCGGTCGCTGTTCGAGAGGTTTTCGAGTCCCTAAAGACTTATGCCGCTTAGAGCGAGGAGTCGGCATTGTCCGCCTAGGTGTGGATAGCGCCCTAACTCGGTCTTCGAATACCGTGGGCTTTGCCAAATTTAAAATTATAGAATTCTATGGCTAAGGAGAGTGTTCAACATTATAGTCCGGTTGCCTTGTTCGCTATGCTGAGCGCCCCTCAAGGACCCAAGAATGGGAACAAGAGCGCCAAGTTCATCCCAACACCCCAAAGACTGTGGCATGGGGGCTGAAGCCAACGACTCGCCATCTCTCAAATTTAATACACGGCGGTGGTCCGCCCTTCGTGGTGGTCCGCCCTTCACAAGCTTCTCGGCGCCCATCTTGCCTCAAAGGTAACTTAGCAAGGGCAGGGCCCTATGGGCACCTTCGTGCGATTTGAGCGCTTGATGACTTCAACCCATGGACAAAGGCCCACCACCGCCTCACCAGCCCAAGTAGCTCCTAGGCATGGCTTCCTTAGGCCACACCAACTATGAGGCCCTCATGGCCTGTTCGCCACCTTACTTGAGCTCGACCAGCTGCTTCAACTGGTCGCTATGGGCACTGGGTGTCCGCCTCAAGATATCGAGACTGTAACACCTTCTCCGCCGAGCTTCCTCCTCGGCTCGGTAGAATGCGGCAAGATCGGCCACATCTTGACATCATGGGCAGATCTGCGAATGCTCCCGGAGAGCTCCGGATTCGGATAAGTAACGGATAATTCACTTTCACATGCTTGCTTTGCATATAGAATGCCTTACCCGCCATCTTCTTCATCGCCTCAATCTCCGGAGGGTTTTGGCTTCGGCCTTAGTGGCCTTGGCGCCTCAAGGGCCGTGGTGGGCCTGACTCCCGAGTCTTTGAGTCACGCCCAAACTCGTGCTTTTCCACGAGAGCCGGAGCTCTTGCCGCACCTCCACCACCAGCGCCTCGCTTTCCTCGCCGGTGCGCCCGCGCCGCATTGCTTTCGCCGGGACACCACTTCCTTCGTGGTCGCCACCTCGCTCGTGGACCCCTGCAATATTCATGTTATTCCTGTCATTTTTTGCAAACACATCTTTTAAATACTCCCATAAGGTATTACTTACCTTCCTTGTCCTCGAGCTGCTTTTTGGCAAGTCCCTCGTTCTCGGACTGCTCGAGGCTCTGCATCAATGCACCAACCTCCGCAGTCAGTGCGGCAGAGGTCAGCAGCGCAGCCTTCATTCCCATATTGACATACTTATGTTAGACTCCTGCAGATATCTTTTTAGATCCTCGCCCAGCTTTTTCTTTCCAACACCAAACCTGAGCATCGTGGCTACTGCCTATGCGGTAATATTTTTATACATACCTCAAGGCTCATAGAAGGCTGGCGAAGCTTCACCAGCCCGCCTTGGCGGATCGAACCTTCCGGATCACCACACTCATAACAAGGCGGTAGCCTCGTTGATGGAAGCGCCGTTAAGCGCCCATCAAATCATCCGTGCCTCCGTTGGGACGGAGGTCACCGGTGTCGCGGGTCTTGCCCTTCTTCTTAAGGGGTCGCCTGTCGGACTCGGAACCATCAAGGTTCAGTACGGAGTCCGCGCAGGCCGGACTTGAAGCCCTTCCGGTTTTATCCCTTTAAGCCCGGATTCGGGAGGTCGCCTTGCGGCGCTCCATAACCACCTCCTCCTGGCTGGTCCCTTTGGGACTCCACCCGGCGCCATCATGGGCGGAGGAGACGAGGCGGTCGGAAGTGAGGTGCTATTCACCGACGAACCTGTGGAGCCGCCGACGAATCATCGAGCCCATCCTAGGGCGGGCTGCATGGTTATATCCGGCGTTATAGGATGATGTGCGACAAATGAAACACCACGAGTTATTCTGGTGTCCAGACACTTACGATCTCGCCAGGGGCTTGGCCCTTGGAGCCCACCCCTTCTTCGCCGTCGCCGGCATTGGTGGTGTAGTCCGGAGGAAGGGACCTTCCTTCTTGGACCCTCCGCCTCCCGATGGGGCGGCCTTCCTTTTCTTCTCTCGCTCACCGGGAGAGGCCTTTTCCTCCTCCTCGTCTTCGGGAGGAGTTCGCCTCGCGCCATCGACGATGAGTCCGATAACACTGGCGCCGGAACTCCTTCGAGTTCCCGTGGCCTTCTTCTTGGTTTTCTTTCCGCACCACGTGAGGTGCCGGAACCAGCAGCCCTCACAATTGGGCGCCCGCTGGGTCTTCCGTAAGGAGCCGGATAGTCGATCCGTCCGGACGCCTTCAACCAGTCCCTGCCAAAGGTGAGGGAGTTTTAGATCCCGTGATAGAGTCAAACTATGAAAAAGAGTCCCGTAAAGGGTAAATAACTTACTCGCTAGCTTGATGTGCGAGCTGAATCGCGATCTTCCGTCATGGATGCGGAGCTTCAGCGCCTTTGAACAAGACCTTCCGTGCGCTTACACGAGTGTCAAGAGCCGTTCAAGGTTCGGTGTTGTGCCGGATCAAACTCCCACAAATTGAAGTCCAGCTTGTTGGCATGGGAGAATCCGCGGATGAGCATCACCGGATTACGCTGACAAGCTTGAGATTCTTGTCCACCGTGTTTTGGACGCAGTTTGGAGTCCGCCAGCTCTTCCGAATTACCCCACGTCAGCCCGCCTCTTTCCATGAGGTGATCTGTGGGAAGCCAGATCGAATTGGGCCGCCGCCCATTGAGAGTCGCTGCTCGGTCATATAGAACCACCCCGATTGTTACCCCTTTATGGTCTCCACAAAGGAGCCCTCGAGCCATAGGACGTTGGCCATCCAGCCCACCATAGCGCCTCAAGACTCCGCTTGGCGGCCGCCCACTACCTTCGGCTTGACATTGAAGGTCTTCACCATAAGTCAAGTGGGGCTGATGCAGAGGAAGGTTCTCACACGCACGATAAACGCCGAGATGTTGAGGATGAAATTGGGCCAGATCATGGAAATCTAGGACGAGTAGAACATGAGCCCCGGACGAATGGGTGAAGTGGAAACCCTAGTCCGTGGAGGAAGTGGGGGAGGAACACCACCCTCTCATGGGGCCTGGGGGTGGGGATGAGTTGCCCCTCATTGGGGAGCCTATGCGTGATGTCGCTGGACAAGTATCCGGCCTTCCGCAGCTTTTTGATGTGCCCCTCCGTGACGGAGGAGGCCATCCACCTGCCTCCCGCTCCGGACATGGTTGGAGAAGGTTGAGGTGGGATGTGCGGACTTGGGCGCTGGAGCTCGGGTGCGCGGAAATGGATAAGCAAAGGAGGAAGAAGGCGTGTGTGAAAAAGCGGATTCTTATCCCCTTATATGGACAAAGCTATGCATCCCCATCGGCCTGATAAAACTCGCTTATCTCCCAAGCGCCGTAATCAATGGCGTGGTTGGGTTACCCACGCCCGTATTGATGAGAATCCCGGAATAAGGGGACACAATCTCTGCTTTGACAAGACGTGCCAAGGAAACCGCCTCGCTAAACGCGTTGAGGTTGGGCAGTAAAAACGATTCGAATAAAGGCTTGGTCATGGTGTGATGTCACGCATGGATACGCCGCAGATTGAACTTGTGTAAATGTTATTCTCTCCGGTGTTATGTGGAACGATTTTGCAGAGCGGACACTATCCTTGTGTTCAAAATCTTCTATGAAGTATTCGGAGGAGGAACCCGCTTGCAATGCCGAAGACAATATGCGCGGACCCGTCGTCATTGAAGCCTAGTTAGGGGGGCTACCGAGGAGTCCCGGATTAGGTGTCCGGATAGCCGGACTATAGCCTTCGGCCGACTCTGGACTATGAAGATACAAGATTGAAGACTTCGTCCCCGTCCGGATGGGACTTTCCTTGGCATGGAAGGCAAGCTTGGCGATACGGATATGTAGATCTCCTACCATTGTAACCGACTCTGTAACCCTAACCCTATTCGGTGCCTATATAAACCGGAGGGTTTTAGTCCAGAGGATCTAACAACAATCATACCATAGGCTAGCTTCTAGGTTTAGCCTCTCCGGTCTCGTGGTAGATCAACTCTTGTACTACCCATATCATCAATATTAATCAAGCAGAGTAGGTTTTACCTCCATCGAGAGGGCCCGAACCTGGGTAAAACATCGTGTCCCTTGTCTCCTCGTTACCATCCGCCTAGATGCACAGTTCGGGACCCCTACCCGAGATCCGCAGGTTTTGACACCCATGTGTACCTTTGGTTTAATTTGTTACGTATGGTTTTTTAGGGGGTTATTGTCGGTGTCAAACCGCAGATCTCCGTAGGGGGTCCCGATCTGCAAGGCCAAGACTGATGGTAATAGGAAGCAAGGGACGCAGATGTTTACCTAGGTTCGCCCTCTCGATGGAGGTAAAACCTACTTCTTGCTTGATTTATATTGATGATATGGGTAGTACAAGAGTAGATCTACCACGAGATCGAGAGGCTAAACCCCAAGAGCTAGCCTATGATGGTATGATTGTAATTGTGATCGCCTTCTAAGGACCAACCTCTCGGTTTATATAGACACGGAGAGGGCTAGGGTTTATATGGAGTCGGTTACAAAGGAAGGAAATATAATATCCGGATCGCCAAGCTTGCCTTCCACGCCAAGGAAAGTCCCATCCGGACACGGGTCAAGTCTTGAGTCTTGTATCTTCACGCTTCAATAGTCCGGACGTTGTACACAATCCAGCTGTCCGGATACCCCTAATCCAGACTCCTCAAGAGTCTCTGAACCAGGCTTCAATGACGATGAGTCCGACGCGCAGTCTTGTCTTCGGCATTGCAGGGAGGGTTCCTCCTCCGAATACTCCAAGGTAATTATCGAACACTCGAACCGTGTCCGGATCCACAAGATGATCTTCGCATGCCACCGTAGAGAGAATGATGTTTCACAAATGCAATCTGCTGACAACTCTTTAGGCAACGCGACGTATCACTATGGTCAGGTCATTATTCGAACCGTTTTTCCACAACCAGCCACAGCGGATATTGCGAGGCGGTTTCCTTGACACGTCTTGTCAAAGCAGAGATCGTGCCCCCACATTACGGGATTCTCATCAATACGGGTACGGGTAATCCCACCACATCATTAATCGTGGCGCTTGGGAAGCAAGCGATTCCTAACGGCAAGTGGGGAGGCGACCGCTTTGCCGCCTCTATAAAGGGATAAGATTTCCCCATTTTTACCCACGCCTTCTTCCTCCTTTTGCCCACTCTTGCCCCCTCGAGCTCCAGCGCCCAAGCCCAAGTCTTCTCTGCACAGCTAGACATGTCTGGAGCAGGAGGCAAGTGGGTGGCTTCCACCGTCGAGGAGAAACAAATCTTCGGGCGGCCGGATACTTGGCCGCAGACATAGCGCACCGGCTACCGGACGCTGCGCAGGTCATTCCGAACCCGGGATCCCACGAGAGAGTCGTGTTCGTCGCCCACTTCGTCCGTGGACTGGGGTTTCCACTTCACCCCTTCGTCCGTGGGCTCATGTTCTACTACGGTCTAGATTTCCATGATCTAGCCCCGAATTTCGTCCTCAACATCTCGGCGTTCATCGTCGTATGCGAGGCCTTCCTCCGCATTCGGCCTCACTTCGGCCTGTGGCTACAAATCTTCTGCGTGAAGCCGAAGATCGTACGCGGCCAGCAAGCGGAATGCGGAGGGGCCATGGTGGGCAAGATGCCTAATGTCACCTGGCCGGACGGCTCCTTTGCGGAGACCGTAAAAGGGTGGCAATCGGGGTGGTTCTACATCACCGAGCCGCATGGCGCCAACTGGGCGGCGACCCCCGAGTTCAGATCCGGAGCCCCCATGCAGCTCACCTCCTGGGAAAGGAAGGGCCTGACTTGGGGCGAACCTACGGAGCTGACCGGACTCCAAACCTGCATCAAGAGCATGAAGGACAAGAACATCAAGCTCGTCAACGTGATCCAGGTCATGCTCGTTCACCAGATCCTGCCGTGCCAAAGGCGGGCATTCAATCTTTGGGAGTTCGTCCCGGCCGAACACCAGACGCTCTAGAGGCTCTATGGCATGAAGCACAAAGATGCGTGGAAGGAGCTGTTTAAGGCCTCCGAAGTACCTCCTCCCACATCCGAGGACCGCGGGTGTCGGTGTCAAAACCGTCGGATCTCGGGTAGGGGGTCCCGAACTGTGCGTCTAGGCGGATGGTAACAGGAGACAAGGGACACGATGTTTTTACCCAGGTTCGGGCCCTCTCGATGGAGGTAATACCCTACTCTTGCTTGATTAATATTGATGATATGGGTAGTACAAGAGTAGATCTACCACGAGATCAAGGAGGCTAAACCCTAGAAGCTAGCCTATGGTATGATTGTTGTTCGCCCCACGGACTAAAACCCTCCGTTTATATAGACACCGGATAGGTTAGGGTTACACGAGTCGGTTACAATGGTAGGATATCTACATATCCAGATCGCCAAGCTTGCCTTCCACGCCAAGGAAAGTCCCATCCGGACACGGGACGAAGTCTTCAATCTTGTATCTGCATAGTCTTTGGAGTCCGCCAGAATGATAGTTCGCTGTCCGGACACCCCTAGTCCAGACTCCTCAAGAGTCCTCGAACCAGGCTTCAATGACGATTTAGTCCGCGCGCATATTGTCTTCGCATTGCAAGGCGGGTTCCTCCTCCGAATACTTCATAGAAGGTTTTGAACACAAGGATAGTGTCCGCTCGCAAAACAAGTTCCACATACCACCGAGAGAGAATAACTTCGCATAGATCTGCTGACGTATTCCGGGCGTGACATCACACCACGCCAGGCCTTTATATGAATTTTTTACTGCTCCACCTCAGCGTTTAGCGAGGCGGTTTCTAGCACGCCTTATCGAAGCATAGATCGTGCCCCTTATTCCGGGATTCCCATCAATACGGACGTGGGTAACCCATCGCGCCATTGATTGCGGCGCTTTGGGAGATAAGCGAGTTTTACCAGGCTGGTGGGGACGATAGCTTCGTCTCGTCCATATAAGGGATAAGGATCCGCCTTTTCACCCACGCCTTCTTCCTCCTTTGCTTATCCATTTCCACACGACTCGAGCTCCAGCGCCTAAGTCCGCACAACCCACCTCAACCTTCTCCAACTATGTCCGGAGCGGGAGGCAGGTGGATGGCCTCCTCCGTCACGGAGGGGCACATCACAAAGCTGCGGAGGCGGGTACTTGTCCGGCGACATCACAGCACGGCTGCCCGGACGTGGGGCAGCTCATTCCAACCCCTGTGCCCCATGAGAGGGTGGTGTTTCTCCCCACTTCCTCCGCTGGACTAGGTTTTCCACTTCACCCATTTGTCCGGGCCGGGCTCATGTTCTACTACGGCCTGGACTTCCACGATCTGGCCTCAATTTCATCCTCAACATCTCGGCGTTCATCATCGTGCGAGGCCTTCCTCTGCATCCAGCCTCACTTCGCTTATGGCTGAAGATCTTCAACGTCCGGCCGAAGGTAGTGGGCGGTCATTGCCAGAAAAGTGAGGCGCCATTGCTGCAAGATGGCCAAAGTCCTATGGCTCGAGGGCTCCTTCGCGGAGACAATAAAGGGGTGGCAATCGGGGCAGTTCTATATCACCGAGCCGCGCGACCCCAAATGGGCGGCGGCCCCCGAGTTCAGATCTGGCTTCCCCACATGGCTCTCATCATGGAAAGAGACGGGCCTGACGTGGGGGGATTCGGACGAGCTATCCGGACTCCAATCATGCGTCTGAAACCTGGTGGACAAGAATCTCAGGCTTGTCAACGTAATCCAGGTGATGCTCATCCGCCGGATTCTCCAATCATGAGTTCGATCCGGCATAGCACTCGACTCTAAAAAGGCTCTTCGACACTACATACGAAGATGCCTGGAAGGTGCTGTTCAAGGGCGCCGAGGCTCCCTCATCCGCTACTGAAGATCGCGGATACAGCTCGCAGATCGTGCCGGGCGAGGTAAGTTATTTTACCTTTACGGACTCGCTTTTCATAGATTGACTCTATGTGGGATCTAAAACTCCCCAATCTTCGACAGATCTGGTGAAGACGTCCCGACAGATTAACCGTCCGGCCTTTTTCCGGAAGACTCCAGCGGACGCCTGATTGACGGAAGGCTGCTGGCTCCGTACCCCATGTGGTGCCGGAGAAGAAGGCTAAGAAGGAGGCCACGGAACTCCAAGGAGCTCCCGACGCCAGTGCTGTCGATTCTCAAGCGTAATCTTCTCCCGAGGACGAGGAGGAGGAAAGAAGCCTCTCCCATGGGGAGGAGAGGAAAAGGAAGGCCGCCCCACTAGGGAGGCCGGAGGGTCTAAGAAGGAAGGACCTTCCTCCGGACTTTCTACCAACACCGACGACGACGAGGAGGAGGGCCAACGAGGCCAAGCCCTGGCGAGATCGTAAGTGTCCGGATACCGATGGCTTTCTCATTGCATAGTGTCTCTAATGCCGAATAATCATGCAGCCCGCCTAAGGGCGTAGTTCGCCGCTTCACGAGCGGGTCCCCGGGTTCGCCGAAAATGGAGAGTACTTCACTTCCGCCGCTTCTCGCTTCACGCCATGGACGATGCCGAGGTGGTGCCCCAAGGGGGCCTGGTCAAGAGGAGGTGGCACAGAGGCGCCTGCAAGGCAACCTCCTGACTCAGGCTCGAGGGGGCAAGACCCCGGGGGCTCTAAGCCCGACCTCGTCCCGACTCCATGCCGAACCTTCATGTTCCGAGTCCGACAAGCGGTCCCTTCAAGAAGGGTAAGACGCCGTGTCCTTCGGCCCAACCGGAGGCACCGGATAGCATCGAGGCGCTAACAGCGCCCCATCGAGGAGGAGCACCGCACTGCTATGAGTGCGGTGATCCGGACAGTTCAGCCCGCCAAGAGCGGGCTGACAAGCCTGTACTCAGCCTTCTAACAGGCTTTGAGGTAAGTTTAGAATATGTAAAAATATTACCGCATAGACAGAGCCTCGATGCTTAGTTCGTGTTCGGAAAGAAAAGCCGGACTGAGGATCTAAAAAGATATACGCAGGAGTCTAACATAAGTATGTCAATATGGGAATGCAGGCTGCGCTGCTGACCTCTGCCGCACAGACTGCGGAGGTCGATGCACTGAAGCAGAGCCTCGAGCGGTCCGAGAACGAGCTCGGCTTTGCCAAGAAGCAGCTCGAGGACAAGGAAGGTAAGGAATACCTTATTAAAGAAATACCTTATAGAAAGGTTTTGGTTGCAAAAAATAACAGGAATAACATTGGTACTGCAGGGGCCATGAACGAGGTGGCGACCTTGAAGGAAACGGTGTCCGTGGCCGAAAACAAAGCGGCCACGGAGCGCACCGAGCGAGAGAAGGGGGAGGCGCAGTTGGTGGAGGTGCAGCAAGAGTTCTAGGCTCTCGTGAAAAAACACGAGGGTCTGGAGCGTGACTCGAAGACCCGGGAGTCCGAGCTTGCCTCGGCTCTTGAGAGTGCCAAAGCTGCTAAGGCCGAGGCCCAAAAAGCCCTCCAAGAAATTGAGTCATTAAATGTGACACTCCAAAAAATTTCCCTTGGTTTTCTTCAAAATTTTGTTGGATTTGAAGGGGGTCACCAAAACCCTCCCAAAAATCTCTCTCAAAGCTTTTTCCCTCTGGCAAATATTTTGCTTTTGCATCACCTTCAACTCTGGTGTTTGGTTTTAATTTTTCCCTCTGATTGCCCTCTTCTCAAGGATTCAAGAAAAATCTTTGAAGTTTATTTTCTTTCAGAAAAAGAAACTCTAGGAGTTTTTCATCCTCTCCCATATTTGAAATCATTCATGATTGACCATGCACCACATTGTAAAATCTTCCCAAATATCTCTCCTTCCACTTTGGTACAACCCAAACATTCTGTCCAAACTAATAAAATCCATTTTGGATTTTATTCCAATTATTTCTCCTCCCAAAATAATTTTGTCTCTTCTTTTGAGCCTAGGTGATTTGCAAAGCAAGTACCCTAATGCTTTTGATTTTTGACCTCAACTCCACACCCCTGGATAGTCCTTTGTAACCACAACCCAGAACCATCTTGATCCACTCTTCTTCTTGTCAAATATTTCAAATTTCACTCACTGCAAGTTTGGACCAGATTTGCCAAATTTGGTGAAATTCATATCTACACTTCTCCAAAAATATCACCAAAATTTAGGCAACCTCTAGTTGCAATGAGAGACCACTCCACCAAAAATCAGCTCAAGGAAAAATCCCTGGATACCAGAATCATTTTGTCGAAAACCTGGCATGCACTGTTTTGTTCAGTAAATTCAGAAAGTTCAAGTGTCGATCTCGCCAAGAATCTCACCACGAGTCCACAGTCCCTTTGGCTCGATGCTCGCAGCCTGGCCTGCTTGTCCGAAGCTCCACACGCGCTTGCGCGCTGCCTCGCGCCGGTGGCGCTCGCCCGCCAAGGCCGACGTGCTTTTATGGGCGGCTGCACCACCGTAACGGCGACAGAGGCAAAACTGTGGCGCAACGCCGCTCGGCGCTGCCTGCGCCCCGGTGGCTCCGCTGTGGCCACCTCCTTGCCAGCGCATGCATGCGGCACCGTCGCCTGGTTTGGCACGCGCGACAACGTGCTTTCTGTCGCCGACGGGTCAGGCGGCCGCTCCGCCGAGGGCAGATCAGAACCAGCCCTCCCGTGCTGAGTTGGACACGAAACGGCTCCAATACTCCTCCTAGGCAATGCTCAAGCTCCTAAGTCGACCGTCCAGCCACAGCGCCGCCAGAATCACCTCGCGGAGAACCCGTTCTCGGAACCGCCTCGGGCTGGCTATATAGCCCCCGAGCTTGCTCTCGCCTCGCACACCTCCACTACCTCCCAAACCTCGCTAAGCCCTCGAAGGGCCTCGAGGGGCCTTTCTTCCTCGACCGCCACCTCCGTCCGCCTCGGGCTCCGCATCATTCTCTCCGGTGAGAACTCCTCCGCCACCCTACTTTCAACAGAGCCTCGCACCACCCCTAGTAGGATAACCCCACCTCAATTTTGGCCCCGCAGCTCTCTCCCGCGAGATCCACGATCGTCCGAACCACCGTCCCGCGGAGCAAGGGCCGCCGTCGACGTGGTGCTCGCCGACGGCCACCACCACCTCCCACAGACGCGGAATGGCGCCTCTGAACACAGAGGTACTCTCCGATCTCCCCGCCTTGTCGTGGATCGCCACGGCGACCATCATGACAAGCGGGCGCCGACGAGCCGCGACCCCTCGCTTGAATTTCAAACCTGACGGTGGGACCCGCCACAGCCTCTCTTTTTGTTTTTTTTTGAATCATTTTCTGAAAGCGCATTTTGGCAAATACGCCCACTCAACCGCTTTTCTGGATTTTTCTCGCAAAGCCCCCGAAGTTTTCTCGTTTCATTACAGATGGGTCCTTGGGTTAAAACCCTTATAACTTTTTAATGTAAAGGAATTTTGAGTGATTCTTTTCTGTCCTATTCAAATTTTTGTCTAGTTTTTATCATATTTATTTGAAAAATATTTGGACCAACTTTCTGTACTCCACGGTATTTACGTTAGCGTGTATTTTTGTTTACCGTGAGATACCAAGGAGGTGACGGAACTGCGAACTCGCCGAGCTAGACCCCGACTACTCTCAACCAGGCAAGCAAAGTTTGAACTTTTGATATGATGAGTGTCTGGGCATGTTTGCATTATTTTTGTGTCATGGCACGCTCATTAGCATTTTCGATGATAGTTTATCTCGTGAGCATTGAGGCAAATGAGCTCGGTAAATCCGTGAGTTGTTGGAAACTTGTTGCATGGCCATGAGTTGGCATGAGTATGGGTAAGATGGCAGTGTTGTAGCATGCCGTGCTTATGCCATATCGCTGACCCAAAGGTCAACATAATTGGCCGCTTCCGTCCGCCTTCCTTTCCGTACTACCACCTGCTTCCCGCAAGGGATACGGCCTAGTAGGTTGCAAACCACTTCTGGTACACACCAAATCGAGAGGCCGGATGAAGGTTCCATGGCCCTGGATTAAAGCCTTTCATCCGGTCGGGGGCATGGGTGTTTCGGTTGGGACCGAGAGGGGGGCACCCCTTAGAGCGCGTGTATATAAATTTGATCCCATGCTATTCGAGATTGTGATCTCCCCATCTCAAAGTTTTTCTTAAACGCTGTCTAGGGTGATTCCTGGCAACGTGAGGTATGATGGGTGTGTACTAGCTAGTTGTGTTTCCTCCGAATACCGTGAACGGAACTAGTCCTTTGTGACTACGGAACCGCTGGCTGTGGACAATTTTGGTACAAACTCTGCAGAGTCAAAATTCTTGAATTCATCTTATTCATGTCCAAGTACCGTGATCATCTCATCTTGTCAAGTGTCAGTCTCAGTGACGGGAACTCCTAAGAACCATTTGAGTATCAAATGTTTATTTTCCTGTGAATGGACTAACCCGCTTATTATCTTGTGATAAATATTTTCCGTGAGCACTATATCTTGTCAGTTGTGAATGATGTATTATAAGCCCTTTCTGTGATGTCGCTCAGACGTCCGACTGCGGCATTGTTATTATTTTCATTATAAGCCCTTTCTGCGATGTCGCTCAGACGTCCGACTGCGGCATTGTTATTATTTTCATTATAAGCCCTTTCTGCGATGTCACTCAGACGTCCGACTGCGGCATTGTTGTTATTTATTTTCATTATAAGCTCTTTTTGCGATGTCGCTCAGACGTCCGATCATGCAATGTTGTTATTTATTTTCATTATAAGCCCTTTCTGCGATGTCGCTCAGACGTCCGATCATGCAATGTTGTTATTTATTTTCATTATAAGCCCTTTTCGCGATGTCGCCAGACGTCCGATCGCTGCATTGTTGTTATTTATTTTCATTATAAGCCCTTTCGTGATGTCGCCCGACGTCCGATCATGCACGCATGTATTTTTATTTCAATATAAGCCCTTTACGAGGTGTCGCCTGACGCCTCGATCGTGGCATGTTTTACTTATTTTCACCCTTCGAGGCGCCACTCGCACACTCGATCGGTTTTGAGTTTATTCCTTCTTTGGGATTTGCGAGCGGACTACCGCCGATTCCCTTCTTATTTATTTTTGCTATACTGATTTAATTGAGCATTGTTAAAATTAATCATGACTCATTCATGCATTCATTTGTTATATCTTTTGTCCGAACTGTCTTGCGAGTACTTTCAAAGTACTCACCGCTTGTTGATTTGGCCGATGTCGATTGAAGGAGATCTCATGGATGAAGAATTCGATAGCGAGTCCGACGCCTAGAGGAATCCCAGTCAGTCTCGTCGACAATTCTGGATTAGTCATTGTGATATATCCGCTTCCTCTACCCAAATACATTCATCGAGCCTCACCTCGACGCTCGATGAGTCGCCGGTGCAGTAGACTTATTAACCACCCTGCTGTGTTATTCCACCAACCACTCATATCTCGAGTCAGTAGTATTTCCACCCCACACCTTTGAGTCATATCTGCCACCATGTATAATTATCGGCGTGTTTGTAATAATTGGTTGGGCATATTCAATCCGACCTCTGTAATATTTTAATGCTACTGGCTTATTGTATCAAAGTTTTGTCTACCGGTATGAAGGATTTTCCTCATATTGGACTTCATAGGTCGATTGTTCAATAAATATTTTTATTGAAAAACCGGTCGTGACATTAAAGAAGATAGCGGCGGGTAAGGCATTCTTTATGCAAAGCAAGCATGTAAAAGTGAATTACCTATTACTTACCCAGATTCGGAGCTCTCTAGGAGCATTCGCAGATCTGCCCCGTAGTGTTTCTGATGCTGCCGCGTTCTACCGTGCCAAGGAGGGGAGCTCGACGGAGAAGGTGTTCTGGTCTCAGTATGCTGAGGCCGAACGTCCGGTGCCCCTGAGCGACCAGCTAAAGCAGTTGGTCGAGCTCCACAAGGTCGCCGAACAGGCCATGAAGGGCCTCATAGTTTGGATGTGGCCATTGGAGGCCATGCCTGGGAGCTACTTCGGCTTAGTGCGGCGGCTGGTGGACGCCTGTCCACGGATTGAAGTCATCAAGCGCTCCGTCTGCATTGAAGGTGCCCGTCGGGCCCTTGCCCGTGCCAAAGTGCACTGGGGCAAGCTGGATGTGGAGAAGCTTGTGACGGACGGGCCACCGGAGGGCAAGGAGCATCGCACGCCTGAAATGTACTATGAGGGCCTCCTGAAGGGTGCCCGCCGTATAGCGGATGAGTGCTCCAAAGATGTAATTTTTTAATAGACTCGCATTTGTTATCCTGTACACTGAAAACTTGTTCATATGCGCTAAGCAACGCTTGTTAATTTAAAATATTACCTTCTGTGCGGCCGTTTATCAAATTTGAGAGATGGCAAGTCATTGGCTTCAGCCCCCATGCCACAGTCTTTGGGGTGTTCGGATAAACTTGAGCACTCTTGTTCCCATTCTTGGGTCCATCTAGGAGGCGCCAACGAACGTAACAAGGCAACCGGACTTATAATGCTTGAACACTCTCACTTAGCCATAGAATTCTATAATTTTAAATTTTGGCGAAGCCCCTAGTATTCGGAAGACCGAGTTCGGGGCGCTATCCACGCCTTGGCCGGACAATTCCGGCTCCTCGCCTAAGCGGCATAAGTCTTTAGGGACCGAAAAACCTCTCGAACAGCGATCGCTCTCTCCCTATCATGACGGTCAGTTTTAGCTTTCCACCGAGGTGCTCAACCCAGCTCAACCGGGGCACAATCGCAGTGGTTCTCCCGGTGCTACCTTAGCCGATATAACGGAACGTAAGGTACCAAAACACGGGAACCGGACAAACCCAACTATTGACCCAAGACATGATTCGGAGCCGATTCATATAATGCTATAAGTTCGGGGTGCCGCACTTGTGAAAGTGTTCGGACTTATCACACCATAATTTTGGGGTACTTAAGCCCCTGGTGTATTGGCTGTACCAAAGTGTACGGGTGCAACATGTCATGAAATGAACATATATATAGATAAAGAAAGGAGTGCAATAATAAGCGAGAGCTATGTATTGTTTATTCAAAAAGGTACTGCAATGAAAGCAAAACGATACAAATAGTGCGATCAGCAAGGGATGGGATTATTTAACATGTCCCCCTCCAGGGGTAAGCTGCGGGATGGTATGTAAAACAGTTATAATGCTCGTAATAGAGACCACCTGAACACTTCGACGTAGCTTTCTGCTTCCCTGGCTGTTGCATCGTGAGTTCCGCGATTCTAGTGCCGGACAGGACTTCTGGAAAACGGAGTCCTGAAAAAAGAAAAAAGAAAAAAGAAAAAGAATGACACAATCGGGAGCCCCTGGCGCGGTTAAGCCGCATTCTGGGCATACCGTGGTCGTGCCCCTCCCCCTATGCCCATGGTATCTCCAGAGTGTAGTTATGCACGCAGTAATTGGCTTCGCAATTTCGCGAGGGCTGGGTTGGGGCGGATTGCTACGCTGCGATGCTTGAATCGTGCCAGCGGTCCTGTTGTAGGTTACTCCGGCGCGCTGATGTTGTCCGGACGCTTAGTGGCCGGACTCAAGAATTGTTGTGAGAGGCTGCTTTGCACCTCCGCGCGAGAACGCCGTGTGCTCCTCCGCTCGAGAGAGCGCTCGGTGTTTCCATTGACCGTGATTACTCCTCGAGGGCCCGCATCTTGAGCTTGAGGTATGCGAGTGCAGCACCGCATTGAACTTTGCAAATGCGGTTCGCCCAAGCAAGGCGTGATAGCCGCCATGAACGGGACTATGTCGAAGATTAACTCTTCGCTCGAAGTTATCCGGGATCCAAGACCACTTCGAGTGTAATCGAGCCTGTACAATTGGCCTCTACACCGGTATGACACCTTTAAAGGTCGTCTTTGTAGGTTTAATCCTTGAGGGTCTATGCCCATTTTGCGACCGTATCCCGATAAAGCAGGTTCAGTTGCTACCGCCGTCCATCGGGACTCGGTGAGGTGAAATCCACAATAATTGGGTCAAGAACCAATGCGGCAAAACCGCCATGACGAATGCTAGTGGGGTGGTCCCTTCGATCGAAGGTGATCGGGTAGGAAGACCATGGGTTGAACTTTGGAGCGACTGGCTCCATCGCATATATGTCCCATAGTGCACGCTTCTGCTCCCTTTTGGGTATGTGGGTTGCGTATATCATGTTCGCCGTCCGCACTTGTGTGGGAAAGCCCTTCTGTCCTCTATTGTTCGGCGGCCGGGGCTCTTCCTCGTCGTCGCTATGCAGCCCCTTGTCATTGAGTTCGCACTTAACTTGCTCGCTTGTTTGAACACCCAACAATCCCTGTTGGTGTGATTGGCTGGTTTTTCGGGGGTGCCATGTATCTGGCACAAGCGATCGAGTATTGGGTCCAAGTTGGACGGGCCCTGGATATTCCTTTTGAATGGCTTCTTCCGCTGACCGGGTTTAGAGCCTCTGAATCCGGCATTGACTGTCGTATCTTCATCATTGTCGCCGTTTATGCGGCGCTTGTTCTTGTTGCGACGCGACCTACCATTGATATCCTTGGTATCCGAACTACCAGGGTTTTTGGTCAAGTTGTTACTACGAGCTAGCCAGCTGTCCTCTCCCGCACAAAAGCGGGTCATGATGTTGTAAGGGCTGCCATGGATTTCGGATTTTCCTGTCCTAGGTGCCGGGCAAGCCACTCATCACGGATGTTATGTTTGAAGGCTGCAAGGTTCTATGCATCCGGACAGTCAACGATTTGATTTTTCTTTGTTAGGAACCGTGTCCAGAATTGTCTGGCCGATTCCTCTGGCTGCTGAATTATATGGCTAAGGTCATCGGCGTCTGGTGGTCGCACATATGTGCCCTGGAAGTTATCAAGGAATGCGGCTTCCAGGTCCTCCCAACAACCAATTGATTCTGCTGGCAAGCTGTTAAGCCAATGCCGAGCTAGTCCTTTAAGCTTGAGGGGGAGGTATTTGATGGCGTAGATCATCACCGCGGGCCATGTGGATATGGAGGAGATAGTCCTCGATCCAAACCGCAGGATCTGTTGTGCCATCGTATGATTCGATGTTTACGGGTTTGAAGCCCTCGGGGATTTGATGATCCATTACTTCATCTGTGAAGCATAGTGGGTGTGCGGCGCCTCTGTATTGGGCTATATCACGACGTAGCTCATATGAGCTTTGTCTACTGTGTTCGGCCCGGCCGGGTTTATTGTATCCGGCGTGACGGTTATCATCACGTGTCGTGGGGCGCCCACGCGATCCGTAGATTGATCTTGTATGTTTTGCCTTATCCTCCAATATATCTCACAAGTCCGGTGCGTTTTCCCTTGCCTTGGAACTTTTTGAGCGGCGCCGGGCGTGGCTTGAGCGGAGGGCCGAGAGGCTTCTCTATCGCGCCGCGGGTGGCGGTCTGCCATGTCGTGGCGCTGGTGACTTGGGTGCTTCCTCCTCCAATCGAGGCAACGGCCTGCGTTTGGGGTAGCTTTTGGAGGGGCGTTCGAGTTCATACTCTTCGGCTGCAAGGACTTCAGTCCATCTGTCAGCCAGCAGGTCTTGGCCAGCTCTAAGTTGTTGCTGCTTTTTCTTGAGGCTGCTTTCCGTGGCCATAAGCCTGCATTTGAAATGCTCCTGTTCGGCGGGATCCTCAGGCACGACAAATTCGTCGTCGTCGAGGCTTGACTCATCTTCGGAGGGAGGCGCATAATTATTGTCCTCGACCTCTTTTCTGCAGACCGTCGTGCGGACTTGCTTCTCCCTCCTCCTGCGCTGAGTTCTGCTGGAGGGGGTTGTCTTCGGCACCGTCCGTGGTGTTATTATCTCCGTGCGGAATCACCATTTTTGCTGTGGCGGATTTAGAGCGGCGCCACCGACGCCGGGCGCCGCTGCTTCTTGGAGGGTCATCCTCCGTTGTTCCATCGCCGCTCCCATCTTTTGGGATGTCCACCATGTATATGTCGTATGACGAGGTGGCCTTCCAATGCCCTCGTAGGCGCTGGGTCTTGGTCGTCTCCGCGCCATCGCCCATACCGCCGATGTCTTCGAGTCGAAGTCGAGCATGTCGGTTAAATCATCGGCAGTGGCTACAAAGTGGGTGGTGGGTGGGCATTGAATTTCTTCGTCGTCCGCAGATCTCAACTTTCCTGTCCGTAGTACGGCCAGGCTCTCCGGATAAAGAGAGAGACTTTAGTGAATTCAGGATGTCGCCAAAGGGCGAAGTGCTGAAAGATGTCCGCGCAGTGAACTCCATGACCGGCGCCCAATCGGATTCGATTGGCAGGGGCGCGGAGGGTTCGGAGTCCGGAAAGGAGTCCGGCACCCTGGAGTCAAGGTCTTCGCAAAGGACAGGGATGTAGTTTGGCTCAATCGCCATAGAGATCGTAGCCCCGAGGCGGTGTCCAACCACTCGCCCTGATCGGGAATCCGCCCGGATTGAGGGTCGGAGCGGATGTTGGTGCGGCCTCCGTGGCACCGCTCGCGACGAGCTAGATCATACCCATCGAGACAAAGGCGGCACGCTCGGCGCGGCTCGAATCCGCCAAAGATCAAGTCTCCGCGACATCGGCCGATAGTTCAAACTTCCAAATCTGACCGATGGCTGGGGCGAAGCTTCGATCTGCTCCAGATGGCTGCTTAATTGCCCGCATGCAAAGCCGCCGAATACGAAGATCTGCCCGGGGAGAAAAGTCTCACCCTGGACCGCATCGTTGTTGATGGTCGAAGGAGCCATCGGGCCTATCGGTGAGGACATAGAGGAACTCTCAATGAAAGCACCAATGTCGGTGTCAAAACCGGCGCATCTCGGGTAGGGGGTCCCGAACTGTGCGTCTAGGCGGATGGTAACAGGAGACAAGGGACACGATGTTTTTACCCAGGTTCGGGCCCTCTCGATGGAGGTAATACCCTACTCCCGCTTGATTAATATTGATGATATGGGTAGTACAAGAGTAGATCTACCACGAGATCAAGGAGGCTAAACCCTAGAAGCTAGCCTATGGTATGATTGTTGTTCGCCCCACGGACTAAAACCCTCCGGTTTATATAGACACCGGATAGGTTAGGGTTACACGAGTCGGTTACAATGGTAGGAGATCTACATATCTCAGACGCCAAGCTTGCCTTCCACGCCAAGGAAAGTCCCATCCGGACACGGGACGAAGTCTTCAATCTTGTATCTTCATAGTCTTTGGAGTCCGGCCGTGATGATAGTTCGGCTGTCCGGACACCCCCTAGTCCAGGACTCCCTCAGCGGGCTTCACGCCGCGCGGGCTCCTAGTCAGGTGAGTTCTCAGACTGCCACCGGACCCAATTTTCCCAATATATTCACGGGAGTCCCATATTTGCTTCAGGACTATGTGGAGATGGCGGAGCAGGTCTACTGTCCGGCTCCGCTGCCGGAAGGCCCAGCGGATGCTCTCCTGACGGAGATGCTACTCCCGGCACCAGGTGCCGGAGAAGAAGTCCGAGAAGAAGGCCCCGGGGACCCGAAAGGGTCTCTGTCGTAAGCTTGTGCCAGAAGCCTCGTCCGAAGATGACGAGGCAGACTCCTCCCACGAAGGGGAGGAGGAAGAAGAAGAAGATGCCCCATCCGGAAAGGATGAGGGGCCCGCAAGCGGGCCGGGGCTGAAAGGCCCTCGGCGCAAGGTCAAGATACCCCTGTCGTCGATGACGACGAGACAGATTCCTCCGCAGGCTGGGGAATCAAAAGAAATTCCACCTCCCCGCACCGGGGAGAAGAAGAGAAAAGCCGCCTTGAGGGGAAGGCTGGGGCCTCCAAGAAGGGGAAAACATCCCTTCCGGACTACTCCACCACCGCCGCCTACAGCGATGAAGGGTGGCTGCCCAGGGGGAAGCCCCTGGCGCGATCGTAAGTGTCCGCACTCTACCGTGGTTTTAAGTCATAGCTGTTTAATAACGCCGAGCATATATGCAGTCCGACCAGGGCTCGTCCAGAGGAGTCGTCTTCGGACGAGTCTCTGAGTGCTTCAGAGATGAACTCGCTCCCGACGGCCAACACTCCTCAGCCTGCGGATGACACGGAGGTGTTGTCCCGAAGGTTCCCCAAGCAGGGGGAGGTGACCCTGGAGACGCCCCAAGGCGGACTTCCAAATGTCGGACATGCGGGGTTCAAGATCCCCGCGGATCGCGTCGATGAGAGCCGCAACAAGGCGGACTCCCGACCGAACACTGCTCCGGAACCTCCGACGGTTCCAGACTTGGGCGGGCAGCCCCTCGTTAGGGAGGGCGAGCCGCCCGTGCCGAGGACTTCTGTCGCGTCGGTGCCGGATAGCCTGGTGGAAGCACTTTGAGGCGCTTCCATGGAATAAGAGCACCGTACTCTCATGAGTGCGGTGATTCAAAAGGTTCTGTCCGCCAAAAGCGGACTGACCGAAGCCTGCACAAGCCTCCTGGCGGGCTTTGAGGTAAGTAATAAAAATGTATGAAATTACCACCTGATAGGTAGTAGCCCCTGATACTCTGCTTGGTGTTCGGAAAGAAAAGCCAAACGGAGGGTCAATTATAATCCGCAGGAGTCTAATAATAAGTATTGTTGTGAATAAGGTGTGTCTGCTGCTGCTTGCTTGCCGCCGCCAGATTGCCGAGGTTGCCGAACTGAAGCGGGACCTAGAGCAGGCGCAGGGAGAGTTCGGCCTCACGAAGATGCAGCTCGAGGAGACTAAAGGTAAGTGATTCCCCGTTCGTATATATTTAAAGATAGGAAAAATTTGTCAGTCTAACGCCAAAGCGTCGTGACTGTGTAATAGGGGCCACTGCCGAAGTGGCGTCCATGAAGAAAGCGCTGTCCGAGGCCGAAAACAAAGCGGCCTTGGAATGCAAGGAGCGCGAAAAGCAAAGTGATAGAGTGGGCGAGGTACAGCAGAAGCTCCAGGACCTCAGCAAGAAGTGCGAGTCCGTGGAGCATAATCTGAAGATGAAGGAGGCCGAGCTTGCGAAGGCCCTTGTAAGTTTGAAGGATGCCAAGGCCGAAGCCGAGAAAGCACAGCAGGAGATCCAGGAGGCCAAAAACATAGCAGCGGGTAAGAAATTCTTTGTGCAAAGCAAACATGTGGATGAGGCGTTTCTTTTACTTACTCGAATACGGAGCTCTCCAGGGGCATTTGCAGATCTGCCACGCTGCGTCTCAGACGCTGCGGAGTTCTGCCGTGCCCAGGAGGGGAGCTCAACAGAAGCTGTTCGGTCCCAAGATGTGGGCAGATCATCCGATGCCTCGAGCGACCAATCAAGCAGTTGATCGAACTCCACAGAAGCGGCCGAACTGGCTATGAAGGACTTCATAGTCGATGTGGCTCGTGAGCTCTGCCCAAAGAGCTACTTTGGCCCGAGCAAGCGGATGGTGGATGCCTGCCCGCGGCTTGAAGTGATCAAGCGATCCATTTGCATCGAAGGTGCCTGCCGAGCCTTTGCCCGCGTCAAGGTGCATTGGGGCAAGCTGGATGCGGAAAAGCTGGTCAAGGACGGGCCGCCGGAGGGCAAGGCGCATCGCCGTCCCGAGATGTACTACGATGGCGTGATGAAGGGTGCTCGTCTCGTCGCCAATGAGTGTACCAAGGATGCAATTTTTGAATGAGTTCACTTCTGTCATGTTTGTAATTTAAAGACGAAGTTACTTGCGCTATGTAGCGCTTTTGTTATTTAAAATATTACCTTATGTGCGGCTGTTTATAAAATCCTGAAAGTAGGCCAGTCGCCGGCTTCCGCCCCCATGTGACTAGCACTGAGGTGTTCGTGGGAAACCCGGACACTCTTTATCCAAATGTTTGGTCCCTTAAGGAGGTGTCCGGTGCAGCGAACAAGGCAATCGGACTATGCGGCTTTATAACTTTCACTTAGCCATAGAAGTCTACAATTTTAAATTTCAGCGAAGCCACTAGGATCCGGAAGACCGATTCGGGGCGCTATACACGCCTAGATCGGATGAAGCCGATTTATCGCCTAAAGCGGAAAATCTTTAAGGATTTTAAAACCTCTCGAACAGCAACCAGCTCTCGCCACATCATGTCGGTCAGTTTTCGGCTTTCTCTACTGAGGTGCTCATCCGGAAGAACCGGGACACAATCGCAGTAGTTCTCCCTGCGCTACCTTAGCCGATATAACGGAACGTAAGGCACCAAAACAAGGGAGCCGGGCTATCCCAACTGTAGACCCAAGACATGATTCGGAGCTGATGCATATAGTGCTATAAGTTCGGGGTGCCGCACTGTTGAAAGTGTTCGGACTTTATTTGCCATATTACGGGGCGCCATGAGAAGCCCCTGGCGAACTGGCCGCACCAAAGTGTACGGATGCAATATAAAATAAACATTTATAAGAGAAAAAATGCTCAAATAAGAATAATAAGCTGACGCTATATATAATCTCCCATTGACAAAAAATACGTTTAAGCGTACATTTACCATGGGTGCGTTAAGCAGAGATAAAATAGGACTATTTGACATGTCCTATCCAGTGGCAGGCTGTGTTCAGGTAGATAAAGCAGGTATAATGATCGTAAATAGATTCCACCTGGGTATTTTCTTCTGTGCACAACGTCTATTGCCTCCTTGGATGTCTCTTCCCTATAAGTCCGGCAATTTGGCTCTTTTGAGGATGCTGCGCCAACGCGGTGTCCTGAAAGGTAAGAGGGAAAGAGTATGAAAGTATTTGGCGGTTACCCGCACTATTGACTGAGTCGTTGATGCGCCTCCGTCTATGCCCATGGTATTTTAAGTGCATAATTGTGTGCACGTGGCACGAATGCTGCTTTGATGGGGCTTAAGCGGAGGCCGGACTGCTAGTCGCGCTCTTGGCATGCCTGATGATCCTGTTGCGGGGTACTCCCGACTCGCTTGACTGTGCTCGAAGTTGTTGTCGCTGGATTGGTTTGTCGAAGAAGGCCGCATTGTACTTCCGCCGCAAGGGCTGCAGTATGTTCTTCTGTTCGTAGGGAGCGGTCCATATTTCCGTTCACCATTATGACCCCGCGTGGTCCTGGCATCTTGAGCTTGAGATACGCGTAGTGTGGTACCGCATTGAATCTGGCGAATGCGGTTCGTCCGAGCTGTGCATGGTAACCACTGCGGAAGGGGACGATATCGAAGATTAACTCTTTGCTTCGGAAGTTATCCGGAGATCCGAAGACCACTTCCAATGTTATAGAGCCCGTACAGCGGGCCTCTACTCCAGGAATTACACCTTTAAAGGTGGTTTTAGTGGGCTTGATCCTTGAAGGGTCAATGCCCATTTTGTGCACTGTGTCCTAGTAAAGCAGGTTCAGGCTGCTGCCACCGTCCATAAGGACGCGCGTGAGGTGGAATCCGTCAATGATTGGGTCTAGGACCAATGCGGTCGAGCCGCCGTGACGGATGCTAGTAGGGTGATCCCTACGATCGAAGGTGATCGGACAAGCTGACCATGGGTTGAATTTGGGGGCGACTGGCTCCATCGCATAGACGTCCCTTAGTGCCCGCTTCCGTTCCCGCTTGGGGATGTGCGTGGCGTAGATCATGTTGACCGTTTTCACCTGGGGGGATTTCTTCTGTCCCCCCGTGTTCGGACGTCGGGGCTCCTCGTCATCGTCGTTGTGCAGCCCCTTGTCCTTGTCTTCAACGTTTATCTTGCCGGCCTGTTTGAATACCCAGCAATCTCTATTGGTGTGGTTGGCTGGCTTGTCCGGGGTGCCATGAATTTGGCACGAGCGCTCCAAAGATCGGTCCGCATCGACGGTCCTCGATTATTTCTTTCGAACGGCTTCTTTCGCTAACCGGACTTGGATCCACTGAATCCGGCGTTGACTGCCGTGTCTTCAGTGTTGTCGCTGTTGTTCCGTCTCTTATGTCTGTTACGCCGTGGCTTGCCGTTATTGTCGCGGCCATCCGAATTGCCAGGCGTAGTGCTGCTGCGAGCCAACCAACTGTCCTCGCCCGCGCAAAAGCGGGTCATTAGTGTTGTGAGAGCTGCCATGGACTTGGGTTTTTCCTGGCCGAGGTGTCGAGTGAGCCACTCGTCACGGATATTATGCTTAAAAGCCGCCAGGGCTTCTGCATTCGGACAGTCGACTATTTGGTTCTTTTTAGTTAAGAACTGAGTCCAGAATTTCCTGGCTGATTCTCCGGGCTGTTGAATAATGTGGCTCAAGTCATCGGCGTCAGATGGTCGCACATATGTGCCCTGGAAGTTATCGAGGAATGCGTCTTCCAGGTTTTCCCAGCTGCCAATGGAATTTGCTGCCAGGCTGTTTAGCCAGTGTCGGGCTGGTCCTTTGAGCTTAAGGGGAAGATATTTGATGGCGTGCAGATCGTCTCCGCGGGCCATGTGAATGTGGAGAAGAAAATCTTCGATCCATACTGCGGGTCTGTTGTGCCATCGTATGATTCGATGTTTACGGGTTTGAACCCTTCTGGGAATTCATGATCCATTACTTCGTCAGTGAAGCAGAGGGGGTGCGCGGCGCCTCTGTGCCGGGCTATGTGGCTACGCAGGTCGAATTGCTCTGGGTGTCTATATTCGGCCTGGCCGGACTTGTTGAAGGTGTGTCCGGCGTGACGGTCCTCGCCGCGTACCGAGGCGCGCCCCCGCGATTCGTAGATCGATCTTGGTTGTCCTGTTTTGTTGCCCCGGGCCGTAGTATGTTGGCGTGGGGGTGTTGGCTGGTATGCGGACTGGTATGCCGTTTTATCCCGGCCACGAGGTGGCCGGTCAGCCGTATGGGGCTCGAGTCCGTATTCCTCGGCTGCCAGGACTTCAGTCCATCTGTCTGTGAGCAGGTCTTGATCAGCTTGGAGTTGCTGTTGTTTCTTTTTCAGGCTCCTCGCAGTGGCTATAAGCCGACGCTTGAAGCGCTCCTGCTCTACGGGATCCTCAGGCACGCCGAACTCGTCTTCGCCGAGGCTAATCTCGTCTTCGGAGGGGGGCATGTGGCTGTCCTCCTCCGGGTATTCGTCTATCGCCTGTTCTAATTGGCTGACCTGCTCATCCTCTTGTTCGTCCTGCTCGAAGGCGGGCTGATCAGGGTTGTATTCTTCTTCGGCACCATTCGGATTGTTTTCGTCTCCTGGGCCGGTATTGGTGTGGCGGGGCTTGGAGTGGCGCCGACGACGCCCATTCTTTGCTTTTTTCCCTGAGGTTTTATCCTCCGTTGCCTCATCACCATTTATTTCCTTCGGAGTGTCCACCATATATATATCATAAGAAGAGGTGGTTGTCCACCGCCCAGTGAGCGGTGGTTCATGTTCTTCTCCTGCATCGTCGTCCATACCGTCGATGTCTTCGGAGTCGAAGTCCAGTACCTCGGTTAAGTCATCGATCATGGCAATGAAGTGGGTGGTGGGTGGGCATCGAATTCCTTCGTCGCCTGCCTCCCACTCGAGCCGGACATAGTTCGGCGAAGAGCCTCCTGACAAAGAGAGAGACTTTAATGAGTCCAGCATGTCGCCGAAGGGCGAGTGCTGGAAAATATCCGCAGCGGTGAACTCCATTACCGGAGCCCATCCTGGCCCGACGGGCTCGGGAGTGCACGGACAGGAACCAACGTCCGGATACGAATCCGGAGGTTCGGAGTCACAGGCCATCGCCGAGGCAAGACCCGTGTTCGGCTCCACCGCCGATGAGTGTGCGACCTGGGGGCGGGGTCCATCCCTCTGTCCTTAGGCAGCGCAGTCTGCTCCGGATCTAGGTCCGGAGATACTACGGGGGCGATACCCGAGCTTTGTCCGATGGCGGGTCTAAGCCGTGCTCGTCGCGACTGTCCGGCGCTCCTGGCATAGGCCCAAATCCATCGAAGATCAAGTCTCCGCGGACGTCCGCCGTGTAGTTCAGTTTCGAACCTGACACGGTGGCTGTGGGCGAGCTGTCGATCCGCTCCAGTTGGCTAAGCGAAGTTGGCCCAGCAGGCGGCCGCCGAACACGAAGATCTGTCCGGGGAGAAAGTCTCGCCCTGGACAGCATCGTTGATGATGATTGAAGGAGCCATCGAGCCTGAAAGCGACGACACAGAGGAACTCTCAATGAAAGCACCAATGTCGGTGTCAAAACCGGCGGATCTCGGGTAGAGGGTACCGATCTGTGCATCAAGGCTGATGGTAACAGGAAGCAAGGGACGCAGATGTTTACCCAGGTTCGGGCCCTCTCGATGGAGGTAAAACCCTACTTCCTGCTTGATTAATATTGATGATATGGGTAGTACAAGAGTAGATCTACCACGAGATCGTAGAGGCTAAACCCTAAGAGCTATCCTATGATGGTATGATTGTAGTTGTGATCGGCCTTCTAAGGACCAACCTCTCCGGTTTATATAGACACCAGAGAGGGCTAGGGTTTACATGGAGTCGGTTACAAGGAAGGAAATATAATATCCGGATCGCCAAGCTTGCCTTCCACGCCAAGGAAAGTCCCATCCGGACACGCCAAAGTCTTGAGTCTTGTATCTTCATGCTTCAATAGTCCGGACGTTGTACACAGTCCGGCTGTCCGGATACCCCCTAATCCAGGACTCCCTCAGTTATGATTTTGTATGGAACTTTATGAACAATAATTTTTTATCTTTTTAAAGCCATAATTTATGAGGTTACATGTACACTTTTCCCATCAGTTCATACTCACTCCGTCTCAAAATAAGTGTTTTGATTTAGTACAAAATTGTATTAAATAAATGACACTTATTTTGAGACAGAGGGAGTATGTTACTACCAGCGATCCACTAAAGCAAGGATATGATATTTTGATTTGAGCCAAACATAGCCTCGCTGTTTGCACAACCTTACTTGCACTAACCTATAAAAGATATGAAATTTTTACCACTAAGGCATGGCGGAGACCATCTGATCAGATCCGATGGACGAGAACTATGCGGGAATGCTAGCGGGCCTTTAGTCGCAAAATAGACCAATTTCGAGTTCCGGCTACGACCCAGGTTGACTTAGGGCCAGTTCTTTTGGGCAATTCTCTCAAAATTGATCCCCTCCCCAGCTTCTCCCAGAATTGCCACTTAATATTTTTTTACAATTCCTAGCTAGTTAAGGTCTAATAGCTAGTTAAGGTCTAATTAGCTAGGAATTGTAAAAAATATTAAGTGGCAATTCTGGGAGAAGCTGGGGAGGGGGTCAATTCTGGGAGAATTGCCCAAAAGAACTGGCCCTTAGGCTGCTGACCTAAAAAAAGTTGAATTAGCCCGCAGAAAAATGATTATGTCCTTTGGATGATTTATCTGCTGGGCCAGAAAGTTAATATGCCACCAATAGGTTTTGGGCCAAGTTATGAAAATGTTTTTCAGTGTATTTTATACTATATTAAGAAAATGAAAATTATTTATGCACTGTTCAATAAGAAATATGAGCCCAAAATTATGTTGAAAATTACTTTAAGGATGAGAGTGTTTTATAATGTTTTCTTGTGGGTAATTGGCCTAATTATGTTATCAGTCATTTTCTTTATCCTCAGTGTTTTCTAAGTTATTTGATTTTTTTATTATGTTTATGTACTGAAAATAAATTTAGTTGTGTGATATTATGCTAAAATCATGTTTGAATTTTTTGAATATAACTGAACCAACGGGAAATTGTATTTAAAAAATTCATGTGGTGTTAATGTCGAATGTCATTTCATGGCATTTTTTTTTAATGATGATCACCTTTTAGAATCATTTTAATTTATAAATTCATCTTGTAAAATGGTATATTTTTCACCACTATGACTCACTAAATTTTCCAAAACATATTATTTGGAACATTTAGTTTAGTGCGGTGTTTATGTTGATGCCATCCTTGTGGTAATTTTTTTTAATGATGTGATCATTACCAACGAGAACATGCCACCGTTTCTAGTAAGTACACTATCCTTCAACTGTCCAAAATTTCAACCAAATTGTAGTCAATCTGTTGAAATGGAACACAAAATATGACGACGAAATCCACGTGGTTTTTGCAACCCCTGTGTCCTTTCTGTGTACGATCCAAATTCAAACATGTGAGAAAAACAAGAAGCAAGCAAAAAATGATCCGCGAGCTCTTAGCAAAAGTTATTATACAACTATTGCAGCAGATAAAAAAATCTTTTTTTAACAAAAAGTCAGCTGATGTAGTACAAAGCATGTGAATAATGTAATCTGCAGAAACTAGCATTCTTATAGTGTTATGGATAAAACCTAAATTTTGTTCACATGTTATTCAGAAGATTTACAACATGCTAAACCAAATAACAATGCAAGGAACACCAGGCGCGCAGCAAAATGCAACAAGTCGCCTGCATTTTCACTTTTTGCTTTCAGTTGAGTAAATATAGGTGCATTAGCATCACCATGTTCAGAATTATAGGTGCTAGTGAAAATGATTGAAATCTATAGGCAGAGCATCCGGGCGCATCAGCATCGCCATGTTAATCTTTGTCAAAACTCAAAACACATATCATTTTCTGCTATTGGACTGAAACTTTCAGCAGAATAACGAAACTCAAGTGCTCAAGTCACTGCAAGAACCACCACATTTGTGTCAACACCAGATGCTTCATCTAAGAGAAATGCAGGTAGCAACGGTTAAATAGTGCCCATTGTCAACACACTACAGACTAATGTCGCCATACCACTGATCAAACATTTTCTGAATATTAGAACCGTGATGCCAACGGAAATAGGTTTCTTATATACTGTATGGAGAACAAAACCAAGTTTAGCTAGCAGAAACACAACAACTGCTGGGTTTTCCTGAACCCATATCTCAACGGAAGGAACTGGGTTCTAATGTCATCGTATCCGAGGCGGCGACGCTTTTGAAGGCGACTTCTAGCTAGGGGTCCTGGCTCTAATATCTCTCTACTCTGCATCGACATCCGCATACCGCAGCGCCGCGTGGGCTGAATTAGCAGAAAAATAGTTAAGCAGATAGGCATGAGGTTTCACAGGTACTGCGACAAGTTTAAATAAGAAGATCAAAAGGAAAGCTGAAGTACAAAACCTCAAAACAATGTAATGTGTTGTGGAACAGAACCTGAATTTTGCCCAGGCGTTACGGTTACAGGCTTACAGCAGGCTAAAAAACAGAAATAATCTTCTCTATGAAGCTGAACTAGGCAGACCGAACTGATTTGGGTTTTCAACTTCAGAAGTTTTCCACTAGCGTCATATGGTATTAAATTGAAGAACTGAATCATCTGAATCAAAGCACAATAGCTGCCATATCAAGGTTCAGTGTGGCATCAGACAACCTTCAGTTGACTTATGAAATGATTTTCACCCCAACAAACAACTGGCTTCAGACAACCTTCAGACAAGCATAATGTCGTGCCTGTTGAGCACCTACTGACTTGATTCAGCAACTTTTACTGATGTCTACGTATAATCCTACAGCAGTTCAGATTCCTAACTGAAACAGATTAGCAGCAAGACTTTTCCAGACTCTGTTTTCCAAGCACGGGCAAATGAGCACTCAACTGAAATGAAACCCCCCAAAAAATAAACATCCGAACAAGATCAAGACTGCTATGGCAAATAAGAGTTTCTTGTCAAAGGAGAAGAGCAGGAAGTTGAGGGGATACATGGAGGGGCTCTCACTGGGCGTCTCGGTGATCGCGATGGCGACGTGGAGGCTCTGGCGGCTGTTGGGCAGGTCGACGTCGAGCGGGAAAAGCCGGGCATCACGTGTGGGGAGGCACATGACGATGTCGTCGGCGCCGAAGTTTGCAAGGAGGCCCACGCCCAGGCCCAGCCGCCTGGCCAGCTCCTCCCTGAGGCAGAACACGGATCTCCCCCTGAACACGATCGTGCCGCTGGCGAGGAGGTCCCCGTGGAAGCTCCTCCACGCGTACGTGATCACCCGCGACGGCACCATGGCGGCGGGGAAGGGAAGCTGCACGCAGCGCAAAGAACCATCTCATTGTCATCAGGAGATCAATCAAATGCGAATTTGAGATGGGGAAGCCAACGAACAGAGCCAAGAATTGCTCTCCCATGCGACTGAAATTAACTCGGGGAGAATCAAGAAGCGGGCATGGCGATGGCGGGCTCACTCACCCCGGTCGGAGGTGGAAGGGGAGGCATGGCCTCCCTGGCGGGGACGTGCTCCACGGCCCAGTGCATCATCGTGCTGACCTGGTGGATGTCGTTGATGTAGTCGACGCTGGCGCCGTTGTTCCAGGGGAGGTACCTCCCGTTTGGCGCGGAGGAAGCGGCCGTTGAAGTGCTGGAGCAGGACCTCGTCCCCGGAGTCCGACAGGACGGCCAGCCAAACGAGTGCGGTATCATCCGTATGGTTGTAGTTGCGCTGCTCGACGCGGAGCCCGCGGTGGCCGAGCGGCGCCGGCGCGGCCGTGGAGGCGAGGTAGCGGCTGTAGGCGGCGCTGTGGAGGTGCAGGTAGTGCGCGTCGTCACCCTCGACCAGATGGACCGCCCAGGCCACGTTCATCGAATCCCGGCGGCCCTGGAGGGAGACGCCATGGCCGTCCTCGTCGGCGTGCAGGTACGCGCCGCGCGCGGGACGCGGATTATTTTTAGAGCTTGGCTCATGGACACCCTCTATCCATACCCTCCAATATAGCTTTAAGATCCGTGCTAGACAACTAACTTACAGCGTACAAATTCTCTTTTTTGTTGCTTCCAAATAAAACAACATATGAACTTCTAAGTTTGCAAGATAGCAAAACATTGAGGAAAAAATCTATAAGTTTTTTCTCTCATTGTAGTAAGAATGTTTTGCTATCTTGCAAAAGTTTTAAGTTCATATGTTGTTTTATTTGGAAGAAACAAAAAAGAGCAAAGTTCTTGCACGAATCGCGATGCAGAGATTGATGGCTAGATAAGGGGGTGCACCTAAGCCTAAGCTCCACAGGATATTTTCCCCGCGCACGGGGCTGCGCAGCCGGACGTGGTGGCCATGGTGGAACTGATCCATCGGTCGCCGGCCGGTGCCGCTGGGGAGCAGAGGTGCGCGGTGGAGAGGGAAACCGAGCAGGGAAGGCGAGGTGGAGATGGTGACGGTGGGTTCTTGGTTTCTTGGCGCTCCGGCGAGTCGGTGACGGGGAGATGATGAGAAGCGAAAGCTGTTGGTCGAGACGGTTATGTTCAGGCGCCAAGGCCGAGTATTTCAAGAAGCCGTCAGCAGGTGGGTTTGCGGGCTTTTGGGCCTAGGAATTTCATCCAGCGGCCCGCATGCCAAGATAAACTTCCAACAAGAGTGTCGCCCATCATGAATCGATGGCTTAGGGTAAGGGTATGGGACATAAATATCCATGGGTACTTAAATGGGAAAATATTATACCCATCGGGTAGAGAGGGTACGGGTATGGGATCATATAACCAATGCCCGTGTACCCATTTAAAATGTTAACAAGTGTTTTTTTTAATATCCTAACATATTAACTTTCCCCCCTAAACGTGCTAGGTAAAAACCTCTAATGTGCAGTCAAATTATCTTTATCTTTTCATGATTTTGTGAACTTAAAGTGTATGACCATGTGTTGTTATTTATGATTATGCATTGTTTAACATTTTTATGTGGTTCTTTATAGGCAAGTATTTTTTTTGTTTATGAGAATGTGTTGTTGTAAATTGTTGTTTAAAATGTATTGCTATTAATAATTTATGATTATATGTTGATTTCTACAACTATTTTCTGTTAAATTTGATGTGTTGTAAATGTGGGTATTTTTACCCACGGGTACCCATATACCCTGTCGGGTGATGTGTATGGGAAAAAGTTTTACCCTTGACAGGTATGGGTATGGGTGATAGGTAAGTTTAGGATGAACGGGTAAGGTTATGGGATGACTCCACCCGTACCCATACCCTGCGGGTGCCATCCCCTATGCACCATGCGGCACAATATGTTTGGCCAACATGCCTAAGGGGCAAAATTAATGTTTTCTGATGGTGCATTTTATCTTATTGAATGTACTGTAGAACTAGAATGGCGTTGACAAAATTATGGTCGATTCTCTTAACTAGCTTGCTCCAGAATAAGTATAATAGAGCGTGACTCGCTTCTATTACTGAATACTCCCTCCGTCCTAAAATAAGTGTCTCAATTTGATTATAACTTTATACTAAAGTTAGTATAAAGTTTAGACACTTATTTTGGGATGGAGGGAGTATAAACTAGCTAAAGTTGGTAAGTTCTTTGTCGAGTGATTAGAGATAAGTTTACGAGGCGAATATTCTTTTCCCTGGTTAAAATGTCATCACAAAGGGAGCTGACATCGACACAAGAAGCCGGTCCATAAAAGTTACAGTCTTGAATGTAAGCAGTCCAATACTGAACAAACACTTGTTCCAAAAACGGCGTGGCACGCTTCTAGTAAGTACACTATCTTTCAACTGTCCAAATTCAACCAAACTGTAGCCAATCTGTTGAAAATGGAACACAGAATTTGACAACGAAATCCACGCGACTTTTACAACCCCTGCGACCTTTCTGTGTTCCATCCAAACTCAAACATGTGAGAGAAAAACAAGAAGCAAGCAAAAGATGCTCCGCAATTGCTTACCGGAAGTTGTTATACAACTATTGCAGCAGATAAAGAATTTCTTAATTTTATTAAACAAAAGTCAGCTGATGTACAAAGCATGCGAACAATGTAATCTGCAGAAACTAGCATTCTTATGGTGCTATGGGATAAAACCTAAATTTCGTTCACATGTTATTCAGAAGATTTACAACATGCTAAACCAAATATACAATGCAAGGAACACCAGGTGCGCAGCAAAAGGCAGCAAGCACCGGCATTTTCAATTTTTGCTTTCAGTTGAGTAAATATAGGTGCATTAGCAAAAACACAAAATCCATTTTCTGCTGATGGACTGAAACTTTCAGCAGCATAACGGAACTCAAGTGCTCAAGTAACTGCAAGAACCACCACATTTGTGTCTCTGTGACTGTCAACACCACATGCTTCATCTAAGAAAAATGCAGGTAGCAACGTCAAACTAGTGGCCATTGTCAACACATTACAGACTAATGTCGCCGCATCATTGTTCAAACAGTTTCTGAATATTAGAACCGTGATGCCAACACAAATATGTTTCTTATATACTGTCCGGAGAACAAACCAAAGTTTAGCTAGCAGAAACACAACAAATGTTGGGTTTTCCTGAACCCATATCTCAACGGAAGGAACTGGGTTCTAATGTCATCGTATCCAAGGTGGCGACGCTTTTGAAGGCGACTTTTAGCTAGGGGTCCTGGCTCTGGTATCTCTCTACTCTGCATCGACATCCGCGAACCGCAGCGCCGCGTGGGCTGAATTAGCAGAAAAATAGTTAAGAAGTTAGGCATGAAGTGTCACAGGTACTGCGACAAGTTTAAATAAGAAGATAAAAAAGGAAAGCTGATGTACAAAACCTCAAAACAAGCTGATGTCACAGGTACTCGAAACAAATACAGTGGGCTAAAAACAGAAATCATTATCTTCTCTGTGAAGCTGAACTAGGCAGACCGAACTGATTTGGGTTTTCAAATTCAGAAGTTTTCCACTAGCGGCATATATGGTACTCCCTCCGTCCCATAATATAAGACGTTTTTTGACACTACACTAGAGTCAAAAAACGTCTTACATTATGGGACGGAGGGAGTATTAAATTAAAGAACTGAATCATCTGAATTAAAGCACAATAGTTTTCCATATCAAGGTTCAGTGTGGATTTTTAAATTATGAAATGATTTTCACCCCCAACAAACAACCTTCTTTCTAGTATAATGCCGTGCCTGTTGGGCACCTACTGGTTTGATTCAGCAACTTTTACTGATGTCTATAATCCTACATCAGTTCAGATTCCTAACTGAAACAGATTAGCAGCAAAAGTTTTTTCAGACTCTGTTTTCCAAGCACTCAGCTGAAATTAAAATCCGGACAAGATCAAGACTGCTATAGGAAATAAGAGTTTCTTGCCAAATTAAAGGAGAAGAACAGGAAGTTGAGGATATGGTGGAGGGGCTCTCACCAAGCGTGTCGGTGATGGCGATGTCGATGTGGAGGCACCGGCGGCTGTTGGGCAGGTCGACGAGGAGCGGGAAAAGCCGGCCGTCACGTGTGGGGAGGCACATGACGATGTCGTCGACGTCCAAGTTTGCAAGGGCAAGGGCGCCCACGGCCAGCCGCCCGGCCAGCTCCTCCCTCAGGCGGAACACGGACCTCCCCCTGAACACGATGGAGCCGTTGACGAGGAGGTCCCCGTGGTAGCTCCTCCACGAGTAAGTGATCACCCGCGACGGCACCATGAGGGCGGGGAAGGTAAGCTGCATGCAGTTGAGTCGCAAAGAACCATCTCATTGTCATCAGGAGATCAATCAAATGCGAATTTGAGACGAGGAAGCCAAAGAAGGCGCAAATTTGGCAAGAACAGAGCCAAGAATTCGCGCAGATTCGGGAAGAAAGCGGGCATGGCGGGCTCACTCACCCCGGTCGGAGGTGGCGGAAGGGGAGGCATGGTGTCCCTGGAGGGGACGTGCTCCACAACCCAGTGCATCATCGTGCTGGCGTGGTGGATGTCGCTGATGTACTCGACGCTGGCGCCGTTGATCCAGGGGAGGTACCTCCCGTTGGCGCGGAGGAAGCCGCCGTTGAAGTGCTGGAGCAGGACCTCGTTCCCGGAGTCCGACAGGACGGCCAGCCAAACGAGCTCGGTCACCTCCGTGTAGTCGAAGTTGCGCTGCTCGACGCGGAGCCCGCGGTGGCCGAGCGGCGCCCGCGCGGTCGTGGAGGAGGCCAGGTAGCGGCCGTAGGCGGCGCTGTGGAGGTGCAGGTTACCCTCGACCAAATGAACCGCCCAGGCCACGTTCATCGACTCCCGGCGGCCGTGGAGGGAGACGCCGTGGCCGTCCTCGTCGGCGTGCAGGTACGCGTCGCGCACGGGGTTGCGCAGCCGCACGTGGTGGCCGTGATGGAACTGATCCATCTGTCGCAGGCCGGTGCCGCTGGGGAGCGGAGGCGCGCGGTGGAGAGGGAAACCGAGCGGGGAAGGAGGGGCGGGGATGGTGATGGTGGGTTCTTGGTTTCTTGGAGTTCCGGCGACGGGGAGAAGATGAGAAGCGAAAGCTGTTGGCCGAGACGGTTACGTTCGGGCGCCAAGGCGAAGTATTTCAAGATGCCTGAGCAGCCGTCGCCTTGCTCACCTTTCGGCCCCACGTGGGTTTCCGGGCTTTTGGGCCTAAGAAATCCATCACAACATCACAAGTTAGATCCAGCACGTTTATTTTGGAAATCACTAATTAAGAAGTACTCGTTGCAAAGATTACTAATAGACTAGCCACAATGGATAGTAACATAGAGTAGTAACATGGGCATGTTACTACTCTATATTACTACCTTTATAGTGGGGAGTAACATATATGTGGTAACATGCGACACTTCATTTATTATGCTATAGACTCATTTTGCCTTGATATGTGTGATGTTACTCATACTAGTAGTAACTAGCTGTGTTACTACATGCCTCTCTTTCTTCATTTATTACTTGCCACATCATCTATTTTATCTAGATATGTGTGATGTTGCTACTTATGTTACTCCCATTGTGGGTAGTTTAAGGAGTACTTGTTGCAAAGATCATTCAAACTCCACTTGTCGCTACTTGGGAGTTTTCCTTTTTTCGTAGATCCGTTTATTCAAAACGTTCTATCTCTCAAACCGTGTGTCCAAATCTCGAACCGCTTTCACCATTGGATTTCTCGCGTCGACATCTTCAAAACTAGACCCATGTTGATAGGTTTTGACAAACTTTTTTCACGAGAAAAACCGGACGAAAAAAACCAACGAAAAAACTGAACCAGGAGCACGGGTTTTTTTTCTTTCCGAAAGAGGCACGCCCGTGCCTCTCACGGAATCACAACTGTGCCTCTCGCGGAAGCAAAAACGTGACTCTCGCGGAAGGAAAAAAAGAAGAGAAAACGTGTTTTTTTCGTTTCCGAGGATGCACGACCGTGACTCTCGCGAAAGCACAACCGTGCCTCTCGCGGAAGCAAAACCGTGACTCTCGCAAAAGAAAAAAAAACAGAAAACGCGTTTTTTTTTTCATTTCCGAGAGGCACGGCCGTGACTTTCGCGAAAGCACAATCGTGCCTCTCACGAAAGCAAAACCGTGACTCTCGCGAAAGAAAAAAAAACAGAAAACGTGTTTTTTTCGTTTCCGAGAGGCACGGCCGTGACTCTCGCGAAAGCACAACCGTGCCTCTCGCGGAAGCAAAACCGTGACTCTCGCGAAACGAAAAAAAAATATAAAACACGTTTTTTTTCCGTTTCCGAGAGGCACGGCCGTGACTCTCGCGAAAGCACAACCGTATCTCTCACGGAAGCAAAAGCGTGACTCTCGTGAAAGAAAAAAAGAAAAAAAAACGCGTTTTTTTGCGCATTTTTTTATCGAAGTGCTAAGGAAGACCGGTGGAAAACCAAAACGTCGAAAAAACCCGTTAAAAAAGCCGAAAACGCGTGAAAAAAAAACAAAATCCGAAGGGAGCGTCTAGAGCGCGACACGTAGCGAATAACTGAGAACGCGCCAAGGAGCTCTCGTTAATTAGTTGCTCTCCGCTATTTCTCATGTAACCCCGAATTGTATTGGGAGGGGGGACTCTCTCTTCATTATCCTTGATCAATAAAGCGGGATATTCCTAAAAAAAATCGTTCACGCGGCTCTGTCTCGAAGGGAAAATCTGTGTGATTTTTTCTCGAGAATGAAATGAAAGCTCCCGGTGCGTTGGGGCTGTGGGTATCGCTCGGGACCCCACTGGTAAGTTGCTAGCCCGCTGCTGTGTCCGGCTGCTATGTGGTCTCTCAGCATTAGTCGGTAGTTATCCATCTCTCTCTCTCCCCCCTATTTAGCGCTTCGGCGGGTGGCTGAACCAGCGCTCACGCGTGCCGTCCATGTCGGCCGACCGAACTGTGCCAGCTACTCAATCACTCGATTGCTCTGCGTCCTTCATTTGTTCGGATGACAGGTCAACTTGTTGACCGGTTGACTTCTGTGAAAAAAGAATTCAGAAAAATTGTAAAATTAAAAAAGGCTTTAAAATCTTAAATTTGATTTTCATTTGAAAAAGTTCAACAGAAAAATATAGTGGATCTTAAAAAAGTTCATTGATTTGCAAAAAGTGTTCATGAATATGACTTTTTTTTAAAAAAAACATGAACTTTGAAAAATATTCATGGATTTGAAAAAAGTTCATCAATTTTGAAACAAAATTTAACAGATTTAAAAAAAGTTCACATATTTGAAAAAAAAATCATGAATTTGAGACAAAAAATTTATGAATTTGAAAATGTTCATGAATTTAAGAAAAAAGTTCATGAATTTCATAATAGTTCATGAATTTGGAAAAGGAAAAAAATCATGAAAATTAAATGGAAAACGGGGGAAAAGAAAAAAAATATATGGAAAATTGACCAAACCAACCTAAAAGGCCATAAAAAACATGAGAAGACCAAGACTACCACTAAAATGGGCTGCTCCATTTCGATCGGGGATTGTACACTACGGACCCGAATACACTCTATTTGGCGCTAAATGGGCACCAAATAGGATTCGGGCTCTCTTTTCGGTTATCCTTCCTCTTCGTCCATGATTTCAAGTCACTGTTATCTCCCCTCAAACCCCGAAGCCCTTTTGCATGCGCGTGGCCTAACTCCTTGGTGGAGATGATGGTTCACTGTGGGATGCCTCCTCCACGAGCACGACCCTACTTCTTGGCGGCGACGGGTATCTACATCGGTGCGATTCTGTAACGCCCTCGATGCGGCTATATCTCCCACGTGTCGAAGCACGACTTAGAGGCATAACCGCATTGAAAGCAATGTCGCAAGTGAGGTAATCTTCACACAACCCATGTAATACATAAGGGAAAAAGAGATACATAGTTGGCTTACAATCGCCACTTCACACAATACATGAGTAAAGCATTACATCATACAGATACAATCAAGGTCCGACTACGGAACCAAAATAAAAGAAGACTACCTCAAATGCTACACAGATCCCCGATCGTCCCAACTGGCTCCACTCTCGATCAACTGAAACGAAACAACACAAAGAACAAGATCTTCATCGAGCTCCTCCTTGAGCTCGGATGCGTCACCTGCATGGTTTCATCGGCACCTGCAAACTGGTTTTGGAAGTATCTGTGAGTCACGGGGACTCAGCAATCTCACACCCGCGAGATCAAGGCTATTTAAGCTTAAGGTAAGGGTAAAGGTATGAGGTGGAGCTGCAGCAAGCGACTAGCATATATGGTGGCTACCATACGCAAAAGAGAGCGAGAAGAGGAGGCAAAGCACGGTCGTGAAGCTAGTAGCGATCAAGAAGTGATCGTGAAACTACTTACGTCAAACACAACTCCAACACCGTGTTCACTTCCCGGACTCCGCCGAGAAGAGACCATCACGGTTACACACGCAGTTGGTGTATTTTAATTAAGATCAACTTCGGGTTTTCTACAACCGGACATTAACAAATTCCCATCTGCCTCATAACCGCGGGCACGGCTTTCGAAAGATATTACCCTGCAGGGGTGTCCCAACTTAGCCCATTATAAGCTCTCACGGTCAACGAAGGATATTCCTTCTACCGGGAAGACCCGATCAGTCTCGGAATCCCGGACTACAAAACATTTCGACAGCAATAAAACAAGACCAGCAAAGCCGCCCGGATGTGCCGACAAATCCTGATAGGAGCTGCACATATCTCGGTCTCAGGGCACACCGGATGAACACTACGTACGGCAGCCGACGATACCCCAAGTTGCCTCGGGGCGGCACCGCAAGTGGCTCTAGTTTGGACCAGCACTCGGAGGAGAACTGGCCCGGGGGTTAAAATAAAGATGACCCTTGAGTCTGCAGAACCCAAGGGAAAAAGGCTTAGGTGGCAAATGGTAAAACCAATGTTGGGCCTTGCTGGAGGAGTCTTATTCAAAGCGAACTGTCAAGGGGGTCCCATAAATCACCCAACCGCGTTAGGGACGCAAAATCCGGGAACATAGAACCGATATGACGGAAACTAGGGTGGCAAGAGTGGAACAAAACACCAGGCATAAGGCCGAGCCTTCCACCCTTTACCAAGTATATAGATGCATTAATTAAATAAGATATATTGTGATATCCCAACAAGTAAACATGTTCCAACGAGGAACAACATCTCCATGTTCCAACAAGGAACAAACTTCATCTTCACCTGCAACTAACAACGCTATAAGAGGGGCTGAGCAAAGCGGTAACATAGCCAATCAACGGTTTGCTAGGAAAGGATGGTTAGAGGCTTGACATGGCAACATGGGAGGCATGATATAGCAAGTGGTAGGCATCGCAGCATGGGCATATCAAAAGAGCGAGCATCTAGCAAGCAAAGATAGAAGTGATTTCGAGGGTATGGTCATCTTGCCTGAAATCCCGCAAGGAAGAAGAACGAGTCCATGAAGAAGACAAACGGACGTAGTCGAAGCGAATCCTCACAACTCCGAACGGAACGAAGCTAACGAGAGAAGCAACCCGGAAAGAAGCAAACAACATGGTAAACAACCATCACATAAACATGTCATGATGCACAAACAAGTATGATGCATGTCCGGTTTAATGAGGCATGGCATGGCAATATGCACAAACAACACTACAAGTTAAGTGGAGCCCAATATGCAACGGGTTGCATATTGACAAAACACCACAACACTTATTTAGTTCTCTCTCGGTTATGTACCCAACAATATTAAATGTTGTTAAACATGGCAAGAGGTGAAGCATAATAAAACAAACTATTTAGGCAAGTTTAAATGAGGCCGGAACAACAAACAACAATTCCGGTAAAACCCCATATGCATATCTTAGATTTGGAACTGATCTGCCCTGAACACAATTTTAGAGTTGTTAAACATGCAAATAAAGTATACCATGTTAAACTAGGCATTTTTCTACCCCATTTACATATATAATTTATTTAAAATGGAGCTACGGTTATTTAGATATGAAATAAATCATTTTAGCATGGCATTTAAGCAAATTAATGCAAACAACAATTTTAAACATTTAAATGTTGTTATCATGATCACGGATGACATGTGCAAGTTTTATGCAATTTTATTAAAAGTTGACATGAGCATGTTACGAGGCATTTGGTCACCATGGCGGAACGAAAGGGTGCCACGGCGGCTAAACGAAAATGGTGCCACGGCAACATTTGGTTCCGTAGCTCATGGAGATATCGGTGCAAAAGAAAGTGTGTGAAGCGAGTTGAGCAAGATGGTGGGGTGTTCCCGGTTACCGGGTTCCCACGAGACGATGGCATGGCAACGAGGAGGAACAAGCGAGCGACAATTTCGGACACGGTGCAAACGGGCATCTCATACAACATATGCATTCGTCCACGGGCGGTCGTTCCGGCGGGTATACCTTTGAAGCGTGCCTTTTCGGAACGGGACAAGTTCGTCGAAGGAAGTAGTGGTACACGGGCCGTAGTGGAAGTAGTCGTTCACACGACGGTAGTGGAAGTAGACGTTCTCGCGGGGGTAGTGGAAGTAGTTGTACACGTTCGTAGATGCTCGGGGTCGCGACAAGGAACTTGACGTCTATGCAGCCTTCAAGGGTTGACGGTAGTGGAACACATGTTGTCGTGGTGCTTGTCCGTCCGGTCTTGACGACGGTAGAGGTACTCGCGACAGTAGTGGTACACGTTTCGTGGATGTTCGAGTCATCGATAGAGGTACTTGATGAATCCCGAAACGGACTTGGCGTCTTCGCGCGTAGGGGTACTTGGCGTTTCCGGTTCGGTGGTCGTTCGGGCGCCGTATGTCGTGGTACTTGGCGAAACCCACGAAGAGGGTACTTGTACTCGCATCATTGTGGAAGTAGTCGTTCGGGCTCCCGTGCGGACTTGGTGGTCTTGGTCTCCGCAGCATATTTGTACAAAAACATCATCGGACTTGGACGAATCCAGAGGCGTGCACAGGCAGGGGGCGCCGGAGCCGGCGGGGACGCGGGGTCGCGCGCTCGTCGCGGAGGTTGTTGGCAGCGGACGAAGCAGCAGGGCAACGGCGGGCATGGAGGCGCCCTTGTGTGCGCCCGTGGCATCGAGCACGGGAGGAGAGGCGAGACGGGTCTGCGACGCGGCGGCTCGCCGCTTCGATGTAGGGGCGCAGCGAGGGCCGATGCAGGTCGGAGTCGGGACAAAGGCGAGCTCGGCGACATGGGCTTGGTGGCAGGGCCGGGCGCGAGGAGACGAGGAGGACTTGGCGCAGCGATGGAGGCGCAGGAGAAGGGAAGGTGTCGCTCGAGGAGCTGCTCTCCTTGGCCTTCGGGCGACGGGACGGAGGGCGCCGGTGGAGGTGCAGGCTCTCCCTGAGGCTGGCAGTGAGCGAGCGAGGTGAGAGACGAGAGGAGAGATGGGGAAGACGAGGGGATCGGGAAGGACGAGGGGTGGCGGCGCTGGTGTTGGGGTCGAGCGAGGAGGGCTGCGGGGATGGAGTTGGGCATGGGGAACGAGAAGAGTGGCGGCGCGAGGGAAGCAGGAGGGGATCGAGGGAGATGGGGATCGGGCTGAGCGAGGCGACGAGGGGATCGGGAGGAGCGGGGCTCTCCCTGGCGATGTGCGTGTGTGGAGGCGGCGCTGGCAGAGAACGAGGGGAGAGATGGGGTGCGGAGGAGGGAGTCGGGCTAGGTTAGGAGGGTTAGGTGGGCTGGGCCTTGGGCCGGCGCGGGAGGCTGGGAGGCCCAGGAGGCATGGTTGGGCTCTCTCTCTTCTCTCTCCCTTATATTTTCTTAGCAGAAAACAATTAAAGAGAGACAAAAAGAAAAAGAGGGTTAGGGAAAGAATTTGGGAACGAGGACAATTTTCCTGGACTCATAAAAATAAGCATGACCACAGAAAAATAGAAGTGGCAAGATTGAAGGAATTAAATTCAAATTCATTTGAATATAATTCAAATGGTCTTGAATTGGGACTAGGTTTGGTGTGGCCAAAAATGTTGAGGATTTTTGGTGGAGCTCCGGAAAATGATGAAATAATATTGGCAAGGTTTTGAGGTCAACTCGGAGCAGAAAAGGCATGGGATTTATTTTGCAAGTGGGTTATGGTGATTCCAAAACAATGGAATATTTTATAATATCTCCTAAATATCGGGAGGGTATGTTATAAAGAGAAGTCACAAGTGAATTCCCTCGATTTACATGGATCGAAAAATCCATACAATTTATTTAGTTGAGTTGCAAAATTGAATGGCATGATGGCATGATGACGTGATGCAATGCAAGAGATGACATGATGAATGCACAAACAAAACAAATCACACGACAAAACTCGGAAACCCTGGAAGGCAACTGAAGCTCCGGTCTTGGGGCGTCACAACACTCCACCACTACGAGAGGATCTCGTCCCGAGATCTGGGATGGCACCGGAGAGAAAACGGAAGAAGAAAGAGGTAAAACTAAGTTGCTTCTTTGACAAAAGAGTGAAACCATGAACCTTGAGATATTGAGAAAAATGAAAGAAAGAAAACAACGAAGATGAGCAAAATTGAAAACACTCCGTTAGAAAAGAGGAACAAGGGATACGACGAGAACCAAGAGGTTTAGTGATAAGATAGATACTGAAACCACTCCGGTTAAAACTAGATAGATAAGGAATAAGATTGATATAATTTGGGAAGCACTCCGACTAAAAGAAGAAGGAAAACTTGATAAGATGAAAAGAACTTGAAGAGAAGACACAACACTCCGGTTAAATGGATAATGCAAGAAAAAGAACATGATCTTTACAAAACGAGGTGATGGGTGAAGAGAGCAACATCACAATGCCTCCGGAAACAATGCATGATAGATAGAAAGTTGGAATGAATAGAACGAAGAATGAAACCAACATCTCCCACCATAAATGAATTTGAAAGAGCATCCTTACGAAGTAGGATTGAACGGAGTTGTTTGAAAAACAACAACGATAAGGATAAGCTTGTAGTGGGCTTATGAAAACATCTCAAAATTATGAGGTGAGCTTCTGCCACCAACGGAAACAATTGATTGGATTGAGAGCAACACGGAGATGAAAACTGAAGGAAATATGCCCTAGAGGCAATAATAAAGTTATTATTTATTTCCTTATATCATGATAAATGTTTATTATTCATGCTAGAATTGTATTAACCGGAAACATAATACATGTGTGAATATATAGACAAACAGTATGTCACTAGTATGCCTCTACTTGACTAGCTTGTTAATCAAAGATGGTTATGTTTCCTAACCATGAACAAGGAGTTGTTATTTGATTAACAAGGTCACATCATTAGTTGAATGATCTGATTGACATGACCCATTCCGTTAGCTTAACACTTGATCGTTTAGTATGTTAATGCTTTCTTCATGACCCATACATGTTCCTGTAACTATGAGATTATGCAACTCCGTTTACGGAGGAACACTTTGGTACTACCAAAGCGCCACAACGAATCGGGTGATTATAAAGGAGTACTACAGGTGTCTCCAAAGGTACTTATTGGGTTGGCGTATTTGAGATTAGGTTTTGTCACTCCGATCGTCGGAGAGGTATCTCTAGGCCTTCTCGGTAATACACATCACCTAAGCCTTGCAAGCATTACAACTAATGAGTTAGTTGTGAGATGATGTATTACGGAACGAGTAAAGAGACTTACCGTAACGAGATTGAACTAGGTATTGGATACCGACGATCGAATCTCGGGTAAGTAACATACCGATGACAAAGGGAACAACGTATGTCGTTATGCGGTTTGACCGATAAAGATCTTCGTAGAATATGTAGGAACCAATATGGGCATCCAGGTTCCGCTATTGGTTATTGATTGAGAATGGTTCTAGGTCATGTCTACATAGTTCTCGAACCCGTAGGGGCCGCACGCTTAACGCTTCGATGACAGTTCATTATGAGTTTATAAGTATTGATGCACGAAGTTTGTTGAGTCCCGGATGTGATCACGGACATGACGAGGAGTCTCGAAATGGTCGAGACATAAAGATTGATATATTGGAAGCCTATGTTTGGACTTGGAAGGGTTCCAGTGAAAGCAGGATGTTACCGGAACCCCGGGGTATATGGGCCTTCATGGGCCACAAGGGAGAAGAGGAAGGGCCGGCCAGGTGGGCTGCGCGCCCCCTCCCCTCTGGTCCGAATAGGACAAGGAGAGGCGGCGCCTTCCCTCTTCCCCTCCTCCAATCCTAATCCAACTAGGAGGGGAGTCCTACTCCGGTGGGAGTAGGACTCCTCCTGCGCGCCTCCCCTTGGGCGGCCACCTCCCCTTGTCTCCTTTATATCTGGGGCAGGGGGCACCCCATGACACACAAGTTGATCTACGGATCTTTCCTTAGCGTGTGCGGTGCCCCTTCCACCATATTCCACTTGGTCATATCGTCGCGGAGCTTAGGAGAAGCCTGCGCCGGAGAAGTCATATCGTCGCGGAGCTTAAGCGAAGCCCTGCGTCGGTGGAGCATCAACATCGTCCCACGCCGTCGTCTTGTGGAACTCATCCCGACACTTTGCTGGATCGAGTCCGGGATCGTCATCGAGCTGAGCGTGTGCAGAACTCGGAGGTGCCGTGACGTTCGGTGCTTGGATCGGTCGGATCGTGAAGGCGTCGACTACATCAACCGCGTTGTTATAACGCTTCGCTTTCGGTCTCACGAGGGTGCGTGGACGAACACTCTCCCTCTCGTTGCTATGCCATCACCATGGTCTTGCGTGATCGTAGGAAATTTTTGAAATTACTCGTTACCCAATAGTGGCATCCGAGCCTGGTTTTATGCGTTGATGTCATATGCACGAGTAGAACACAAGTGAGTTGTGGGCGATACAAGTCATACTACCTACCAGCATGTCATACTTTGGTTCAGCGGTATTGTGAGATGAAGCAGCCGGACCGACATTACGCGCAGACGCTTACGCGAGACTGGTTTCACCGCCCAAGCACTCGTTGCTTAAAGGTGACCGGCGGTGTCTGTCTCTCTCACTTTAGTTGAACCGAGTGTGGCTACGCCCGGTCCTTGAGAAGGTTAAAGCGGAGTCTATTTGACGAAATATCGTTGTGGTTTTGATGCGAGGTAAGAACGGTTCTTGCTCAGCCCGTAGCAGCCACGTAAAACTTGCAACAACAAAGTAGAGGGCGTCTAACTTGTTTTTGCAGGGCATGATGTGATGTGATGTGGTCAAGACGTGATGCTATACTTTATTGTATGAGATGATCATGTTTTGTAACCGAGTTATCGGCAATGGCAGGAGCCATATGGTTGTCGCTTTATTGTATGAAATGCAACGCCATGTAATTGCTTTACTTTATCACTAAGGAGTAGCGATAGTCGAGAAGCAATAGTTGGCGAGACGACAACGATGCTACGATGGAGATCAAGGTGTCGCGCCGGTGGCGATGGTGATCATGGCGGTGCTTGGCGATGGAGATCACAAGCACAAGATGATGATGACCATATCATATCACTTATATTGATTGCATGTGATGTTTATCCTTTATGCATCTTATCTTGCTTTGTTTGACGGTAGCATTATAAGATGATCTCTCACTAAAATTATCAAGAAGTGTTCTCCTGAGTATGCACCGTTGCCAAAGTTCGTAGTACCCGGACACCACGTGATGATCGGGTGTGATAAGTTCTCGTCCATCTACAACGGTGCAAAACAGTTGCACACGCGAATACTCAAAGTTAAACTTGACGAGCCTAGCATATAACAGATATGGCCTCGGAACACGGAGACCGAAAGGTCGAACGTGAATCATATAGTAGATATGATCAACATAGTGATGTTCACCATTGAAACTACTCCGTCTCACGTGATGATCGGACATGGTTTAGTTGATTTGGATCACGTGATCACTTAGATGACTAGAGAGATGTCTGTCTAAGTGGGAGTTTATTAATATGATTAATTGAACTTAAATTTATCATGAACTTAGTACCGATAGTATTTTGCTTGTCTATGTTTATTGTAGATAGATGGCTCGTCTTTGTTGTTCCGTTGAATTTTAATGCGTTCCTTGAGAAAGCAAAGTTGAAAGATGATGGTAGCAATTACACGGACTGGGTCCGTATTTGAGGATTATCCTCATTGCTGCACGTAAAAATTACGCCCTGGAAGCACATTTGGGTGACAGTGCCTGCTGCGAGATCTTGAGCGAAGTTGTGAGCGTCTGCAAAGCAGAGCTGATGACTACTCTATAGTTCAGTGTGCCATGATTTACGGCTTAGAACCGGGTCTTCAACGGCGTTTTGAGCGTCATGGAGCATATGAGATGTTCCAGAGTTGAAGTTAATATTTCAAGCAAATGCCGGATTGAGAGATATGAAGTCTCCAATAAGTTCTATAGCTGCAAGATGGAGGAGAATAGTTACATCGGTGAGCACATACTCAAAATGTCCGGGTATAACAATCACTTAATTCAGCTGGGAGTTAATCTTCCGGATGATAGTGTCATTGATGAATTCTCCAATCACGCCACCAAGCTACAAGAGCTTCGTGATGAACTATAATATGCAAGGGATGACTAAGACAATTCTGAGCTCTTCGCGATGCTAAAAGCAGCGGAGGTAGAAATCAAGAAAGAGCATCAAGTGTTGATGGTCAACAAGACCACTAGTTTCAAGAAAAGGGCAAAGGGAAGAAGAAGGAAACTTCAAAAGAACAGCAAGAAAGTTGCTGATCAAGAGAAGAAACCCAAGTCTGGACCTAAGCCTGAAATCGAGTGTTTTTACTGCAAGCAGACGGACATCGAAGCGGAACTGCCCCAAGTATTTGGCGGATAAAAAGGATGGCAAGGTGAACAAAGGTATATGTGATATAAATGTTATTGATGTGTACCTTACTAGAGCTCGTAGTAGCACTGGTATTTGATCTGGTTACATTGCTAATATTTGCAACTCGAAGCAGGGACTACGGAATAGACGAGCACGGCAAAGGACGAGGTGACGATCTTGGCGTGGGAAATGGTTCCAAAGTCAATGTGATCGCGGTCGACACGCTACCTCTACATCTACCTTGGGATTAGTTTTAGACCTAAATAATTGTTATTTGGTGCCGCGTTGAGCATGAACATTATATCTGGATCTTGTTTAATGCGAGGCGGTTATTCATTTAAATCAGAGAATAATGGTTGTTCTATTTATATGAGTAATATCTTTTATGGTCATGCACCCTTGAAGAATGGTCTATTCTTGTTAAATCTCGACAGTAGTGATACACATATTCATAATGTTGAAGCCAAAAGATGCAGAGTCGATAATGATAGTGCAACTTATTTGTGGCACTTGCCGTTTAGGTCATATCGATTGTAAAACGCATGAAGAAACTCCATCTTGATGGGCTTCGGAATCACTTGATTATGAATCACTTGGTACTTATGAACCGTGCCTCATGGGCAAGATGACCAAAACGCCGTTCTCCGGAACTATGGGCGAGCAACTGATTTGTTGGAAATCATACATACCGATGTTTGTGGTCCAATGAATGTTGAGGCACGCGGGTATCGTTATTTTCTCACCTTCACAGATGATTTGAGCAGATATGGGTATATCTACTTAATGAAACACAAATCTGAAACATTTGAAAAGTTCAAAGAATTTCAGAGTGAAGTGGAAAATCATCGTAACAAGAAAATAAAGTTTCTACGATCTGATCGTGGAGGAGAATATTTGAGTTACGAGTTTGGTTTACATTTGAAACAATGTGGAATAGTTTAGCAACTCACGCCACCGGAACACCACAGAGAAATGGTGTGTCCGAGCGTCGAATCGTACTTTACTAGATATGGTGCGATCTATGATGTCTATTTCCGATTTACCGCTATCGTTTTGGGGTTATGCTTTAGAGACGGCCGCATTCACGTTGAATAGGACACCGTCAAAATCCGTTGAGACGACGCCTTATGAACTGTGGTTTGGCAAGAAACCAAAGTTGTCGTTTCTTAAAGTTTGGGGCTGCGATGCTTATGTAAAGAAACTTCAACCAGATAAGCTCGAACCCAAATCGGAAAATGTGTCTTCATAGGATACCCAAAGGAGACTGTTGGGTACACCTTCTATCACAGATCTGAAGGCAAGATTTTCGTTGCTAAATTCGGGTCCTTTCTAGAGAAGGAGTTTCTCTCGAAAGAAGTGAGTGGGAGGAAAGTAGAACTTGATGAGATAATCTGTATCTGCTCCCTTATTGGAAAGTAGTTCATCACAAGAAATGGTTCTGTGACAACTACACCAATTAGTGAGGAAACTAATGATGATGATCATGAAGCTTCAGATCAAGTTGCTCTTGAACCTCGTGAGGTCAACAGAGTAAAATCGCACGAGTGGTACGGTAATCTTATTCGGAAGTCATGTTACTTGACCATGGCGAACCTACAAACTATGAAGAAGCGATGGTGAGCCCAGATTCGCAAAATGGCTGGAAGCCATGAAATCTGAGATGGGATCCATGTATGAGAACAAAGTATGGACTTTGGTTGACTTGCCGATGATCGGCAAGCCATTGAAAATAAATGGATCTTTAAGAAGAAGAGCGCCGATGGTAATGTAACTGTCTACAAAGCTCGACTTGTTGCGAAAGGTTTTCGACAAGTTCAAGGGGTTGACTACGATGAGACTTTCTCACCCGTAGCGATGCTTAAGTCTGTCCGAATCATGTTAGCAATTGCCGCATTTTATGATTATGAAATTTGGCAAATGGATGTAAAACTTCATTCTTGAATGGATTTCTAGAAGAAGAGTTGTATATGATGCAACCAGAAGGTTTTGTCGATCCAAAAGGTGCTAACAAAGTGTGCAAGCTCCAGCGATCAATTTATGGTGCAGTGCAAGCCTCTCGGAGTTGGAATAAGCGCTTTGATAGTGTGATCAAAGCATATGAGTTTATCTGAGACTTTTGGAGAAGCTGTATTTACAAGAAAGTGAGTGGGAGCTCAGTAGCATTTCTAATAATATATGTGGACGACATATTATTGATTGGAAATGATATAGAGTTCTGGATAGCATAAAGGATACTTGAATAAAAGTTTTCAATGAAAGACCTCGGTGAAGCTGCTTACATATTGGGCATCAAGATCTATAGAGATAGATCAAGGCGCTTGATTGGACTTTCACAAAGCACATACCTTGATAAAGTTTTGAAAAAGTTCAAAATGGATCAGGCAAAGAAAGGTTTTTACGTGTTACAAGGTGTAAGATTGAGTCGGACTCAATGCCCGACCACAGCAGAAGATAGAGAAAATGAAAGATGTTCCTATGCTTCAGCCATAGGCTCTATCATGTATGCAATGCTGTGTACCAGACCGACGTATGCTTAGCTGTAAGCTTGGCAGGAAGGTACCAAAGTAATCCAGAGTGGATCATGGACAGCGGTCAAGAACATCTGAAATACGAAAAGGACTAAGGATATGTTTCTCGTATATGGAGGTGACAAAGAGCTAGTCGTAAATGGTTACGTCGATGCAAGCTTTGACACCGATCCGGACGATTCTAAATCGCAAACCGGATCGTGTTTTTATTAAGCGGTGGAGCTGTCGGTTGGTGCAGTTCTAAACAAAGCGTCGTGGCGGGATCTACATGTGAAGCGGAGTACATAGCTGCTTGAAGCAGCAAATGAAGGAGTCGGATGAAAGAGTTCATTTCCGATCTAGGTGTCATACCTAGTGCATCGGGACCGATGAAGATCTTCTGTGACAATCTTGGTGCAATTGCCTTGGCAAAGGAATCCAGATTTCACAAGAGGACCAAGCACATCAAGAGACGCTTCAATTCCATTGGGACCAAGTCCAAGTGGGAGACATAGAGATTTGCAAAATACATACGGATCTGAATGTTGCAGACCCGTTGACTAAGCCTCTTCCACGAGCAAAACATGATCAGCACCAAGACTCCATGGGTGTGAGGATCATTACTTTGTAATCTAGATTATTGACTCTAGTGCAAGTGGGAGATGAAGGAAATATGCCCTAGAGGCAATAATAAAGTTATTATTTATTTCCTTATATCATGATAAATGTTTATTATTCATGCTAGAATTGTATTAACCGGAAACATAATACATGTGTGAATATATAGACAAACAGTATGTCACTAGTATGCCTCTACTTGACTAGCTTGTTAATCAAAGATGGTTATGTTTCCTAACCATGAACAAGGAGTTGTTATTTGATTAACAAGGTCACATCATTAGTTGAATGATCTGATTGACATGACCCATTCCGTTAGCTTAACACTTGATCGTTTAGTATGTTAATGCTTTCTTCATGACCCATACATGTTCCTATAACTATGAGATTATGCAACTCCGTTTACGGAGGAACACTTTGGTACTACCAAGCGTCTGGCGTGAATCGGGTGATTATAAAGGAGTACTACAGGTGTCTCCAAAGGTACTTGTTGGGTTGGCGTATTTGAGATTAGGTTTTGTCACTCCGATCGTCGGAGAGGTATCTCTAGGCCTTCTCGGTAATACACATCACCTAAGCCTTGCAAGCATTACAACTAATGAGTTAGTTGTGAGATGATGTATTACGGAACGAGTAAAGAGACTTACCGTAACGAGATTGAACTAGGTATTGGATACCGACGATCGAATCTCGGGTAAGTAACATACCGATGACAAAGGGAACAACGTATGTCGTTATGCGGTTTGACCGATAAAGATCTTCGTAGAATATGTAGGAACCAATATGGGCATCCAGGTTCGCTATTGGTTATTGACCGAGAATGGTTCTAGGTCATGTCTACATAGTTCTCGAACCCGTAGGGTCCGCACGCTAACGTTCGATGACAGTTCATTATGAGTTTATAAGTATTGATGCACGAAGTTTGTTCGAGTCCCGGATGTGATCACGGACATGACGAGGAGTCTCGAAATGGTCGAGACATAAAGATTGATATATTGGAAGCCTATGTTTGGACTTGGAAGGGTTCGAGTGAAAACAGGATGTTCTGGAACACCGGGGTTACGGAACCCCGGGGTATATGGGCCTTCATGGGCCACAAGGGAGAAGAGGAAGGGCCGGCCAGGTGGGCTGCGCGCCCCCCCCCCTCTGGTCCGAATAGGACAAGGAGAGAGGCGGCGCCCTTCCTCTTTCCCTCCTCCAATCCTAATCCAACTAGGAGGGAGTCCTACTCCGGTGGGAGTAGGACTCCTCCTTGGTCGCGCCTCCCCTTGGGCCGCCACCTCCCCTTGTCTCCTTTATATACGGGGCAGGGGCACCCATGACACACAAGTTGATCTACGGATCTTTCCTTAGCGTGTGCGGTGCCCCTTCCACCATATTCCACTTGGTCATATCGTCGCGGAGCTTAGGAGAAGCCTGCGCCGGAGAAGTCATATCGTCGCGGAGCTTAGGCGAAGCCCTGCGTCGGTGGAGCATCAACATCGTCACCACGTCGTCGTCTTGTGGAACTCATCCCGACACTTTGCTGGATCGGAGTCCGGGATCGTCATCGAGCTGAGCGTGTGCGAGAACTCGGAGGTGCCGTCGTTCGGTGCTTGGATCGGTCGGATCGTGAAGACGTCGACTACATCAACAGCGTTGTTATAACGCTTCGCTTTCGGTCTCACGAGGGTGCGTGGACGGACACTCTCCCCTCTCGTTGCTATGCCATCACCATGGTCTTGCGTGATCGTAGGAAATTTTTTGAAATTACTACGTTACCCAATAAAAACTTCTTTCATTGAGAGGATAGGAGGAAAACTTGGATCATTGATAAGCACCATAATAGCAACATTCCTTAGGGAAGGCTTTAGGTGAAATATAACCCAAGATAACTCCAATGAAGAGATCGATGGACTTAAATATCTCATGAACAAAGATAAAATGATGGATTTAAATATGTCACTCTTGAAAATCTGTGAATCATGAAACGCGAAGGAAAATTATCAACAATGACATAACACCATCTCAAAAGATAAGATAGAGAGAATTGCACTTTGGAATGCAAGATGAAGAATGCTTGAACGCCTCAAAACAAAACATGTGTTGGAACCATGTTTATTTTGAAGTATGGCTTGACGGATCTTAACTCCGCAAGAAATCTTGATTCACAATTGAAGAATGAAAAGAATCCTTGAGGAAGCACCATGTAGAGCCTCCATGATGAACTCCGATAAACAAAAGGGTGATAGAAAGAAAGAGAAGTTGAAAACACCAGGTGAAGCCTTGCAGTGATTTAGATGGATCTTCGTGATGATGAGAGCTTGGAACTCCAGGAAAAGAAAAGATGAACAACTGAAATCAAGAATTTTGATGAACCTCCGGAATAAGGAATTGAACTTACTCGATGAAACAAGAATAAGAATTACATTATGCTGATCCTTCACCAATTAAATTGATGGCAAGCAATGGATTTGGCATACTACTTATTCTCATTGAAAAATGATTACAGATAGAGATATAGCGCAAACTTGAGAAGGTATTGATGGAACCACCGGTGGGATTTGGAAACAACAAATGAATTGATATGATAATGAAGGAAGTGAAATCTTGAACGAACCACCATAAGAATTGAAAATGAACGAAGAAAAAGAACGAATCGCCATAAGGAATTAGAAATGAACGAAGATACTTGAGAGAATTTAGATACAAGAGAACGGAGAGATCATGAACTGATTAGAGGATATTTCGACGATGCACCGGTGAGATTTGGAAAACAAGAGTTGAACGCTTGAATGAATAATTCTGAGATGATGGGCTCCAGAGAATCAAACTGAAAAGACTCCTGAAATGCTCCGGGTGGGTTAAAAGAATTCTCACAATCGAAAATAATTATGAGAGGATGTCGTCAAGCTAGAACCATGAATCTTGAAGAGAATGGAGCAAGATTAAAGAGAAACTCTTCTTTGGTCTTCAAAATCCGAGAATGACGACGAGAAACACCACCAAAATTACTGAGATACTCCGGGAGAATGAAAAGCAAAGATGTTGAGCCAACAATGAAAAAGAATTTGAAAGCGATCTTGGAGAAAGACATTTGACTGATGATAATTCATTCTTACGTCAAACTTTGCAATGAATTTGAGAATAACTCCAGGAGAATTAGAAGAGTCAGGTAAGATCCTAGGAAAAGACCTGTGGGTTAGGGCCCACTCAAAAGAACCACCGTTGAACAATTGTTTGAAATAGATATTGCACCGGTAGAATTAAATGGCTCAAAAGGGATAACAACTACGAGAAATCTTGCACGGATTAGGAATGAAAACACGACTCTTCTGAGATAATCTTTAGCACTCCAGATAACATGGATAGCAAGAGGTGAATGATTAGGAGATACACCGACAAGAGAAAGCATTTGCAACAAGGAAAGGAAAATGATCAACAATGAAAGGTTGAGTTAAATCCACCGGAAAAGAATACGAGGATGAAGAATGATGAACTTGGAGCTGTTGAGCATCTTCATGAGGGATCATTGGATCAGAACATTGATTGAAAAGAGTGAAGAGACTTCACACCAATAAGATGGATATCCGATTAAGAAATCTGAGTCCTTGAAGAAAAAGGGGTGGGAGGGTGGGAAAACAAAGGCAACTTGGGTCGGATGAAACGAACACCGTTGAGAAAAAACTTAGAATTGATCTTGCAAACGTTGAAATGATCGGATCCACTTGAAGAGAAGCACGCCGGTTGGGAAAAGAATTAACATGACGACCTCGATGATCAAGAAGGATTAGTATTCACATAGCAATATGAGAACACCGTTTATGAAAGGTATGGATTCAACATTTGACTTCGAAGCAACTCGAATACCACAAAACGGAACAAAACAAAGGATTTGGCTTGCAGAATAAGACGGAAACAAACATATGATAGATCCCATATCGTATCATGTGTGTGTTGGAAAGATATCCTACGAGATACTTGAATTCCCACTTATAAACTCCCAAAACTTTCTGGTTATGCAATCTGGTGTTGGGGATACAGGGGACACAAAATATATCACCCAAACTAACAATACCTAGATCCAGCTGTATCCATCCTTCAACACATAACCAAGAAACCTTCGGAAATCGTTTACCTCGACCTTCGAAAAGCATCCGTTATACGAGTTATGGCAATACTCTCGAGCTCGCCCCAGTACTGGGTTATCGAGGTTATCTCACCAACAACTGCATAAAAGAGATTTTCGATGTCGACAAAGCTCAGGTATTCCAGAACTGCAACGATAAAATTGTGACGACAACACCTCGGAGCTCAACTCCCCGGGACACTGCCACAACCCCTAAATGTCAGGAGGCACCAAGAACAATGTTCTCGTCACAAAACCATCGGAACGATTCCAAGATACCCGCGTGATCCTAAAATTTTTTTTAGTGAAATTTGGGGAGAGGAAAGTCAAAACTCTACGTCGGATGCCTCACCAAAGCGACGAAGGGACTGAGGAGTAAAAAGAATCCTACTCTCCGATATATATAATCCTAAGACTCAAAACATTTTCCGTTCTAGACTCAACAACGCCAAGACAAACAATCAAGTAGGGGCTCCTAAGTCGGGAAGGCTCGATTACCAACATAGCGCCCTCGATGCGGCTATATCTCCCACGTGTCGAAGCACGACTTAGAGGCATAACCGCATTGAAAGCAATGTCGTAAGTGAGGTAATCTTCACACAACCCATGTAATACATAAGGGAAAAAGAGATACATAGTTGGCTTACAATCGCCACTTCACACAATACATGAGTAAAGCATTACATCATACAGATACAATCAAGGTCCGACTACGGAACCAAAATAAAAGAAGACTACCCCAAATGCTACACAGATCCCCGATCGTCCCAACTGGGCTCCACTACTGATCAACTGAAACGGAACAACACAAAGAACAAGATCTTCATCGAGCTCCTCCTTGAGCTCAGATCGCCACCGCATGGTTTCATCGGCACCTGCAAACTGGTTTTGGAAGTATCTGTGAGTCACGGGGACTCAGCAATCTCACACCCGCGAGATCAAGACTATTTAAGCTTAAGGTAAGGGTAAAGGTATGAGGTGGAGCTGCAGCAAGCGACTAGCATATATAGTGGCTACCATACGCAAAAGAGAGCGAGAAGAGGAGGCAAAGCACGGTCGTGAAGCTAGTAGCGATCAAGAAGTGATCGTGAAACTACTTACGTCAAACATAACTCCAACACCGCGTTCACTTCCCGAACTCCGCCGAGAAGAGACCATCACGGTTACACACGCATTTGGTGTATTTTAATTAAGATCAACTTCGGGTTTTCTACAACCGGACATTAACAAATTCCCATCTGCCTCATAACCGCGGGCACGGCTTTCGAAAGATATTACCCTGCAGGGGTGTCCCAACTTAGCCCATTATAAGCTCTCACGGTCAACGAAGGATATTCCTTCTACCGGGAAGACCCGATCAGTCTCGGAATCCCGGACTACAAGACATTTCGACAGCAATAAAACAAGACCAGCAAAGCCGCCCGGATGTGCCGACAAATCCTGATAGGAGCTGCACATATCTCGGTCTCAGGGCACACCGGATGAACACTACGTACGGCAGCCGACGATACCCCAAGTTGCCTCGGGGCGGCACCGCAAGTGGCTCTAGTTTGGACCAGCACTCGGAGGAGAACTGGCCCGGGGGTTAAAATAAAGATGACCCTTGAGTCTGCAGAACCCAAGGGAAAAAGGCTTAGGTGGCAAATGGTAAAACCAATGTTGGGCCTTGCTGGAGGAGTCTTATTCAAAGCGAACTATCAAGGGGGTCCCATAAATCACCCAACCGCGTTAGGGACGCAAAATCCGGGAACATAGAACCGATATGACGGAAACTAGGGCGGCAAGAGTGGAACAAAACACCAGGCATAAGGCCGAGCCTTCCACCCTTTACCAAGTATATAGATGCATTAATTAAATAAGATATATTGTGATATCCCAACAAGTAAACATGTTCCAACAAGGAACAAACTTCATCTTCACCTGCAACTAACAACGCTATAAGAGGGACAGAGCAAAGCGGTAACATAGCCAATCAACGGTTGTCTAGGAAAGGATGGTTAGAGGCTTGACATGGCAACATGGGAGGCATGATATAGCAAGTGGTAGGCATCGCAGCATGGGCATAGCAAAAGAGCGAGCATCTAGCAAGCAAAGATAGAAGTGATTTCGAGGGTATGGCCATCTTGCCTGAAATCCCGCAAGGAAGAAGAACGAGTCCATGAAGAAGACAAACGGACGTAGTCGAACGAATCCTCACAACTCCGGAACGGAACCGAAGCTAACGAGAGAAGCAACCCGGAAAGAAGCAAACAACATGGTAAACAACCATCACATAAACATGTCATGATGCACAAACAAGTATGATGCATGTCCGGTTTAATGAGGCATGGCATGGCAATATGCACAAACAACACTACAAGTTAAGTGGAGCCCAATATGCAACGGGTTGCATATTGACAAAACACCACAACACTTATTTAGTTCTCTCTCGGTTATGTACCCAACAATATTAAATGTTGTTAAACATGGCAAGAGGTGAAGCATAATAAAACAAACTATTTAGGCAAGTTTAAATGAGGCCGGAACAACAAACAACAATTCCGGTAAAACCCCATATGCATATCTTAGATTTGGAACTGATCTGCCCTGAACACAATTTTAGAGTTGTTAAACATGCAAATAAAGTATACCATGTTAAACTAGGCATTTTTCTACCCCATTTACATATATAATTTATTTAAAATGGAGCTACGGTTATTTAGATATGAAATAAATCATTTTAGCATGGCATTTAAGCAAATTAATGCAAACAACAATTTTAAACATTTAAATGTTGTTATCATGATGCGGATGACATGTGCAAGTTTTATGCAATTTTTATTAAAAGTTGACATGAGCATGTTACGAGGCATTTGGTCACCATGGCGGAACGAAGGGTGCCACGGCGAAAACGAAAATGGTGCCACGGCAACATTTCGGTTCCGGTAGCTCATGGAGATATCGGTGCAAAAGAAAGTGTGACGGAAGCGAGTTGAGCAAGATGGTGGGGTGTTCCCGGTTACCGGGTTCCCACGAGACGATGGCATGGCAACGAGGAGGAACAAGCGAGCGACAATTTCGGACACGGTGCAAACGGGCATCTCATACAACATATGCATTCGTCCACACGGCGGTCGTTCCGGCGGGTATACCTTTGAAGCGTGCCTTTTCCGAACGGGACAAGTTCGTCGAAGGAAGTAGTGGTACACGGGCCGTAGTGGAAGTAGTCGTTCACACGACGGTAGTGGAAGTAGACGTTCTCGCGGGGGTAGTGGAAGTAGTTGTACACGTTCGTAGATGCTCGGGGTCGCGACAAGGAACTTGACGTCTATGCAGCCTTCAAGGGTTGACGGTAGTGGAACACATGTTGTCGTGGTGCTTGTCCGTCCGGTCTTGACGACGGTAGAGGTACTCGCGACAGTAGTGGTACACGTTTCGTGGATGTTCGAGTCATCGATAGAGGTACTTGATGAATCCCGAAACGGACTTGGCGTCTTTGCGCGTAGGGGTACTTGGCGTTTCCGGTTCGGTGGTCGTTCGGGCGCCGTATGTCGTGGTACTTGGCGAAACCCACGAAGAGGGTACTTGTACTCGCATCATTGTGGAAGTAGTCGTTCGGGCTCCCATGCGGACTTGGTGGTCTTGGTCTCCGCAGCATATTTGTACAAAAACATCATCGGACTTGGGCGAATCGAGGCGTGCACAGCAGGGGCGCCGGAGCCAGCGGGACGCTGGGTCGCGCCGATCTGCGGGAGGTTGTTGGCGCGGATGAAGCAGCAGCGGCAACGGCGGGCATGGAGGCGCCCTTGTGTGCGCCCGGTGGCATCGAGCACGGGAGGAGAGGCGGACGGGGTCATGCGACGGCGGCTCGGCCGCTTCGATGTAAGCGCAGCAGGGCCGATGCAGGTCGGAGTCGGGACGAAGGCGAGCTCCGCGGCAGGGCTTGGTGGCAGGGCAGGCGCGAGAGACGAGGAGGACGCAGGCGCAGCGATGGAGGCGCAGGAGAAGGAAGGCGTCGCGAGGAGCTGCTCTCCTTGGCTTCGGGCGACGGGACGGAGGGCGCCGGTGGAGGTGGTGAGGGCTCTCCTATCGTTGGCAGTGGCAGCGAGGTGAGAGACGAGAGGAGAGATGGGGAAGACGAGGGATCGGGAAGGACGAGGTGGTGGCGCTGGTGTTGGGGTCGAGCGAGGAGGGCTGCGGGGATGGAGCTGGGCATGGGGAACGAGAAGAGTGGCGGCGCTTGAGGGAAGCAGGAGGGGATCGAGGGAGATGGGGATCGGGCTGAGCGAGGCGACTAGGGGATCGGGAGGAGCGGGCTCTCCTGGCGATGTGCGTGTGTGGAGGCGGCTGCAGGAACGAGGGAGAGATGGGGTGCGGAGGAGGAGTCGGGCTAGGTTAGGAGGGTTAGGTGGGCTGGGCCTTGGGCGGCGCTGGGAGGCTGGGAGGCCCAGGAGGCATGGCTGGGCTCTCTCTCTTCTCTCCCTTATATTTTCTTAGCAGAAAACAATTAAAGAGAGACAAAAGAAAGAGAGGGTTAGGGAAAGAATTTGGGAGCGAGGACAATTTTCCCGGACTCATAAAAATAAGCATGACCACAGAAAAATAGAAGTGGCAAGATTGAAGGAATTAAATTCAAATTCATTTGAATATAATTCAAATGGTCTTGAATTGGGACTAGGTTTGGTGTGGCCAAAAATGTTGAGGATTTTTGGTGGAGCTCCGGAAAATGATGAAATAATATTGGCAAGGTTTTGAGGTCAACTCGGAGCAGAAAAGGCATGGGATTTATTTTGCAAGTGGGTTATGGTGATTCCAAAACAATGGAATATTTTATAATATCTCCCTAAATATCGGGAGGGTATGTTATAAAGAGAAGTCACAAGTGAATTCCCTCGATTTACATGGATCGAAAAATCCATACAATTTATTTAGTTGAGTTGCAAAAATTGAATGGCATGATGGCATGATGACGTGATGCAATGCAAGAGATGACATGATGAATGCACAAACAAAACAAATCACACGACAAAACTCGGAAACCCTGGAAGGCAACTGAAGCTCCGGTCTTGGGGCGTCACAGATTCCTCCACGACTTGGCCTACCAGAGCAGTCCTTATCCTTGCGGCGGCTCCTAGCCCTCAGACATCACATGAAGGCGCTCGAAGAGGCAAGCTTGGCCCGCGGCATCCAGCTGCGCGGTGCAGCTTTCCCACGGTTGATGACACCCTCCTCACATCGACCACCGTACTAGTGGCCTCCATCCTTCAATTCCATTATGGGTTGTCGCTATTCTCCATTTGGCCACTCCCGCCCTTTGATCATTCCACCGGAATATATATGCCGAATAGGCTTTTCTTTAATAGGTGGCACCCTGACGATAATTTTGTATAGGTGATGAAGTAATACGTATTTCTTCAAATGAATTTACATTCTAGTTCTGGAATTGCAGATGTATTCTTCAATTGTTTGTACTCTCTACATCAAGTGAACCCCCACGACTATGACCAAATGACCACAACTTCACACGCGACAATGGACGCGCTTTACGTTTGAGGAGGCTAATCGGGACCATGAGGTTGCATCAAGCTCGCTTCATGATGGGCAACACTCTTGTTGGAAGTTGATCTTGGCATGCAATGTGCCACCAACCGTTCAAAATGTTGCTTTGAGGATTGCAGGGAATTCACTCCCAACTTGGCAGAATAAGCACAAAAAATGACTTAAAAATCCAGACATCTATTGGGTATGTAGCAGATAATCAGAATATATCTTCATTGTCTTTGCAGATGTCTCCTGGCGGTGCAATTATGGGCGAAAATGTAAAAAATGTGGAATATTCCAATACTCGACAGTCATCAAAACACAGAAATTGAAAGGTTATTGCAAGTTATGGATCCATTATCTGGTACTGATCGTTGTATGCTCCTAATGACCCTATGGCGCTGCTGGCATAATCGTAATAAAATGGTGCATAACAAACCATCCCCACCGTTGGAATTCTCTTGGAGTTTCTTATGCAGTTACCTTGATTCTCTCATTGACATCAAGTTTGAATCAGCCGGATGATCCTGCTAAAGGGAAAAGTGTTGTCTCCTAGGATCAAACTAGATCACTGACAGCGCGCGTTGCTGCGCCCGTCTATTTTAACTCATTAGTTGTTAGGGATAGAAAACAACTTGTATACATTTGTTCAGTATAATGTATATTTGATCTCGCAGAAGAAGTATAATGCATATTCTCTCACATCATTTAGAAATTTCATGATATGCTTCCATCTCTATTGATGTCATAATGGTTTTTAAAATATAAATATGTCAAGCAGAATAAGAATTCAAAAATAAGGTCGTATAACAGTTTTTCAGGATTGTGTAGCATTGATTATTTGTCCAAGATTTCGATGATCAGTGTACTATTTTAGGCTAACAAAGAATTTTGTCAGGCCGCCGTCGACGACGTTCGCGGATGCCCGTCCCCTCCTTGGAGGCGCCGTCGATTTTCCCCTTCCTCCTTCAAACTGATGGTTGCTCGTGTCACCTGACTCGTCATGTGGAGTGCGCCTTGGAGTGGTGGCCTGCGTGTTGAGGCGCTCTGTCGTGGATTTGTCACGGCAGATGTCCTTAGTGTCAGGACTTAGTCATGAGGCCAACGCATCTATGTGGTAGTTTGAGAGGGGTTGAGCGGAATCGAGAGACGCAACACAAGACAAGGATTTAGACAGCTTCAGGCCCCGGGAAACATCATCCGGTAAAAACCCTACATGCTGTTTGAGGCTATGTCTCATTATCATCATGAGGGAGTCGCCGTAAACCGGCTCCCCTCTTTGTGTCTAGCCCTAAGATTGTTTCTTCTTGCTTGTAGCCTCTCCCTCTTTGGGGAGCCCTGCCCCTCCTTATATATGTTGAAGGGGCGGTTTACATGACTAGTCCTAGTTGGATTAGGATTACTCTATTACAAGTGGAGTCTAGTCTTGCTTCCTTTGTAGGAGAATAGTCCTTACGCTTTCCTCATAAACCGGCCCACCATTAAACGTGAACCGGCCTTCTGGGCCTTGGGCCTTGTCATCCATCTGTCCCGCACGCCGGATCACCAGTGAGTCATAATGACCAGGTGGGTTGCTTGTAAACCGCCAGGTCAGGGCGGGTCGCCAGTGAATCGCCAAGTGTCAGCTGGATCTCAAGTAAACCGCCAAGTCCGTCCGGGTTATACTTCCGGCCGGTTTACGCCGCGGGGTATATCCCCGACATTAGCCCCCGGTTTAATTTGGATTTGTCCATGTTAAACTGATCTGCAACATAAACACAAGAACAAATTCGGCGGGTTGTGCTCCGGGTTAAGAATTCTTGTAGACCGGCACCTGATCATCCTTAAGTCCTTGTCATTCCCTCCTTCTAGAAAATCCGGATCAATAACCAGCTTCATACTTTAAATTGCTGATGTTGGTTTCTCATAGAAAAATATTGTGAAGAATAATCCACTTGAGTCGGCTTCTAAAACGCCGGCTTAAGAAATTTTGGTCTTGAAATACTCATCTGATATCCGGCCGGTTTGAAGATGTAAAACTTGCCGGTTTAATATTACCAAAATTACCGGGTTATAAAAACTGATAGTTCCGGGTCATGATTGTTGCTAACGCCGGTTCATGATTGTTGCCAACACCGGTTCATGATTATTGATGATGCCGGGTTGCAGACACAGGGTCATAATAATTGGTGACACCGGATCAATCTGGTTTGCTCAAAACAGAGAATTTGAAAATATTTCTCTGATAATAATATAATACTTGTAGCCCCCAAGTCTTGAGCAGAACAAAGTGATGGCTTAAGACTTGCTTCAATATAAATGCTGCCACTTTCGAAGAAATCCATGTTGTTTATCCCAGTCACCAGTAAAAACTGAATACTCCATATTATGTAGCCCCCAAGTGTCGGGTTGTCATGCTTGCAGCAACCTGGGACTTGTAATTGACTGATGCCCATAAAACTTCAACCAATGTAGCCCCCAAGGGCCGGCTTATTATGCAATAATGAACAGGGACTTTATAAATATGATCATGTAGACTTGAGCAGCGATGTGTAGCCCCCAAGGGTCGGCTCATTATGATATGATGAGTCGGGTCTTCAATAAGGCCAATAAAATGACTTTGCATTAGCCCCCAAATGTCATGGTGCATGCTTGCAGCGACATGAGACTTGCATGTAATCTCGATTTGAATAATGTAGCCCCCAAGTGCCGGGTCATAAGCCTGCAGCGACTCGGGACTATTCCTTCCATTGTAGAATAAATCATATCCTTTGATAAAATAATAGCCATTGCGCTAAAGCGACTTTGAAAACCTCAATAACACCGGTTATTAATAACCATAATAAAATCCAGCCATGTTGGCTATTCAAGACAATATAATCCGGTATGAGAACCTTATTCATTCAATATCATAATGAAAATTCAGCCAAGTTTGGCTATTTGAATAATATAACGCAATGATTTATAAGCGCATGATTCCAATGGCGCAATTAAAATATATACTGGCGACTTATCGTCTTAAAGCCAGGCCGGTTTAATAAACACCGGATAATTTATCATCATACTGGCGACATATAGTCGAAAGCCAGGCCGGTTTAATAAACGCCGGAGATTTATAATCATGCTTTATTCAACCTGTTTCTGCATACAACAAGTTTAAAGTGTCCTGGCGGTTTACCGCCGGACCGGTCATAATGCCCAACATATAACCTGGGTTTATAACCAAGGTTGCACTTAAGAATAATCAAATATGAAATATATCATACCTGTGACATTGAATCACATTGTAGGTTTACCAACTTTTTGTAGTAAAGGTGATAACCCCAATCTTGAGTAATGATAACTCCTTTCATACTGTGTCGGTTTATGATAAAACCGTACCGGGTTGTGATAAACACCGGTTTAACCATATATAATACTGGCGACTCGTAGTCAAACCAGACCGGGCGGATAGTCTCCGGATTATGATTTGATCATGTACTGACAATTTGTAATTGAAAGTCAAGCCGGGTTAATGAACACCGGTTTACTCCATAATAAGATGGCAACATAAAATCAAACCGGGCAGATAGTCTCCGGATTAGGATTTGACCGTGTTCCGCCAATTTGTAGTTGACAGTTTGAAACGGATTAATAATGTCGGTTTAAAAGCGCAACAAAAATCAAATAACAGTTATGAAAAAATATGGAAGCAAAGGCAATGATAAAACCGTTTGCAAAAAGAGGCTTTACTGAGCCGATCAGATGGTGTTACCATGGTCGGACACGACCAAGCTCCCAATAAGGTGTAGCTATGGTTCAAGTCAGCCAGGTCCCCAACTGAAACCGTGGCATTATGCCGATCAAGTGGCGTGGCAATGGTTCGGGTTCGACCAAGCCCCCAAGTGACTCTATGGCCTTAGGCCGATCAAGAGGCGTGACTGGTTCAGACTTGACCATGTCCCCAAGTGATCTGGTGGCTTTCGCCTATCAAAAGGTGTTGCATTGGTTCGGACATGACCAAGCCCCCAAGTGATGTTGTGGCACTAGGCCGATCAAGAGGCGTGGCTATGGTTCGGATACGACCAAGCCCCCATGTGATCAATAATATGATAAGCCAATAAGGCATGATATCCATGTTTGGACCGCGCATCATGGCAGCAGGTCCTCTTTGGCACCCTTTAACTTTTTGCAAGAGATAAATCCTTCTTGAACCGGGATTTTGAACCGGATATTGAGAGCTTCAAAGCTTTGTGGGAGACATCTTTCCCTTGAACCGGATTGTAAACCGGAATCTTCATTTTCAGCCGGAAATTTTCTGATGGCCTTTCAACTCGAACTTGCGAGAAGTTAATTCCTTTTTGAACCGGACATTTTTAAACCGGATTTGAGCGCTTGAGAGCTTTGTGGGAGAATATATTTCCCTTGAACCGGATTGTAAACCGGATACTTGAGAGCTTCAGTGAGACTGACTTCCCTTGAGCCGGATTTTAAACCGGAATCCTTTTCGATGATCCGGAACTTCTTCATTGAGCCGGGATTTTGTAACTGTCATATACTTACTAAGCCAGAAATTTTCTGACGGCCTTCAAATAACAGTAGCCTCCGGGACCGGGTTATCTTTCCCTCAATCGTCTTGGGGTTCTTAAATTTGCTGAAACTGGCAAGATTTGCTTAGTCATGTCATCGTAGCCCCCGAGTCTCAAGGTGACTCGAGGAGTTGGCTTGAAACTCTCCATGTTTGACCGCGACATAAACCGGCATAACTTGTATATCATTGGTGTTGATAACACGATGTGAATCCATAGAAAATTGTGATGACTGCGGCGGGTTATAAATGATCCCGTATGAGCCGTGTCAGCAACTCGGCCAATGGTTCCTTCCAACTGGCGATTTGAAGTTAACCAAACTGTAGTGGCGGCGACTTGTGCGCCTGCCCATTGAACCATCCGGTGTAGACGGCGGTTGATAGTATATGATAATTTGCCTCCATTTTGAAAGAAAACCGGGCTACCCAAGCTGTGACTTGCTCATGCAAATAGGTGCGGCCTGGTATGTTGATGTAGACCAGGCCGCAATAAATGGACGGTAGAGATATCCACAATATTAGAGGTGGCTTGGACAGATGAACCGGCCACGGTGTTGTAAACAGGTTCGGACGGGCGAGTCAAACGCAGGCACGGTCCCGGCAAGCTGATGTAAACCGGGCCGTAAGGGCGGCGTCTTGCACGCGTCCATTCACCGTGTAATGTGGCACGGACGAACACCGGGCAGGACGTTGCCAGCGCGTGCTTCGTACCCATGGTATAAACCACGTTTATAATGAATAATTGTCCTGCATACAATATTGCAGACCAAGACAAAGATAAACTGCTCTTTGACAAAAATAATATGCACTAATAAAATATATTTTAGATGGATATCACCTGATGTGTTAGGCCAGAAATTATCCGCCATGGAGTTTATGATCACCACAGTGATGCTAAAATTAATCACGGCCGAGCCGGCCAGACGAGCAGACGGATGGTCCGGCCGCGGTGTTGTAAACCGGTGCGGACGAGCAAGTTGTCCTTCGTGTTGTAAACCGGCGCGGACGCATGAACCTGTGGCCAGGGCGGACGGGCAAGTCGTCTGTGGTGCTGTAAGGTGGTACGGACGGGCGAGTTGGCCGGCGCGTTGATGTAAACCGGACTACGGGGCGGCGGTTTGTGTTCCGATTTATCAGTGTGATATACGCAGATGCTGGTGTAGAACACCTAGCGCGCGCCGTCCGCAGTAGGGAATCACTTTTATAGTGAGCACTTGTCCTGTATAAAAAGATATAGGCCAGAGTAATTGTTCTCAAGTAATTTAATATGTGCTGATAAGGTATATAAAAAGATAGCACCTGGTATATTTTGTCCGGTGAATATAGACGCTGGAACATGTTGCAGCAACTGTGGCCATCACGGGGCCTGGAGCCCGGCGGTTTAGAATAGACCCAGGCCGGCCTGGCGCAGCGATGGTGGCGATTTGAGATGGTGGCGATTTGAGGCGGCCAAGGGTCGCGGCGGTTTTGGAGACGGCAACTCAAGACCACAGTACGGGTCGCGCAGGGCGAAGTGAGGCCCCGGCGACGGCTCGGAGATGGGCTACCTGAGGCCACTCCGGCAAGGGCAGAGGTGACTCGAGACCGAATTAGCTTGAGGGCGGCGACTCGGGGCCACTGCAGGCTGGCGGAGAAATAATTCATCGGAGACTGCAGCTCGGCCACGTCACACACGGATGTATCGACTCGAGAGGACTGTGCAGGCAAGAGCTCTTTTAGCTAATCCTGATAGCTTGTGCAGGCAAGAGCTTTTTCTAGCACTCCCGTAACTTAATTTGGATCGAAGGGAGTCTCCATTTGACACTTGACTTGAGCACACAATTGGAGTACACTCACGATTGCTTTGGGTAGTTTGGAAACTTGCGTCGGAACGGGACTCGGTCTCTTTTCTGGCGGCTTTTCTGACCAGATCAACCTGTAGAATATGGGCCCGATCTGATTTATGATGCACGTGCTGCTGCCTGTCCATGTTGATGCTGAAACTTTTGCCAAGCGAGGCGGCTGCAGCGAGGCGGCCAGCAGCGGCTTACGGTGTGGAAGCGGCGACTCGAGATGGCACGAGGCTGCGGCGGTTCAAGACTGCAGTGGTGCGTGAGGGCGAGGGAGCCCAAGGCCAGGCGGCGGGTTGATGCGGTGCTTTGGAGACCGAACGGAGATGCAGCTGTGGCAAAGTGGCCCACGGACAATCCGGCGAAGGACGGCGGCGTTTTAACGTCAGACGCTCAGGAACCGGCGGGCGCGACAGAGGAGGTGAAGGTAGGCGAGTCCAAAGTGGCCCGGCACGGCCGCCGGCCGCGGCTTTAAGGCGGCAGAAAATGCACAGAACCGGTTTGAAGACGAAGAGACAGCCCGCCAGCAACGGATGTTGAGGCGGACACCGGTTCGCTGTGCTCGGCGGCCGGCGACTCAATGCGGAGGCCGGCGGGATGGCGAATAGGTGATGACCACATGCCACGAGCAGACAGGCAGGACGGGGGTGATCCGGCGACTCGAGATGGCACGGCGACTTGAGGCAGGCGGAGGCGGACAGAAATAGAGCTTCAGTTATGGATTCAGCTGTACCCCTGCCGCAAGTGAACATGTCGGATCCAAAACGGGCCAACGCCGCAGAGGCGAGTCAATAACCCGCGGCGCTGTGTGTACGGCGGAAGAGTCCGGTTTGCTGCCTTATCCTTTTCCGGGTCGTGATCACTTAGTTTTTGATGTTGGATGGTTCCATGTAGGATTACCCCTCCTTTGATTTGACTGGTCAACCTTATCTTCACATAGAAAGTAACAGCCACGAAACTCCTTCTGTTTGCCGGACGCCGCCGCTACGGAATTTCCTTGAGACTAACACCGTAGCAGAAATCTCGTGTCCATTAACTTGCAACTTGGCGAATCGGACTCGGCGGATCACCACGGTGCCTGTGGCGGCTTTACAATTTGCAACCCTAAAACCTCTTAATCGATCTTGTACATCGTTCCGGCTGGTTGCTACGGAGATCATGTAGATCCTTCTAAACTGATTATTTTTTACCAGAAAAATTGCGATCTTCTCAAACCTTGGAAAAGATCCCTCCAAGAACTCAACACCACCGTGCGCGAGCCCCACGGTGGGCGCCAACTGTCGTGGATTTGTCACGGCAGATGTCCTTAGTGTCAGGACTTAGTCGTGAGTCCAACGCATCTATGTGGTAGTTTGAGAGGGGTTGAGCAGAATCGAGAGACGCAACACAAGACAGGATTTAGACGACCGGCCCCGGAAACATCATCCGTAAAAACCCTACATGCTGTTTGAGGCTAGGTCTCATTATCATCATGAGGGAGTCGCCGTAAACGGCTCCCTCTTTGTGTCTAGCCCTAAGATTGTTTCTTTTGCTTGTAGCCTCTCCTCTTTGGGAGCCCCGCCTCCTTATATATGTTGAAGGGCGGTTTACATGACTAGTCCTAGTTGGATTAGGATTACTCTATTACAAGTGGAGTCTAGTCTTGCTTCCTTTGTAGGAGAATAGTCTTTACGCTTTCCTCATAAACCGGCCCACCATTAAATGTGAACCGGCCTTCTGGGCCTTGGGCCTTGTCATCCGTCTGTCCCGCACGCCGGATCACCAGTGAGTCATAATGACCAGGTGGGTTGCTTGTAAACCGCCAGGTCAGTGCGGGTCGCCAGTGAATCGCCAAGTGTCAGCCGGATCTCAAGTAAACCGTCAAGTCCGGCCGGGTTATACTTCCGGCCGATTTACGCCGTGGGGTATATCCCCGACACGCTCCGAGAAGACTTAGCTTATGTCTGGATCTAGCTAGCTTTCTTATTTTTGTGCTTAGCTTGGCTTTGCTTAGTCCCTATTTTTGGTTCCTGTTTTTAGCTATTTGTGCTTCACTTGTAGAGCTGGTCTCCCCAATAGTGTGGGTGTGTGTTTGTATGTCTCATCTGTATTGATTGTAGCTTTATTTATAAAGCGGGGTGGAAGCCTTTTTTGGGTACGAAGAATTTTGTATCAATTTCTTTGCACACGAGAAGTTTAGGTATTGCACAAAATTAATGGACCATGAAGCGGGCAGAAGAGACGATAAACATTTGTTGTATCAACATTTCACTGTCATGTTGCAGAAAGGTTTGCCTACATGCAGAGAGGTATCTAGACCCTAATCTTTAGATAACAGATGCTAGTACAATTTTACTTTCCAAAACCAAACCAACATACAAAACATGGAGTTCACGGACATATCACCAAATCAGTCACGCAGAAATCTAGAATGCATACTTTAAGAGGTATCAAAGCCATCCCACGAAGTGTTCCTGCTATCAGTGCTCAATTGCTTATATTGTAGATGTCACCACAAAACCAAACTACATCCATTAAAGATGCAAGAAAGAAAGGACCACACGTTATTACAACTGAAATCAAATTTTATTTACTTTTCGTACTCAGCAATCATAGTCTCAAATTCAATAGATTCAACACCATAAACAGGGCAGGCAGCTCTGTAATGTTAGCAGTTAGTCCAAACTCCTAGTCTCATACTCATCAAGCCAAATACACATCAGATTGGGAAACACCATAATTACCGCTTCTGCATCAGAAAATAAGATCCAGTGGTTATACACACTAATATTTTTCTAATAATAAGTCCAACTGGATCCAATATATACTGGTGGCTAACGTGAACAAATTGGGTGGAATCCAGCCAGCGCAATCGAGACTACGATCCAGCAAGGGAAAAGGATAAAAGTAAATAAGAATAATTGTCACAACATACTTTGCATTGCCATGTCACAAAAAATAGGGTGATGCCGAGATGCGATTGAGCATGAGCTCGTACTTCGCATTGCCGTGCCCATCTACTTTTTCAGTAAAATGGTAGCTATTTGTAAGCATGAAAGATGGATGATAAGATATAATAGGCGATGATAGGCTACTGGTTCCAGTACATATATTGGGAAGAAATCGAAAACTTTGGAACATTGGTATTGCCTTAACTTTGGACGGTAATAATATTGGTACACATATACTGAATGACTGGAGTTCAAAGGGTAACACTACCAAACTAATCAAATTGGCAGTGCTGGCATGAAGCAGCAAGACAATTTGCAAATAAAGTGCATTGAACTTGTACGTCTTGTGCAAGATTCATGCAAGATATTATGTTTTGAGTTTGTTCAAAAGGAGTTTTTTAATGAATGAAGATTTAAGCGGCAAACACAAAAATAAGTTTATATGACTGCTCTTATTAAAGAGCATGGATTAAACTTATGCAAAGATATGGGGCTGACCTACAAACTTGTAAGCAACTTAAGAAGAACAACCACATTACTCTCTTTATCCCCCACTATCCCAGAGACCAATGCCCCCCACCGAATTCCTCTCTCACCATCCCTGCATAAGATAAATATGTTTGATTAAGAGGACAAGAAGATAGGGTGGGGGATCAGATGCCAATAAAGGCTATTGCAGGACACATAAATGGATTTTAAACAGAAAATTATGTATTTCAAAGATAGCAAGCTCATTATGATTTCTTTTACTTTGAGTACTGAGTTGATTTAGTGGTTTTCTTCCATTAAAGTGGCTAAATAATCTTTGGCATTGCTTCAGTTCAGTTTTAAAAAATACAATTGTTCTATTTGTATGCCTTCCACAGAGAATGTGGCATTCAACCCATGAAAACATTGGCTATTTGAATTCGGGACAGTCACTCCAGTGGAACGCATAGAAGGAACCTTCAGCGAGAAAATTTATCAGGCAAAAGGGATGATCAAACAATTTCTGGAACATAAATCACATTACTTGATTATCTTCACATTAAACCTCACATTATCAAGAAATCTTATTATGTAAAGTTATTTCTAACCAAGGGAGCCTCATAGTGGTGAGAAATTAGAAACAACACATAGTCTTCTACCAAGTGTATTCCCATTAGTTTTGTTATCTTTTGCACCCACTTTACTTGGCTTGTTGTTCATCAGTATGCAACGGGTCGAAGTAGGATAAAATTAACATTGATAAAAAAACTCCAGCGTCACCTCCATGAGCATTGACCTTCATGAAAGCTTTGTAGTACCGGCAGAAAACACATGCAGTCATTGCTATATATCCAACACTGCAGGAAGTAAAATCATTTGGATTTGCTTGATAACGAACTGGCCATGACAGAACCTTAAAAAAAGAACATGTCACTAATCAAGATGGCTTGGAATAGCTTAGGATTCAACAAATGCGATATTCAGATGACTGTAATGGCACCGTAAATAATATGATCCTTTGGCGATTAGATTTCCTTCTTACCAGTTATATACATAATTTGAAGAACTACAATATCAATTTCAGTCCCCGCTAAAGTACTCCAATCTTCTGCAGATAGATTCACAAGCATTACGAATCATAATGGACACAAAAAATGAAACTATGCAGCGTAAATAACTTATAGAAACAACCGAGTGCTCCCTCTGCTCAGCTCAAGGACCATGGATGAAATTTGAAATCTCTCTATGCGAACAGATGCTAAGCATAATGAACAATATGCTCATTTTTTATACAAGTATGAGGGGAAGGGGGTTAGGGGACTGAGTCCGAAATCTAATCCATGGGAGATTCTTAGTAACCTTACCGAGATGGAAGCCATAGCCACGCTGCAGCCTCACTGTGGTCCTCCGCCATGAGCTCCTTAATCCTGTAAGGAGGAACAATTTTTGCAACACTCTAATCACGAGTAAAATAAGTTAATATAGTATGCAGATTTGCAGATCATGAATTGAAGAATTAAGACACAGGCATCCAAGAAGAAATTCGGCTCAACATTTAGTCGAACACACACTGACAAAATTCAGAAGCACTTACGACTGGAGACATTTGAGTGTCCTTGATGCTGACATGCAGGGGCGGCTCAGCGACATGTACATGCACAAGCGCAAAAGGGGTGCGCCCATGTCGTCGAGGAGCACCCGGAGTTCGTTGCAGGTCGAGCCGGCGCTGGCCGCTCAGGCAGCTACTGAAGAAGGCGTTTGGGTGAATTTCTCGTGAATCCATCGCCCCAGCTTCTCCCTCATGCACTACGGCCCTCGCCATAGCCGGACTCCAAATTCGACTCCCTTTCCGCGTGACAGGAGTGCCACGCCCTGTCGACCACGGGACGGGACGGGCACACCTCCATCGTTTTCTGGAGCTCCCCTCGCACCCAATATCTCGGTCTCGTCCTTGTCGACATTGCCCATGAGTGAGAGATAGAGGAAGTGAAGGGGACAAGCATGGGAACTGAGTCACTTCTCAGACAAATCTTTCTCTCTCTATTTCTCCGGCGGCGATTACGGTGACGGCGCACCTAGGTTTTTCCCTTGGCCTAGATCGTGAGGCGGAAGGAGGAGTCGAGGCGGAAGGAGTCAGCAGTCTAGTTGGTTGATGCACACGCGGCCCTATCCTGCCCTGCTACGATTTTGTTTCCGGAGTAGCGACCGCGAGCATGAGCGACCCACGTGCGCGGAAGGGGCTCATCAGACGGCTAGAAATAATTATGTCACGTGATCCGACGGTCAAAATTGTTGATGCTGTGAGAGCCCTCCTAGAATGCACAGTTTTAATGTATCTAAATGACCACAAATACACATGCAATAATGGGTGTTGAGTTTCATCTCAATTGGTCGCTGCCATCAATGAGATGGACTAAGTTGAATACTAATGGCTTTTTATCAGCGGACGACAAGACATGTGTTGGTATGGTGCTTAGGGACGCCCAATTTGAGAAGACATTTTTTACTCTTTGCACCCCTGTCATGAAGTGACAAGCATTCCACGAAGCTGAACTACAGGATGAATTGGTATTGCAATCTTCCAGGACATTTAACTACTCGACGTATCAACGTGGGACGAATTCAATATATAAGACTAACTAACCAAGTTCAACGGTTGATGAATTCGATAAGTCATATGAGGTAGTTGACTCTGGGCATGACCATGATGAGGTGTTTATTTCGATCTCTTTGACAATCCCATCATTTTTAAGCGATGTCGAATATCAAGACATACTCTTTATGCCCGTTATCAATAGTGTATCTAGTACTTTATTAGGGCGGCTTAGAGTACCGTGTGAAATAGTAGACACATACTAATATTAAACACGGAGATAATGGATGTAGAAGTCCAAGAGAGGCTGCCATACGATTACATGTGCAATATAGAATGAATAATTTCAATACATAAGCGGAGGCAGACGTGTTTGGTGCACCGAGGGGTGGAAGTGAGGAGGCGAGGGTGTTTCCGCTCAACTGGAGTATCCCCCCCGCTCACCAATATAAGATGTTCTATCATGTAAATCGGATGTATATAGACCCATTTTAGTTTGTTTATTCACTTATTTTTAGTCCGTATGTTAGTCAACATTGAAATACCCAAAACATGTTATATTTGTGAACAAACAGAGTAGTTGTTTTTCATACTCTGATCGCTTGACATGAACTACCCCCTCTGTTTCTAAATACAAGACTATTAAAGATTTTAATATAAACTACATACAAATGTATATAAAACATATTTTAAAATGTAGATTTATTCATTTTGCTTTGTATGTAGTCCGTATTGAAATCTCTAAAAAGGCTTATATTTAGGAATGAACGAAGTAGTTGCTTATGCATGAATTCGAGCTAAACATTTTTGTTGAGGGGTTTGAACAAAATAAAAAATCTTAATTTTTCGAATTTCAGCACCGAATCCCCTTGATCACCTCCCAAGTTGTGGCAGTAGAGCCTGGAGAATCGACGATCGGGGTCACCCGTCGACACCGTGACGACAGTGTTGCCATCGTCCGGCTCGCAGCGTCCCCGTCGTCCACATGCCCCCCCGCGCAAAAGTCCAAGGCCCAGCCCACCTTCTCCTCCTCCCCCCCTCCCCTGAGCTGCTCACCACCACCACTAGTCCACCACCATCACCACACGGCACACGCCCCTCGGCCTCGCCGCCGCGATCCCCCGCCCCGCCGCGCCGCGAGCAGCGATGCAGTTCCTCACCGCCTCCGCCGCGTGCTCCTCCTCCGCCCCGCCGCCCCCGCGCCCCGCGCACCTGCTCCGCGTCTCGAGGCCCCCTCCCTTCCCCCACCTCCGCCGCCGCCGCGCCCCCCACCTGCCCTCCGCGTCGCTGTCCCTAGCACCCAGGCCCCCGCTCCTCCTCGCCTCGCGCCGCTCCCTGCTCTTCACCCCCCGCGCCCACGGCGACCACCACCATCACCACGGGCACACTCACCACGGGCATGGGCACGGCCATGGCCACGGGCACCATGGACACGGCCACGGCCACGGCGGGGTGGACGTGCAAGGGGGAGGCGGGGGCGCGGCGGTCATGCGGATGGCGAGGGCGATCGGGTGGGCTGACGTCGCCGACGCGCTGCGGGAGCACCTGCAGCTCTGCTGCATCTCCCTCGGCCTTCTCCTGATGGCCGCCGTCTGCCCGCACGTCCCGCTGCTCAACTCAGTCGGGCGCCTGCCGGCCGCGCTCATCGCCATCGCCTTCCCTCTTGTCGGGGTAAGATCCGCCGACGCTTCCCAGCTGTTAGTTTCTATAAGTTAGGAGTACATAGGAGCAGTTGAAGTACCAATGCCAATCTAGTTAGAACCATGCCGTTGTGACTTCAATTGACTTCTAAGCATATTCTGAGGATTTTGTTCATCAGAGGAAGTTTTAGTGAATGCTTTCATGGCATTGAATTTTGTTGAGAAATTTGCTCTTAAGAGATTACGGACGAACTGCTAATGTGATACCATTATGGAACCTTAAAGTTCTTGTTCAAGCTGATAAAATTGACCAGTGTGAATTCAACAAAACTTCTGAACAGCTGAGTTGATAACTTTGATACTGTAGTACTGGTTTGGGGGTAATATCTAGTGCAGGCTGCATATCAGGTCTACCAGCAGACTGCAGACCAACGAAGAAACACTCAAAATAAAAATTGAAAATGAGGAGGTATATTCAATTACTCGCTAATAATGCACACCATGGAAAATTTCATTTCCAAACTTCAGAAATCTCTTCTATAGTTGTTTATTACAATTAGAGCCACTGTTTGCGAAGAAAATCGGTCTAGCTACATTCCATTGGACAGGGAAGTGCTATGCTGGCTCTGCTCCTTAATACAGAAAAAATAGATGTTTGTTGCTTTGAGATTGCTTGTCTGTGAAATGCTTATGTGACATTTTTCCTGTTTTCATTGTAGGTTTCTGCAGCACTTGACGCTCTTGTAGATATTGCAGATGGCAAAATAAATATCCATGTACTTATGGCTCTTGCAGCATTTGCTTCTATATTTATGGGAAACTCATTGGAGGGTGGTTTACTTCTTGCAATGTTTAACTTAGCTCATATCGGTACATATTTGTGACGCTCTTCGAAATTCTCCCCATTTTGGCTCATGTTTATGAATTCACTGATAGTTTTCTCTTTTGTCGTTATTTCTTTAGCTGAAGAGTACTTTACAAGCAAGTCAATGTATGATGTGAGGGAACTTAAGGAAAATCATCCAGAATTTGCACTGTTGTTAGAAACAAGTGGAGACGAGTCAGCACACTTTTCAAATCTAAATTATGCAAAAGTTCCTGTGCATGACCTTGAAGTGGGTTCTCATATTTTGGTCAGAGCTGGTGAGGTGTGTTGTTTGTTTATTTAAAACTCCCTGTATTCCTTTTTTTTTGTTCATTTCATAGCCTCTTCACAATCATCACATTGTTATTGTCTTTCTTTCAATTGGACTGTCTTCATGTTACTAACTGAGCATAATGCTATATCCTATCTTCTTCTATTCCTTTTTCATGTAGATGCTATTTGTCTAGTCTAGTTCGTTGGGAATTTTATCTCATTGTGGCGCAGTTCTTCTATTCATTAGGCTGTGCCTGTTGATGGAGAAGTTTACCAAGGATCATCCACAATCACCATAGAACACCTCACTGGTGAAACAAAACCTGTTGAGAGAACTGTGGGGGATGCTATACCAGGTGGAGCCAGGAATTTGGAAGGAATGATGATTGTAAAGGTCAGGCCTTTTCTTTTTTCAGCGAAGAGATCGTTTCCAAGTTCATTTTTCTTTGCTTGTTTTGTTCATTAGTCCTGAATGCTTCATTTTCTTATCTTGCTTTATTCTCGTAAATAGGATATTAGGATGTGTATGTGCTGCTATACTGCTCACGCACAAACGTGATTACAGTTATTTAATAACAGGTCTGTAATATTTAACTTGCTAGTCATGGTTGGTACTGCATAGCCATCTTGACGAGATGAAACCATTCCAGACTGACAGGAAACATCATTCTGTGATATTGTAGAAAACGAGAAACAAACCTAATTAATTTTTACAGAATGGACAAACCTAATTGTATTTGTTGGTAGTTACTAGCAACAAATATGCTATTCCTTTTTCTCCTAACATAGCATTAAGTTAGCGCAGTTTATTACGTTTAGCGTGTCTCCTTCCAGAATGTTACCTTTTCATGCTCTTATTCGGTTACCTTTGTTCTAGGTGACCAAATCATGGGAGGATTCAACACTCAACAGAATTGTCCAGCTGACTGAAGAGGGCCAGCTAAACAAGCCAAAGTTGCAAAGATGGTTAGATGAGTTTGGGGAGCATTATAGCAAAGTTGTCGTGGCTCTGTCTTTGGCTGTTGCACTACTGGGACCATTCCTCTTTAATTGGCCCTTTTTCGGTAACTCAGGTATTCCCCTAAGGTCACATGACATACTGTGTTGGTGTTATTACAAATACTTCATGCTTCAGAAAGCTTAGTACTGATGGTTTGGCAATTTGTACTGAACTGATGTACTGGACTCTAGGATTGAGCTTTCTGTGCTCTGACATTTTCTTTAGTTTGTAGGGGTTCAATTTACCGTGGATTAGGACTTATGGTGGCTGCATCTCCGTGTGCATTGGCAGTAGCTCCATTAGCATATGCCACTGCAATCAGTTCTCTTGCAAGTAAGGTACTGTCTGAAAGTTTCGACGTTCTTAGCTTTATTGATTATTTTCTTCAGTTGGTATAAGCAGTGCTTTTTCGACCTCTAAATTTTGTGACATCATCTAGTTGTTTATTCTAATTTTTATCAGTATTTTACTGGGTTATTTTCGACTCATTTTTCTGTTTTATGGTTATGTGCACAAGGGGTGAGAGATAAGAGCATATTAATCTGAATTGTTTGTTGTTCTACAATTATGTTAGTGCTGTTGCTGTGTGCATGGGAAGATATCAGTTATTACTTTGAGCCCATCTTATCAAACTGTGGTATCTTGGTTGTAGTAGCATTTACTATGACCCATGCTCCTGTTTCTTGAATGAACCTTCTTCTGGAGTGTGATAGTGGAATTATTCTCTTCTTTATTCCTCTGTAGGGAATTTTATTGAAAGGTGGGCATGTCTTAGATGCCCTATCTTCTTGTCAGTCTATTGCTTTTGACAAGACAGGCACATTAACAACTGGGAAGCTTATGTGCAAAGCAATCGAGCCCATTCATGGACATTTGGATGCGAGTAATGGTGTTGACCCTTCTTGTTGTACTCCGAACTGTGAAAGTGAAGCTCTAGCTGTTGCTGCAGCTATGGAGAAAGGAACAACCCATCCTATTGGAAGGTGAGGAAAATGGATAATTTTCCCAAGGGTCATATTTATTTGTTTTATTTTTTTTGCATGCATCATTGTGAATTAGAACTATGCAACCCCTTGAACACTAGTTCCCTTGGGTCAAATGTATTGATAATTACTATACCTGCATTGAATTTATAGCCAATCCAGCCATCCAGGCCAATACTCTGCTGATAGCCAGATTTTCATCAGAGTGCTTTGATGAAAGACATCTGCTAGTTCATTTTAAACTATTTATCAGTAATTACTTTAGTATTCAATTGTGTCTGGTTTGACGTCGACTAGAATCATCCAATGTACAATTTAATCTGCTATGTTCTGCTAGTGTACTTTAAAAACAATATTGTGGTTTTCTTCAATGTGAAATTCAAATATGTGCTTGCAAAAACGGAAGAAGGAATGCAAATATGCAACACCTTTTTTTTTACGTATTTTCTAATTTTAGCTGCATAGAAAGATATGTTTGACTAGTCTGTCCTTCAAGTGCTACGAGTCCACACGACACACGTTGAAAAAAGTGGTATGAATCCACTGCTAATCAGTGACGATGAATCCTTGCAATCCCAATATAGTGTGTACCATGCTTGATTTTCACTAGCTTATAGATGAGGTGCCAACAAGAATTCTATCATATGCCCTTAAACTTGGTGTAAACTTTATTGTGTCCTGCCATTATTTTAAGCTTAATGTTCAAGCTCATAATGTTTAGTTTATGTTCTTTATAGTCTCGTGTATGTTATGATTTTTTGTAGAATAATTTATAGCAGCAATTTGATATTGATTGTATGATTCACAGGGCAGTTTTAAAACACTCTGTTGGGAGAGACCTCCCAGTGGTTGCTGTTGAGAGTTTTGAGAGCTTACCTGGTAGAGGAGTTGTTGCTACTTTGAGTGGCATAAAGGTATGTGTAACTTAGATATATATTTCAACCAGCAAAGTCATATGGAAATTGGTAGATATATCAAAGAAGAATTTTCTGTTGGTGGGTTATTATTGTAGGCTTGACTGCCACAGTGGACAGGCAGGGTTGGCCACTGTATCTCTATATGTAATGTTTGTTATTCTGGAATATGGAAACCATTGTAAATATGCTTAATTTGCAGGGAAGTTTTATTTTGAGAGTATTTTCTAAATTTAAATATGCCATGGTTAATATTGAAATCGATATAGTGCATATACAATTCTTTTTTTTGGATTTCTCATGCTCTCTAGAATTGGTGTTTGGTGTTGTGAAGGTTCATAAATGAGAGTGGTTTTCGAAAAATGGAGTTATTTGGCTGGATGGTTTGTTTTGTATTAGCTGAATTGCATAATTGTATCATGAGAGGAACACCCTTAAAACAGGATAATGAGATGATGTATCAAGTTTGGATGGTGTAGATCAAATTGGTTTAATGATCTCGTTTGGGTGAAAAGGCAAGAGTGGAAGAAGTCAAAGTGTTCTATTGAAAAATGCCATTGATCTTTCATTTACTATAAGCAACACATACTCATCGCATCCCTATTTACTCATTATGCTATGGGTATGTTTCTCGTAGATTGAACAATTAGAATGTAATTGTGTGTTGTTTGGTCAGTACGAAGCATAAGATAACTTGGATCTTGGTATGTTAGGTTGACATTCATCTATTTCTATTACAGGCAAGAGACAATGAAAATGAGTTTGCTAAGGCATCTATCGGTTCTGTGGAATATATTTCTTCACTATACAGATCTTATGGTGAATCTGAACAAATAAAAGAGGCAGTAAAGTGTTCTGCATTTGGTCCTGAATTTGTCCAAGCTGCTCTCTCAGTAGATAAAAAGGTGAGATAGAAAAATCTTCTCATATAAGTATATGCCTTTTGATGTTCTTTTATGCTGCTGTACAGTTATTTCTTTGGGATATTCATGTAAGCATTCATATATAATAATTATGTTAATTGATAAGTTAATGCAGGCTTGAGAATTGTTTTGGAATCTAAGGTGGATTACTTGTTGCAATCTAAGCTCATATGTTGCCCCACATCAATAATAAAGTGTGATTTGTTGAACACTATTTTCTTCGTTTGGCTGGTTGGGGTATGGTATATACTGGGAGAGCAAAGCAAAAATGAAAACATAAGTCGGTCTATATACGATAAGTTATGGCAGGCTGTAGTGCCTTTTACCCATAATAAATCTGCTAAATATTCTTGCTACATGCCCACATCCATTTGAATGTATTATCACAACCAAATCACCATAGAAGTTGTTGATTATCTGAAGGTTTACCTTCCATGTATTATTTATCCGGTCACTGAATCTTATCAGGTAACCCTTTTCCACTTTGAGGATGAACCCCGTACTGGTGTCTGTGAAGTTATATATACCTTAAGAGAAAAGGCTAAACTTCGAATCATGATGCTTACTGGAGATCATGAATCAAGTGCTCAGAGAGTTGCTAAAGCTGTATGCATTGAAGAAGTTCACTTCTCTTTAAAGCCAGAGGACAAGTTGAACAAAGTAAAAGCAGTTTCAAGGGAGGGAGGTACTTCAGTTTCTTGTGACTATCAAATGGCAGTTTTATGAATTATGGTCACAACAGTTTTTTCCCCTTTCATATGTATTCCATTATCGACATATCTAGCTTAGACACCCACCACTTAAACAAACTGGATTGCTTTCTACTCAATTTCACCTCCTTCCGTGTTGCATGGCTTGATCAAATGCCTAAATGGTTTTCCTCCAACTTCTAGTTACTATTGTATGTGATCTATAACCTACCAGCTACCACCTCAGGTCCTCAGCACTTTTTTCCCGTACTAAACTCTGTTTATTGTGCATTTGAAACACTCTACTTTTTGCCAGCCCAACTTTTTCTCGTAGAAGTTTCCGCTTGCAGTCATATCACCATATGCTCACTATTTGGCCCAAGGGAAGTTACTTCTGATGGCTAATCATTATGTATCATTGCATTTATTTCCAGGTGGAGGTTTAATAATGGTTGGTGATGGTATAAATGATGCACCAGCTCTTGCAGCTGCAACAGTCGGTATTGTTCTAGCACAACGCGCCAGTGCAACAGCGGTAGCTGTTGCAGATGTTCTGTTGTTGCAGGATAATTTATGTGTGGTGCCATTTTGTATCGCTAAAGCTCGTCAAACAACTTCATTGGTAATGTCTCCTTTGAGCTCAGTGTGGAACACTTTATAGATACAATATTGCTGGTTCTTACAATTTTGAGGTTCATCCTTACAGGTGAAGCAAAGCGTAGCTCTTGCCTTAACCTGTATTGTTTTTGCTGCACTTCCTTCTGTCTTAGGATTTCTTCCTCTTTGGTTGACGGTAAGTTCGTTCTTCCTTGCATAATCCTGTGTTCCATAATTCTTGTTGCGGAAGGAGTAACTTATTGATGCATCTAGGAGATTTAATGACCACTTGCCAATGACCCGAGGCTAACAATCTGTGTGGCATACTATGAGTTGAAAGTATAGGGGTGAAAATATGGTCATTTTATATTGATAGTGAAGTGTTACATGTTTTGACTGGACGAGCATCATTGTATTGTTGTTATTTTTGAAGAAAATCAGTTAAGTTAATTCCGGCGGATAAATTGATAGGCTGATTGAAAAAAAAACCCTGGATATTTGATATGGGTTAGAGTACGTGGTCAGAGTGAACACAAATATGCCAAGTCTTAGATTTTGAACCAGATTTTCCAGAGTTATCTATATGTTAAACCTCTTGATTCACAGGCTTTTTTTGTGATCTATTTCTGCAATGTCTACGTGGTTTTCAATATGTCTATCACGTTGGGATGTGTTTAGTGAGTAGAACACCAGTTGATTCTAGTGGAGAAGATGATCTTATACCCAAAGAATCTACCTACCATAAAAAATTAAAAGTGGAGCTTATACAGTTAAGAACTCGGGATTACTTGCGAGCAAAGGGACATTTTACCTATAAGGATCTCTCCCACTCCCGTAGCGTGTGCACATACTTCATTATTATTGTGTTATTTATTGCTATTTACACATCTTGTCCAAATTTCAGGTTCTTCTCCATGAAGGAGGAACCCTTCTCGTTTGCTTGAACTCAATACGAGCTCTCAACCCACCGACATGGTCTTGGGCAGATGACATCCGACAACTCGTGCATAGCCTAAAAAACTACGTCTCGGCAAAGTTGAATAGCTCCTCCTCAGATTGCTCAGCTAGTACCGTTCCTTTGTAGACATGTATAGCGGCTGTTATCTCTGTAATTTCACTGCATGAGTTGTGGGGCGTTTAGGGTGACAGGTTTCTTCTGACCTGATTTTTATAGGCTGTACTCGTAGCACCACCTTGTAAAGAAAACATGCCTCGTTTCATGCTGTGTTCATAGCAGTGCCAAGCATCCTGTAATCGAACTGTTGGCTGAGGCTTGTTTGGTCCAGTGCATCGGGTAGAAGGGTGAATCTGTTGCCAAGAGAAGCTACTACTGTGTAGCGAGTTACTGGACAAATCTGGAGCCGAAGGTGGTTACACGACAAATCTCTGCTGAACGCACATGCAACTAAGTACAAAAGGGGTTGCGTCTGTACTCTGACGAAGTGACGATCATTTCATCCTGTAAGGCAAATATTGCAACTGCAGATGTGTTGGAAGTTATCGAACACCATTGTTGAGCTTGAAACCTGGAACTCCAAGCTCCCAAGCTGGACCAATAAATTATCTGTGAGGTTACTTTGAATTGGCAATTCATTAAAAAATGATTCAAATTCATCGATCGTCAGTGACATGAATGCAGGCAAAGTCTCAAATTAGACCTCGAAAATGCTCGGGGTGGAGCCACGCGTGAAGAAGCCTCTTTCCTGGGTGCCACGCCACCATGTTGGGAGTGCACGTGTCGGCACCAGATCCCCATCGCCGACCTGAAGCATCTTGGTCGACCAAGAGCCAACCTGTGGCTGCCACGGCGCCACCCGCCAGCCTGCGTGGACCACCGAGGAGAAAGAAAGAGAAATGCTTCTTCGTGTACAAGAGGCACGTGGATCGCCGCTGCCGACGGAGCCGGCTATAAATCTGGCCGCAGCCCCATCACAATCTTCTCAATCAGTTGAATGATAGCATCCGCTAAAATTTGCAAAGCGCACACAGCTGAAGCTCGAGCACCTACTCTACTTGACATGCAGGCCGGGAGGAGCGCCATGGAGGCCACCAAGGAGGCGGCGGCGAACGTGGGCGCCTCGGCGTGCTCCGGCCTGGAGAAGACGCGGGCCACGCTGCAGGGGCAAGTGGACAAGGCCACGGCGCACAGCGCCGCCGACAGGGAGGCGGCCGAGACGAGGACGCGGGAGCGCGTGCACGGCGCCGAGGAGGTCAAGCGGGACGCCATGCTCGCCAACGCCGCCGCCAAGGAGCGGGCCAGCGCCGGGGCGTACCACCCGTCGCAGGGCGCGCCGGGGATCGTCCCCGGCGGCGCCCCGCCGGCGGCCACGTCGAGGCCGGCGTGGCCCAGAGCCGGCCGCTCGGCGCCGCCACGGGCACCGGAGGCCCAGCGCCGCGCATAACCCGCGCGTCGGCGGCGGCGCCGCGCCGGCGACCGGCACCGGCGGGCAGTACCAGTGAGAACGTAGGACTACGGCCATGTACGCGTGTGCATATGTATCCGGTTCGGGTGTATCAGTATCAGTGTAGCAGAGCAATAATTATCTTCCGACCGATCGTAGCAAACTCTGTTCGAGTTCGGCCCGCTTCCTCGCTTTTCACGACCTCATCCCGCTCACAACGCACCAACGCCCAAACCATTCATACTCGTGCTGCAACGGCGTCGCACAGCACCCTCACCATCTCAACATCAGTAAAAAGTCGAAAAATATATTGCGGCAATCAAATCTGTAATCAAATGTTCTAAATGCCTTCAGAAATACTTTTACGTATTTTATTTTTAGTTTTAGATACGTCTATTTTTATCCATTTCTTCACAAGTATCTCCGGATGGAGGAAGTATTTTGCTTGGATAAGAAAGAAACCATAGTGTTATTCCATATTTTGATGTATTTTTTTTTGGACTATCAGGATAGCACACCCCCCCCCCCCCCCCCAAAAAACCCCAGTTCCATGTTAACAGTTATATAATTGAAAACGAAACCTAATCGATATATGGCATGCTATTACTATTTTTAATCAAGTTACCTAAGGTAATCTCTTTTTAAGTTATTTTCAAAAGGTGACGGCGTGGTGACAGGGCTGGCCCTATCATTATCGAGGCCCTACTACGATTGAGGCACAATGTAATTATCTATATATGATTATGTGATGTAAATAATGATTGTAAATAATGATTATAACGTAAACTATAAATAATTATTGAATAAATACAACATGTTGAAGTCGGCCGAATGCTGATTTTTTGTTTTGTGAACCAATTTTTTTGCATTTTATTTAAGTGTGTAAATATATTGTGTTCTTATTTAAGATGAACCCTAGGCCGTCGCACTCGCACCTTTTGCCACGGCCTAGGGCCGGGCCGACACAGGAAGAGACGCACATATTTACAGCCATTCATAATGTAAGGATTGCCTTGATGTGGGCACACACTTCTATCCTCGTCCAAATGATAGATTCGTGTAGTAGCTTCAACCTTCACATGTGTATCTTTCAGTATTCAATTTGGCACATGCACAATTTGGCTGGTCAATGACGGCTATGTCAAAGGTTGCCGCGTGGACATTTTGTGGGTCTACCCGACCTGAACAAATCTCAACTGTACAAGAATAGCTTGACATCCGAGATTGGGTACATGTTAGGGCGGACGATAAGTCTGAGCCCAAAGCCTTGGTCGCGGGGTTCCCATTCCGCCCGTCTTGCTCCAGGTAAAAACTTGATCTTTGGGATCGGGTGATGGTGGCTATCTGTGTGGCTGTACCCTTCTAGGAGGCACCATTTTGGAATCCTAGCGTCGATGTAGTCCGCCTCACCTTCCGCTGTGGTTGCTCATGGTGGAGGTCCCCATCGGCACCAAGCGGTCCTTTTCGCACATCTGTAGTTTGCTTGGTTGTTGGTAGGGTGGTGTGTTGGTGCCCGAAACCTTTGTATCTTGCCTTGGGTGTGTGTGTCGTGTGCGGTGATGGCGTGTGTCTATCTCAGTGTCTCGGTTGTAATGTGGTGATAATTGCTTTATATAATATAAAGCGAGGGGAAACCTTTCTCGTCATTTGAGCACTGTCCAATGAGACGATGGCGGAACACATATGCCGCAACCAAGACCCAAGTGCAAAGAGTTGGTTATTTATAATGCACGAAGAACTGCCGGAGAACAAGTTCACCATGTTGATAGTAACTTTGTGGGCAATCTGGAGCTCCCGACGTAAGGCAATCCATGAAGAAACATTCGAGAGCCCTTATGCAACACATAGTTTCATCACATCTTATATGAGGGAGATTGAGTCTCTTCATAAGTATATAGTGTGTCTGTAATGACACACAAAGTTGTATGTAATTATCGATACTAGTTTGGGGTTGTATCAGGTTTCTTGCATGATCTCGTATGGATCCGCGGGTTAGCATATGAGGTGGGCGGCTGTGGACACGGACAAATGAGTGGTGACCAGGCGCTGTCCGCGGACGGGTCACATACAGGGGGTCAAATTATGACATTGTGGTTGTAGATGCTCTCACTAGTTTGGTCAATAAAGTATTCCTGGTTTATTGATTTATAAAACTATCTTTTGTGTGTAATCTGAATTTTGGATCCAAAATATAAACTTGGAACTAAAACAACAGGCTTCTCTTAAACCGTATATGAAACTTAAATGAAAAATGGCTACATTGTTCACCAAATTATTCTTAGTTTGCTGGAATTTTTCCAATTTTATTTGTGTTGTTTGATTTTTGAACCCAAAGACTGAACTTGAAACTAGAACAACAAATTGCTCTCAAACAGGATGTCAATTTTAGCTGAGATTTTACGAGATTCGCCGCCTGCATTTGAGCTTGCTACATTTTCTTTTCTTGCATTTTGTTTCGGACATTTTAAGGCCGGTGAAGTTGGATTCTCCTGCGCGGATGTCCCGTAAGATCGATCACATCAGTTTTGAAAACAGTAATACTGGCGTGCAGCTAGCGCGTCCAAAGCTGCTCAACGTGAAAGTAGAAGGAATCGCATTGCGGGCTGGAGCATGCTTAGATGCCTTGCCTGTTTTGGCATAGCGCCACTTTCGTGCACATGCATTGTCCGCGGCATCCATCCGTCTTAACACGTCCAGACACCAGTCAACTTAGACAAATGCACCACATTAGCAACACGTAAACGGAGCTGGTCGCGCACAGGGGGGACAATCAGCTACTCCCTCCGTTCACTTTTGTAAGATCTAATAGACATTTAAGACATCACCTAAAACAGTTTAATTTCAGCTGTCCTAAACGACTTACAAAAGTGAACAGAGGGAATAGCTACAAATTCACCACATTGCCTTTTTATGTTGAGTAAATAGCACAAAAACCCTAATCGCAACATTTGAGCAGCATTACACGTACATTTGTCCATCTACTCTTTTTGCATATCTCAAAAAAACAAAGAACACAAGAAAAGGAGCCGCAACACATTGCAGCTAGTAGCTATAGCAATCTGTCTAGCTAGAACAGATTTCAGGTTCAGAAACGCAAGTAACATAGAAGGGTCTAGTTATACTAGTTAACCATAATTCTTGCCACACGTACTAATCAGTCACTAATAGACAGAGTACTGATCGATCATAGCTAGACTAGAGACTACTAGACAACATAGCATAACATGAGTAGTGGACAGGCTCGCTAGGCATGGATGGGCATGTACTACGAATCAGAGGGCACGGACGAGTGCGACGGCGACGACGGCGAAGTTGAGGTAGAGCGGCGCCCAGAGCAGGACGTCGTGGAGGATGAACTCGGCCTTGTAGGCGTGCACGTGCCCAGGGCAGCCGCCGACGGCCGCAGCGGCGAAGACACGGAAGAGCTGGAAGTAGGCGAAGACGCTGACGGATTGCATGCTGACAGCCAAGGGCAGGGCGGCGCGCAGCCCCCTGGTCATCGGAAAGAAGGCGGCTGCCGTGCCCGCCGCCGCCGCCTGGGCGCCGGAGGAGAGGGCTAACAGCAACCTATGCGTCCTCATGACGGCCGCGTACCCATCGGTGGCCGCGCACTCATTCCCCAGCAGGGGATGGAGGTGGTCGTGGAGGGTGGCGATGCAGAGCGCCAAGGCCAGGGCCTCCAAGCCGAGGACGGCGTGTACCTTCACCAGCGTACGGATGACCACCTCTAGGCCCTCCACCATCGTCGTACCGCCACCGGCAGCACCACGAGCATCCATCGCCGGCGCCGGACTAGGAAAAGGAAGTAGCTAGCTTGCTGGCTGTGGCCTGTGTCTGTGTGTGTGTGTGCAGACCGGAGGTTCAAGCTGTCTTGGCTCTCTGCCTCGACCGATCTCGGGCGCCAGTTTATATGCAGATGGACGCGCGGTCGCACGAATCTCTCTTTTATTTCGTTCCCAGTCTCATTCTGCTTCTCTTTTTTACTTGACTGGACTAAAGCAAAGTAGCAGCACGTACGTTTGGATGCATGGTAATGTCATCAAAGATAAATCCATATCTCCATTTTCCCCTTCTGTATGCCCCACATATCAATCTAATTTCTGAAACCTAGTTATTAACCGGCCCTTTGTTGCTTTGGTAAGAGCCTGCCGTACGTGAGGAAAAGATGGAAACCAAGAGTGAGTTTGCATGTCATGCATGGTCAGTGGTCAATGGTGAAAGGCATCTTGCATGTGGGGCCTGCACTCACATGCATGCATGCATTGTGCACCATCGTTTCTAGTTTGTTTCTTCTTTTCCTTTCAGAAAAGCCCAGTTTCTAAGTATCTTGCATTAGCCTTAGCAAAAGAAAAATGTTATCTTGTACTAGGATGGACTGCATGGTACCATCTATGCATCCACCATCCATCCTTTTTCTCAGGATGTGCACCTTTTAATCCGCCAAAATTTCATAAAATTATTCAATATTGTATAGCCTCAATAGGAGTATGTATCTACTTTAAGCTTTAGTGTCGGACAGTACCATGCATACAAATACAACCAGGTGCTCTTCTCAACTCCCATCTAGACTACCTAGATTTTCTCTCCTCTCACACCCAAGTCTTCTATTTAATCTTCATGCAGAAGCTTAGATGGTGAGTATCTTCTACACTTTAAAGTTGGAATTACAACCCATTTCACTTTTGATAACTAATACTGAATTTAGTTTTTGATAACTAATACTGAATTTAGTTTTTGATAACTACACTTTTCACTTTTGAAACATGATAAAATGAACATGAAATTCTTTGGAACCATGGCATATGTTTCATGAGGCTTAATTGTGTGTACGACAGATCTCTCTCGAGGTTTCATTGTGCATCATGATGTTTTACTGTGTTCTTTGTTCATCATGGTGTTTCTATTTTGCTAAAAATATCACGTAAAGCACATATTTTTACTGGTGTGTGCGTGTGTGTGTGTGGTTTCAACAAGTATTTGTTGAAGGCTACACAAGTTCCAAAATAGTTTCATCTGGTTTCACCGTGTTCAAAAGGGCACATAATGTTTCACCGTGTGCAAGTGTGTTCAGATTGTCTCAATTGAATTTCAAAAGACTGCAAGTTAAGTTAGGGGCCAATATTTTTGGTGGCTTCTCCCATAAGTCGCTCCTCCAATTTGTTTGGGCTTCTAAGTTTGTTTATCTCTTACTAGTTTAGAAGCCTAAAACAATTAAGGTGACGGCTTATGGGAGGAGCTGGGGGTGGGGCAGCTTATGAGAGACACTGCCAAAATAAATAGGCCTAAAGTAGTGTGATATCATTTTTACCGGGGTTCATCGTGTTTCATAGTGCATCATCATGTTTCATTGTGTTTCTATGCTCATCAATTATTACTTTTCTGGTTTAAATAAGTTGTAATACGTATCATATCTGGAGGCTTGTCAATTTCAACCTTTTTTGTCCCAGTACAAAAACAACTCCCAAACTAATAGCAAGACAGGGAAGGAAAGGAAACCATACCTCGCAACGAAATCAACACATTCAGTGTGGAATAAGGCTAGTCATAGTGGGGAGTAACTTAGACTCGTGTCATGCATATGACACTAGTCTTTGTTACTACCTTCATAGTGCAAAGTAACATACAAGTAGTATCATAGATGATTGCATTTATTACATTATAGACTCATTTTATTTTGGGTTACGTTATGTTACAGTAACATAACACCTCTCTTCTCATTAACTATATGCCACATAAGCAAACTTGTCTTGGAATACGCTATGTTACTTGCTAAGTTACTCCCACTATGACCAGCCTAAAGGCGGAGACCTAGAGCAAACTGTTCGGTGGAGGGTAACAGAATCAACATTAATTGGCACATCAATTTTTTAAGGGAGAATAAACATAATTTTGTTTGAGAGAGAGAATAGACACAGTAACTTTGTAAAAGTAAAAACGGAAAAATATTCCCCTCATCATCTCAAAAGAAGAAGAAAAAAGATCAGTCTATTCCACAACGCTCTTTAATTTGTTTGCCTCATCTTCGCCTGTTCCATGCATGCTTTCCTTCTCCAATCTATTGCCAAGCCGTGTTTAATATACCATGAACACGGCTAGCTGATGGTGGATGTGCATACTAGCAGCGCACGCTGATGGCAAACGCCGCTAATAGGCTCGTGCAAAAGTTGTCCTGAGTCTTCTTATCTGCTCATTTATTTATTTTCCTTCCCAAAACTTCATTCTCTCTTCTTCTTCTTCTTCTTCTTTCTCCCACACTTTCTCTCTTTTCATTTCTTTCTCCCGTGCCTCCACAAGCTAGCTCCCACCCTTCCCCTACTCATTCGGTCATGAGCTCTCCATTGTGGCCCGCGTACCTGACTGTGTGCGAAAACTCCTCACATAGAAAAAACGGGTCGCCCGTCGGATCAGGCGGCATTTTGTACGCCACCAGCGTTAAAGGCCCCAAATCTTGGAAGCCCACTTGTGCTCCTCTGCGGCTGCAAATGCCCAGCTGTGAAGAGAACCTTGTACACACCAAGAAATGTAAGTCGATAATTTCCAATATCTTTGGGTTGTCATGATTTTAGGAAGGCAACCCTAGCTCCTTTTCAAGATTATATCAGTGTAGCAATCATAATATATAAATTTTCAATTATAAATACACATGTATGATATGAGTTGTGTGACCTCGATACCAAGTATAGAACACACACGCGCGTGCACACACACACACACACACAACAAGACAAACAATTTTCATTGATAGACGGTCATCACCGGCGAGCAAGAGTGGATGAGGAGATTTAAGGAGAAACAACTTGTTCCCACTTCATGAACTAAAATTATATATTTAGTCACACTTAAACTTGATATTGTTATACTCTAGAAACCTCTTCCAAATTTTATGTTATAATTACACACTTAAAGAAATCTACCAAGTTCTAGATATATTAATTATACTAATGATAAGAGAACAAATAGATATGCACTACAATATATCAAGAGATACATTAATTTGTGTATAATGTAATACTTTGAATGCTTATATTTAGGGTGCAATCCATTATAGTAATTGTTTTATAAGTATCCCAAAGAAATTGAAATAAGAAATCAATTTTGTATTTGCAAATATTCAAAATGCAAGACAAATATGTAGCTTGACATATATGGTTGTGATTCTATTTTAAGTTTTGTTACATACATGTATAGATATTATTTAAGATTTACAATGAAAGATGATTCCATAAACAACGACATGCATTTAATAGCAGGATTTGATGAAGTAAAAATGTTTAATATAAATATGCAAAACGATTGTCTTTAAGTTGCACTACCACTACAATATTGTTGATAAGATTAGAAGTCTATGAAAATGCCTAAGATACATTCCCTCAAACTCGAGAAGGTCTTGCTCTTCAAGTCAAATCTGGTTACCTTGCTGGTGGTACGGCATCAATGTTGGCTCGCCGGGTCTTTCATATGCAGTCTCTTGTGGCACGCAGGCATCAAGGTATTGCTGACCTTTTTTCTCTTTGTATGCAGTCTCTTGTGGCACGCGGGCATGAAGGTAATACTGATCTCCATATGGGTATTCTTGTGGGACAACGACTTGGATCATCGAGGTTGTCCCGTCCAATGCTGTGATCCTTTCTTCGTGCAAAGCAGGGTGATCACTTGTCAACAATGCTGGCGGATAAGAGGATGCGTCTGGTGTGGTCTCTTGCTGCTGCTGTTGCTGCTTGGTTTTATGTGGCTGGGAGGGGGCTGTCTTCTCCTTCTTCTGCTTTTTGGTCATCTTACCCTCCACTCTAGTGTTTGACCCCCTCTTGCATTTCTCGCCTTCGCTTCTAGTGCCTGCCTACATTGTCTTGCCTTGTGACGCCCGGATAATTAAGCTACAGTGAACCTATGCTAATGATGCCACGTCACCTCGATTACTGTTGCTAATCTCGCGTCGGTTCGAAACTTTTAAATTCAAAATTTAAATATTGTCAAACATCAAAAGTTTTCAAACATCAAAACAAAAATGTTCGGTTAGTGCCAAATATTATATAGGTAATTATAGTAAAGGAAACACAAAGTTATAAAATACTTATATGCCCTAAGTTGAATTAAAATAGTAAAAGAAAATAAATAAAAGAAAAGAAAATTTTAGAAAATACAATACAAAAAAGAGAACACCTCCCCTCACTGGCTTCGCCCAAGAGCCACCAGCCGCCGCCGCCCACTCCCACACCCCTTGGCCTATATGGCCTATTTCCCCACGCCCGACCGAACCCTAACCCCCGCGATCCCCCACCCCCCCCTCCTCTCCTCCCGATCCAATCTGGATCGGACCGAACCCCTCTCCCCTCGTTCCCCAGCACTCCCCTCCGAGCGGATCTGGGCGAACGCCCGATCCCGCGCCCCCGACGCTGGCCCCGACTACGCCGTCGCCCCCCGCTCGATCTGGACGCCGCCGAGCGCCGCTCGACGCCATCTGCCTCACCATCCCCATCGCCCCACATCGCCAGCACCCCATCCCGTCGCCGGACTTCCCCACTGCCGTGACGCCCGTGTCGACCCCCTCACATGCGACCACCATCGCACCTTCGTTGGATCTCCACCAACACCACCGCCGCCCGCCGTCCCTAGCGCCTGAGGACGACCCCGCCGTCGCTTCTCGCCGTCCCTGGAGCCAGCTCGACGCCGTCGCCATCGCAAGACTGCCTCCCCGTCGTCCTCTCCGTCGCCTGCTCGTCCCCATCCTCCTCCTCGCCGGACACGTCGTGCCTCGCCGCTCCCTCTCCCCATCAACGCTGGTGAGGACCCGTTCGTCCTCCCCTTTCCCCTGCCCGTCGTCGCGGTCGCCACGCTCATCCCGTCCCCACTCGCGCTGAACACCACCCAGGCCACGTCCGCGCCGAGCTCCTCTCGCCCGCGCCTCCGCCGTACCCGCCGTCCGGTGCCCCGCGAGCTCCAGCGAGCTTGCGTCGCCATCGTCGTGCCCGTGAGCCCCTTGGTCACGCGCCCTCCCTACCCCGACCGCGACCGTGCCGCGCCCCCTGCCGTGATGCTGCCTACTACCGCGAACCGCGCCATCGCTCGCTTCGGCGAAGCCCGCTGGCCGGCGGCGCCTCGCTGGCGTGTGTGTGTGGCGTGCACCGTGTGTGCTTGGCCTTGTGCCACTGACCACAGGGGCACACGCCCCTGTATTTTTTTTCAAGGAAACAAAAGAAAACAAAAATGAAATAAAAACAATATAATTAATTAATTAAGATAATTAATTAACTTAATTGATCATGTTAATTAATCTAATTAACCCTGTAATTAACTTTAATTACCTGTTTAGGTAAACAGTCTATGACGGCGGGACCCACATGTCGTTTTGACTAGGTCAACTGACTAGCTGACTGCTGACATCACCCTGACATCATGATGACATCATAATTACATTTTCTAATTAAATTAATTCTGTTAATTCTAAAAATGATTTAAATCTTTAAAAATTAATATAAAATAAACCGTAGCTTGGATCGAAATACTTTGTACATGAAAGTTGCTCAAAACGACGAGACGAATCCGGATACGCAACCCGTTCGTCCGCCACACATCCCTAGCATAGCAAACACACAACTTTCCCCCTCCGGTTCGCCTGTCCGAAAACGCGAAACACCGGGAATACTTTCCCGGATGTTTTCCCCATTCGTCGGTATCACCTACTACCGCGATTGGGCACACCTAGCATCGTTACTTGTCATGTCATGCATCGATATGCATCTGTTTGCATGGTATTCATTGTTTCTTCCCCCTCTTCTCTCCGGTAGACTACGAGACCGACGCTGCTGCTGCCCAGTTCAACTACGGAGTTGACGACCCCTCTCTCTTGCCAGAGCAACCAGGCAAGCCCCCCCTTTGATCATCCCGATATCGCCCTTTCCATTCTCTCATGCTTGCATTAGATTTTGCTAGTGTTATTGATTGCTCCTATTCTGATGCATAGCCTGCTTTTGTAACCTGCTGTTGTACCTTACCTGCTTATCCTAAATTGCTTAGTATAGGTTGGTTAGAGATCCATCAATGACCCCACTTTGTCCCGATCGCCTGCTGGATAATCGAAGACCGATCAACGGGATCAAGACCAGGCCCGACACCGCACATTACTTCCCTTAGTTGCTCGACACTCTTGGGTTACTATCGAGTACCGAGGGTGAGACCTCATCGACTTCGATGTTAACCTCGTAGTGTAGCTATTCGGTCGTGGTCATCGAGGGTGATTTCCTCTTTAACCACTTTCGATATGACTCTGTCATGCAACCCCTCAAGCGTGGACCTCGAGGGTGAATCCTCTTACGTTCACCTTGATGATTACATCAAGTGGAATTCACCGGGGGTGATTCCTCGGGCTTTCCCCTTGATGTTTAGACACACAGTTACTATGATTACTATGACTTTACACTGAGCCATGTTACTAAAGATGGGTTGACCCTGAGGGGTACCCGCGCGAGCTTAATTGCGAGTGATGTGGAGTCGGGTTGACCTGGAGGGTGCCCGCGAGATAATTACGAGGCGTGGCCGGGCATTCCTAGCCCTTGCCGCAAGTCCTCGAGACGGGGTAATGGGGTCACATCTTTCGTGAGTCTCTGCTTGTTACTGCGTGTTCCTAATCCACTACGATTTGGATATTTGATCCAAGGGGCCTCTGGCCTGATAGCACTAACCATCACGTGGGCATAGTATGGGCGTTCTGCGTCGTATACATCAGCCGAAGTTTAATAGATGTCAGCGACTGAGCGGCGCGCGCCGGGTTGGACTGCGTAAGCACCTGCCTTTTTGAAGGAGGTTGCTAGGTCTGCTCACCGGCCGCGTACACAACATGTAGGAGTTCCCGGGGAGATGGCCCATGACCCCTGGAGGCATAGGTTTAGTCCGGCGTGCTGGCCTCTCTATTAAGCCTAGGTCGGGTTGCGGCGTATTGTTTGGCCGAGGCCGGGCATGACCCAGGAAAGTGTGTCCGGCCGGAGTTAATCGAGCGTGGTGGGTAAGTTGGTGCACCCCTGTAGGGAAGAAAACATCTATCGATAGCCTGTCCTACGGTAACGGACACTTGGAGTTGTATCCCGATCGATACAACTAGAACTGGATACTTGTGATGAGAATTGGATGGTGGTGAGTAATGGTTTGTGATAATAACTGGATAGTATGGCTCTGGGATTACTTTCTCGCAGGGAGTCGAGAAAGGATCTCTGGCCGAGGTTGATAACAGTACTACTACTTTACTTATGCTACTCTACTCCCCCCTGTTGCTGCAAGATGGTGGTTTCGAAGATGCTAGTCTTCGATAGGACTAGGCCTTCTCTCTATTACGCATTTCGCAGCCAGTCCACATATATAGCCTTCCTTTGATAATGTTGCATATGTAGTGTAGATCCTTGCTTGCAGTACTTTGGATGAGTACTCACGGTTGCTTTGCTTCCCGTTTTCCCCTTCTTTCTTCTTTTCGGTTGTCGCAACCAGATGTGGAGCCAGGATCCGCAGGCGACACCACCGACGACTACTACTACCCCGAGGATACCTACTACTACGTGGAGGCCGCCGACGACTGGGAGTAGTTAGGAGGCTCCAGCAGGAGGCCTTGCCTTTTCGATCGTTGTTGCTTTTGTGCTAGCCTTCTTAAGGCAAACTTGTCTAACTCATGTACGTACTCAGATATGGTTGCTTCAGCACGACTCTTGTGTTTTCGAGCTTATGTATTCGAGCCCTCGAGGCCCCCGGCTTGTAATATAAAGCTTGTATTATTTTAATTTGTGTCTAGAGTTGTGTTGTGATATCTTCCCGTGAGTCCTTGATCTTGATCGTACACATTTGCGTGCATGATTAGTGTACGATTGAATCGAGGGCGTTACAAGTTGGTATCTGAGCCGACTGCCTGTAGGAATCCCCCTTCCACACTCCTTGGCCGAAGTTGAGTCTAGTCGATGAGAATTGTTTTACTAACATGGCTGTGCGGCCCATGGGCCCACGTCGCCATTGGGTGGTATTAGGATCTTTTGTTTCTCGTCTATACTCTGGGACTCTTATCTCTCTTCTACTCGGGTTAAATGAATTTTGCTAAATCTAACATTAGGATCTCGTTATCACTTTCACCCGGAGAGCCCCTTATTAGTGATGATCGTCTGCTGCACGTGAAGACCCTGAAGATACTCTCCACTGTTAACCCGAGAACTTGTGTTCATCACGTTTGCAATTCCCCTTCCACCGTCAACCCTTATGGATAACTACTTGCAGTTGTTATTCTTACATTCATCCCCAGTTGATCTTGTTATTACAAGATACCCCGAAATACTCGCCGTTGTTTCGATAATCCGTTGAGCTGACTGCCTTGCTGTTCTTTGTCACCTGAATACCCTATGGATAATTCTTGCACTTATCGAGTATCCGCTCATCCCCCAGTTGTTCATGTGTTTCACAATGGTCTTCGAAATACTATTCGATCCTCCAAAAATCCTTAGTAGCTTATTGCTCTGCAATACTTGTCTGCTTGCATGATGGATGCTTTCCATATGTCTAGCAATATTCGTTAGTATCCTTAGGCATCGTCATTTTGATCCTTTTGATTCAACATGAGTGCGAATGCACGCAATCATCAGTTGATCCTTTTAAATTATCTTTCCGGCTCAGATGTCATTTTAAACATGAGCTTGTTCTCAACCAATCCAAATGCCATCGATAGTACCCCTAAGGCTATTCAACGTATCCACCCCTAATCAGAACATTGCTGCTGTTCCCTTGATTTGAAAATCATAATTCCTTTGCATTTGAGCTTTGGATTAGTCAGTTGTTTCTATAATCCAATGCCCTTGCATTGTTACTTCCTCTGATTGTGTGCCGATGCTCACATCAGCTCTGTTATGGACCGACAAATCCTTTAATGGATTTTATCCGACATTGTCCTTCATATTCAATAACCTTGGGAGCCTTCCCTTGGATACATATTGCCTTTGGTAAATTGTATCATCTACTTTCTCAACCTTGCTCTACTTTCGAGCTTGTGATATTTGCTCTTGAAACTTGTGGTATATGTTTCTAAGAAGCCCCTATGGGTTGAACCTATGCCTTCCTTAATATGTGTGAACTTGAAAGTTATCACGAGTCATACTCTTCTGGTATTTTGCTAGATAAAATTTCAACACTACGACTTCTTCAAAAGCGAGAGGTGAATGGAAGGTTATACATTGAAGAAGTGGGAGTCGACCTTGAACTTGTGTTCATGCCCATGGACACGATGTAGATCCTACCATAGAAGCTTCTTGTAATAATAACTATTTCGTTGATATAATATCATCTGGTGTCGGTGAATTGATCCTATGCAATCGTGGTTCCGACCCTGATTATTCTCCTTTTATTCTATTTCTTGGACAAGTTAAAGTACTTGCCTTCTGCAGATCAGTACACCTGCCCAACCTTTATTTTGTTCTACCTTCGAGTATTACCCCCTGGTATCTCGAGGATAGCAACCCATTGCACTTCATCTTATGAATTTCTGATGAAGTAGTTCCTTCCCCTGTCATAGTCACTCGAAAACACCGATAAGTCAATCGATTCCACACTCCGATTCAATAACTCTTAAGTAATTTTCGTTGCTTATGAGTTTAATAATCATTCAAGTCATTCCTAGCCTGATCGACTATATCCTTATCGTACAACTTTTTAACTGTGCTGCCTGATCCTTCTTCCCAGAGCACAAATTTCGACGGTGAGCTAATCTTACGTCGATCTTCCTCATCATATCATTTCGCCTTGAACCGCAAGCTTGGTCTCGAGTTTGTGTCGTACTCGTGGTTCCAATAACCTTTCGCTTCATCATTCCTTTGACTTGATGTCATCGTCGTTCAATTACATCTTCATGAAATCTCTCGACAATTGTGTCGTGATCGTCATCAACATTCTGAGCTCTTCTAGGGTATCCATTGAATTCATGATGAGAAATACCATCCTTTCCCTCGATGATTTGTATTATCATTGACCACTTTATTGCCTTCCGTTCAACATAAACTTGTTCGTGTTTGGTGTTACACGTTGAGATCCTTGCTACCCAGCAGTTGTTCTTCTTTATCTTGGAAGTATTACCATCTGTTTTGTCCAGAATGTGGTGAGAATTTCACCACCTCTTAAGAATTCTTGATATAATGATACTTCTTGCCATCTCCGTTCATTCCTTGGTCCCCGTATTGTTTTTAACCGGAATACCGACAATTGAGCTATGACGTGTGAATTCAAAATTTCTGGCAACCCTATTGCTTTGAAGTGAATGGGCGATAGTTTCATTCTAAGTCTTTCGATAATTGTATCCCCATTCTAACGTTGGTCGTGCAACCCAGCCCATATTCGGGTGCACCTTTCAACCAATGTTTAAATTATGTATGTTTCCTTGATCATACATCATTATACCATTTGATCTGACAAATGTTATTTCCTTGATCACATAATTGTGGAAATCCATCTTTTTGGAAATCTCGATGAGTTGTTGCTGAGCATCAGCCACCTCCTCATCCTCTCCTTAGTTTAATGATGAACTCTTGTTTCGGAACTCACTTCCATAGATCATTTCCCAAGAATCTTATGAGGTCTTCTCGTCAATTTGTGTCGTACCTTTTTATCTCAGGCATCCCGAGTCTGTGGTATCCTGACACCAATCAGATCTGAAACTCGGTCAGATATGATGGTTGGAACATTTTCCAAGAGTTATAGCATTGGTCTTTATATGACCCGGTAAGATGATGTCATGCCTAGCACACCTGGTCGGAGGACCTATTGTTATAGTTCCCTTTTTAACAAGGTTAACCATTTTTTCCGTGAGGAAATTGAATGCCTTGTTTAATAAGTCTATCCTGATGGATCCCTTGTGTATCCAAAGTCTGACCTTTGCTTGAAGACCTTGTCAATGCTATCTCTAAGCATGTCTATGGTACTCCGATTTTCAACAAGAACATTTCAAGCCAATGCTAAATGTTTCATGCTCAATTATCCAAACACCGCTGTTTGGGTAATGTCATGAACTTCCTCTCCCCTAACCTAAATGGTTTTCTTACATTATATCCTGGCACGAATATCATGATTTAATCTCTGTTTGTCCTTGGGAAGGAAATACACCTGAAATATGTGTTTTAACACATTTACCTTTCCATTGTTCTGTTTAATCTGATATTCATATTTTCCTTTCCATTGTTTGGTTTAACCTTTCTTGTGATCTATATGACCTAAGCAGTAATATTCTCCTGCTTATGTAAACACCTCGTGGTACCGCTCTGTTAGTAAGACCCTGTTACTATTGTTGATGACATTTCGGTAGCCACCGATGGACGAGAACCTTGCCTATTGGCCCGCCTCGTTTAACGAGCAGGAAAATGGTTCTCTTCGTCCCTCGCCCTTGGTATCGATGTTGTTGCCGACGTAACTGATAGGCTGCCCTCTGACACGCCTTACTATCATGACCGTGCAAGATGTCGGCCCCCTTCCTGCTTTAACCCACATGGTGGGCCCATAACCCACAGTTCCCAGGATCGAAACCTGACTCTCCTGTACACCCTGTTTCCAAAGTTAATCCTCGCGCTTGGCTTTGTATGCTATTCACGAGCCACATTCCTAGAGATCTATTCTGGTATCAAACGCAATACTTATTCCCGTTGCTCTGAACCCTTTTCACACTCTGTTACAGGCAATGAACGATTGCCTATCCGCTTGAAACTTCTTATTGCACCGTCTTACTTTGCTCTCGATGTGTTTCATTTGTTCAACTCGAGAGATACTCATATGTTCATTCTTGGGATACCCCCAGATGATTCTCCCTTATAACATCCTATCGTTGTAGGGCTGCCCCTTACCTATTCATAAGTACGGTGAAGATCCTGAAGGAAGGACGACAACTTCATCGTGATGCATTGATGCATAGGAATGAAGACATCAATGCTATGGATCGACCTCTTCGAGAAGAGCTACCAAGACCAAGAAGATTCGTTAGAATTTCGTAACCAAACCTTTCCCCCTTAGACCCCCTCTTAAATCTCGGGACGAGATTTCTTGTAGTGGAGGAGAATTGTGATGCCCGGATAATTAAGCTACAGTGAACCTCTGCTAATGATGCCACGTCACCTCGATTACTGTTGCTAATCTCACGTCGGTTCGAAACTTTCAAATTCAAAATTTAAATATTGTCAAACATCAAAAGTTTTCAAACATCAAAACAAAAATGTTCGGTTAGTGCCAAATATTATATAGGTAATTATAGTAAAGGAAACACAAAGTTATAAAATACTTATATGCCCTAAGTTGAATTAAAATAGTAAAAGAAAATAAATAAAAGAAAAGAAAATTTTAGAAAAATACAATACAAAAAAAGAGAACACCCTCCCCTCACTGGCTTGCCCAAGAGCCACCAGCCGCCTGGCTGGCCCACCCCCACACCCCTTGGCCTATATGGCCTATTTCCCCATGCCCGACCGAACCCTAACCCCCACACGATCCCCCACTCCCCTCCTCTCCCTCCCGATCCAATCTGGATCGGACCAACCTCTCCCTCGTTCTCAAAGCCTCCTCCGGCGGATCTGGGTGAACGCTCGATCCCGCGCCCCCGACGCTGGACCCGACTACGCCGCCGCCCCCCGCTCGATCTGGACGCCGCCGAGCGCCGCTCGACGCCATCTGCCTCACCATCCCCATCGCCCCACATCGCCAGCACCCCATCCCGTCGCCGGACTTCCCCACTGCCATGACGCCCGTGTCGACCCCCTCACATGCGACCACCATCGCACCTTCGTCGGATCTCCACCAACACCACCGCCGCTCGCCGTCCCCAGCACCCGAGGACGACCCCGCCGTCGCTTCTCGCCGTCCCTGGAGCCAGCTCGACGCTGTCGCCATCGCCGGACTGCCTCCCCGTCGTCCTCTCCGTCGCCTACTCGTCCCCATCCTCCTCCTCGCCGGACCACGTCGTGCCTCGCCGCTCCCTCTCCCAATCAACGCTGGTGAGGACCCGTTCGTCCTCCCCTTTCCTGCCCGTCGTCGCGGTCGCCACGCTCATCCCGTCCCCACTCGCGCTGAACACCACCCAGGCCACGTCCGCGCCGAGCTCCTCTCGCCCGCGCCTCTGCCGTACCCGCCGTCCGGTGCCCCGCGAGCTCCAGCGAGCTTGAGTCGCCATCGTCGTGCCCGTGAGCCCCTTGGTCACGCGCCCTCCCTGCCCCGACCGCGACCGTGCCGCGCCCCCTGCCGTGATGCTGCCTACTACCGCGAACCGCGCCATCGATCGCTCCCGGCGAGCTGCTGGCTGTCGCCGGCTCGCCTCACACAGTGCGCGCGATGCACCTGTGTGCTTGGCCTTGTGTTATCGACCACGTGGGCACACGCCCTGTATTTTTTTTCAAGGAAACAAAAGAAAACAAAATGAAATAAAAACAATATAATTAATTAATTAAGATAATTAATTAACTTAATTGATCATGTTAATTAATCTAATTAACCCTGTAATTAACTTTAATTACCTGTTTAGGTAAGCAGTCTATGATGGCGGGACCCACATGTCGCTTTTGACTAGGTCAATCGACTAGTGACTGCGACATCACCCGACATCATGATGACATCATAATTACATTTTCTAATTAAATTAATTCCGTTAATTCTAAAAATGATTTAAATCTTTAAAAATTAATATAAAATAAACCGTAGCTTGGATCGAAATACTTTGTACATGAAAGTTGCTCAAAACGACGAGACGAATCCGGATACGCAACCCGTTCGTCCGCCACACATCCCTAGCATAGCAAACACACAACTTTCCCCCTCCGGTTCGCCTGTCCGAAAACACGAAACACCGGGAATACTTTCCCGGATGTTTTCCCCATTCGTCGGTATCACCTACTACCGCGATTGGGCACACCTAGCATCGTTACTTGTCATGTCATGCATCGATATGCATCTGTTTGCATGGTATTCATTGTTTCTTCCCCCTCTTCTCTCCGGTAGACTACGAGACCGACGCTGCTGCTGCCCAGTTCAACTACGGAGTTGACGATCCCTCTCTCTTGCCAGAGCAACCAGGCAAGCCCCCCCTTTGATCATCCCGATATCGCCCTTTCCATTCTCTCATGCTTGCATTAGATTTTGCTAGTGTTATTGATTGCTCCTATTCTGATGCATAGCCTGCTTTTGTAACCTGTTGTTGTACCTTACCTGCTTATCCTAAACTGCTTAGTATAGGTTGGTTAGAGATCCATCGCTGACCCCACTTTGTCCCGACCGCCTGTTGATAATCGAAGACCGATCAACGGGATCAAAGACCAGGCCCCGACACCGCACATTACTTCCCCTTAGTTGCTCGACACTACTGGGTTACTATCGAGTACCGAGGGTGAGACCTCATCAGCACTTCTGATGTTAACCCTGTAGTGTAGCTATTCGGTCGTGGTCATCGAGGGTGATTTCCTCTTTAACCACTTCCGATATGACTCTGTCATGCAACCCCTCATGCGTGGACCTCGAGGGTGAATCCTCTTACGTTCACCTTGATGATTACATCAAGTGGAATTCACCGGGGGTGATTCCTCGGGCTTTCCCCTTGATGTTTAGACACACAGTTACTATGATTACTATGACTTTACACTGAGCCATGTTACTAAAGACGGGTTGACCCTGAGGGGTACCCGCGCGAGCTTAATTACGAGTGATGTGGAGTCGGGTTGACCTGGAGGGTGCCCGCGAGATAATTACGAGGCGTGGCCGGGCATTCCTAGCCCTTGCCGCAAGTCCTCGAGACGGGGCAACGGGGTCACATCTTTCGTGAGTCTCTGCTTGTTACCGCGTGTTCCTAATCCACTACGATTTGGATATTTGATCCAAGGGGCCTCTGGCCTGATAGCAGTAACCATCACGTGGGCATAGTATGGGCGTTCTGCGTCGTATACATCAACCAAAGTTTAATAGATGTCAGCGACTGAGCGGCGCGCGCCGGGTTGGACTGCGTAAGCACCTGCCTTTTTGAAGGAGGTTGCTAGGTCTGCTCACCGACCGCGTACGCAACGTGTAGGAGTTCCCGGGGAGATGGCCCATAACCCCTGGGGGCATAGGTTTAGTCCGGCGTGCTGGCCTCTCTATTAAGCCTAGGTCGGGTTGCGGCGTATTGTTTGGCCGAGGCCGGGCATGACCCAGGAAAGTGTGTCCGGCCGGAGTTAATCGGCGTGGTGGGTAAGTTGGTGCACCCTGCAGGAAGAAAACATCTATCGATAGCCTGTCCTACGGTAACGGACACTTGGAGTTGTATCCCGATCGATACAACTAGAACTGGATACTTGTGATGAGAATTGGATGGTGATGAGTAATGGTTTGTGATAATAACTGGATAGTATGGCTCTGGGATTACTTTCTCGCAGGGAGTCGAGAAAGGATCTCTGGCCGAGGTTGATAACAGTACTACTACTTTACTTATGCTACTCTACTCCCCCCTGTTGCTGCAAGATGGTGGTTTCCAGAAGATGCTAGTCTTCGATAGGACTAGGCCTTCTCTCTATTCTGTCATTTCTGCAGCCCATTCCACATATATAGCCTTCCTTTGAGAATGTTGCATATGCAGTGTAGATCCTTGTTTGCGAGTACTTTGGATGCGTATTCACGGTTGCTTTGCTTCCCCTTTTCCCCCTTCTTTCTTCTTTCTGGTTGTCGCAACCAGATGGTGGAGCCCAGGATCCAGACGTCACCACCGACGACTACTACTACCCCGAGGATACCCACTACTACGTGAAGGCCGCCGACGACCAGGAGTAGTTAGGAGGCTCCCAGGCAGGAGGCCTTGCCTTTTCGATCGTTGCTGCTTTTGTGCTAGCCTTCTTAAGGCAAACTTGTCTAACTCATGTCTGTACTCAGATATGGTTGCGTCCGCTGACTCTTGTGTTTTCGAGCTTATGTATTCGAGCCCTCGAGGCCCCTGGCTTGTAATATAAAGCTTGTATTATTTTAATTTGTGTCTAGAGTTGTGTTGTGATATCTTCCCGTGAGTCCTTGATCTTGATCGTACACATTTGCGTGCATTATTAGTGTACGATTGAATCGAGGGCGTCACATGCCTTTGCTGCTAGTGTCTGTTGTCGTCTTGCCTTTGCCGATTTTCATTTCCCAATGTAGCTTCTCCTGTATTGTGCACAAGACCCACTGATCGATCTGCAATGCAACCATTGTAAAAGAGGCATGTGATTTAAGTAATGATATCTGGTTAATACGTCCCCATGCTTATAGCAGCTTAACTTGCCATTATTAGTATATGATTAGTACAGTCCCATACACTTCTAGCACTTTAATTAAAATGTCACCCGGTTAACAACCTGGACATTGACATGCGAAGTAACATTGATATGCATGTGTCTATTGTAATGTATCTATAAATGGTGTGGATTTTCGGAACTTGGGTCTAGACGCACCCCTTTAAGCAAAACAAATTAAGAAATGGTAAAAAAAGTGAAACATTTTTGCGACTAACATAGTCTGACATAATACTCACGTTTAAAGTCTCGGGGAAAAATTGAATTATGTGGTATTAGTGGCCAAAATGGAAAATTGCAAAGAGAAATGTTTGAATAGTAAGCTTAACATAGTGTCAGTTTTGTTTTTATTATTTCATAATACCACAGAAGTCACTTTGTCACGAAACTTAATATGAGTAATACACTAGACATTGATTGTTGCGAAAAAGTATCAAAAATATTTGATCATTTTTACTATATTTTTGCAATTTAGGTGCATGTGCACCCATGTCTCAAGGTGTAATTTCGATTTATAGAACCCTAAAAGAAATATTTCCTCTGCTCCAAAATACTTGTCGTGGTTTCAATTCAAATTTGAATTAAAATCGCGACAAGTGTTTTGGAACGGAGGGAGTATGATACCACAAATGCAGTTTCGAGATAAATTTATACACATGTGATTTCCAAATATCCAGCCAACAAAAGTAGTAATAAATAAAGTCTTTTTAAAATAATAAAGCTTGCATACGTTTTTGTGTGTGGGAACCTTACGTTCGTTGTTTGGTGAAGAATCGGCTACTCACTATTGGAATTGAAAAATACTACTATATTCAAATTATTTTGAATTACTAATGTAATCGTTACCACTACCTCTGTAAAGAAATATAAGAGGGTTTAGATCACTAAGTAATGATATAAATATAAGAGGGTTTAGATCACTCATGATTTAAATATAAGAGGGTTTAGATCACCAAGTATTTCCCATCTGCAGTAGTTCGGTTGCATACTGATTTCACCACCCGGTATACATCATTGGCCCCTCAACATATAGTTGGGATCGATGTGAGGAATAACTATATTTGAGACTTGGGTTTTAATTAGTTAAAATTTACACAGGCCGAAAGCTCCCGCTAGGGTTCCCCCCGCCGCCGCCGCCCTAGCCTCCTCCCGTCGCCGCCGGCCGCCGGCATGTGCTACCTCTTGAGCACTGCGTTGGTTTTCCCTTGAAGAGGAAAGGGTGATGCAGCAAAGTAGCGTAAGTATTTCCCTCAGTTTTTTAGAACAAAGGTATCAATCCAGTAGGAGGCCACACACGAGTCCCTCGTACCTACACAAACAAATAAATCCTCGCAACCAAAGCGATAAGAGGTTGTCAATCCCTACACGGTCACTTACGAGAGTGAGATCTGATAGATATGATAAGATAATATTTTTGGTATTTTTATCATAAAGATGCAAAGTAAAGAAAGTAAAATAAAGACGATGCTAGAAATAACTTGTTGTCGGGAGATTAATATGATGGAAAATAGACCCGGGGGCCATAGGTTTCACTAGTGGTTTCTCTCAAGAGCATAAGTATTTGCGGCGGGTGAACAAACTACTGTTGAGCAATTGACAGAATTGAGCATAGTTATGAGAATATCTAGGTATGATCATGTATGTAGGCATCACGTCCGAGACAAGTAGAGCGACTCCTGCCTGCATCTACTACTATTACTCCACACATCGACCGCTGTACAACATGCATCTAGAGTATTAAGTTCATAAGAATGGAGTAACGCTTTAAGCAAGATGACATGATGTAGAGGGATAAATTCATGCAATATGATAAAAACCCCATCTTGTTATCCTCGATGGCAACAATACAGTACGTGCCTTGCTGCCCCTCATCCTTTGGGAAAGGACACCGCAAGATTGAACCCAAAGCTAAGCACTTCTCTCATTGCAAGAAAGATCAATCTAGTAGGCCAAACCAAACTAATAATTCGAAGAGACTTGCAAAGATAACCAATCATACATAAAAGAATTTAGAAGATTCAAATATTGTTCATAGATAAATTTGATCATAAACCCACAGTTCATCAGTCTCAACAAACACACCACAAAAGAAGATTACATTGAATAGATCTCCACGAGAGAGGGGGGGAACATTGTATTGAGATCCAAAAAGAGAGAAGAAGCCATCTAGCTAATAACTATGGACCCGAAGGTCTGAAGTAAACTACTCACACTTCATCGGAGAGGCTATGGTGTTGATGTAGAAGCCCTCCGTGATCGATGCCCCCTCCCGTGAGCTCTAACAGGCCCCAAGATGGGATCTCACGGCACAGAAGGTTGCGGCGGTGGAATTAGGTTTTTGGCTCCATATCTGGTAGTTCGGGGGTACGTAGGTATATATAGGAGGAAGAAGTACATTGGTGGAGAAACAGGGGGCCCACGAGGGTGGAGGGTGCGCCTGGGGGGGGGGGGGTAGGCGCGCCCCCCTACCTCGTGGCTTCCTGTTTGATTTCTTGACGTAGGGTGCAAGTCCTCTGGATCACGTTCGTTCCGAAAATCACGTTCCCGAAGGTTTCATTCCGTTTGGACTCCGTTTGATATTCTTTTTCTGCGAAACTCTGAAATAGGCAAAAAACAACAATTCTGGGCTGGGCCTCCGGTTAATAGGTTAGTCCCAAAAATAATATAAAAGTGTATAATAAAGCCCATTAATGTCCAAAACAGAAGATAATATAGCATGGAACAATCAAAAATTATAGATACGTTGGTGACGTATCAAGCATCCCCAAGCTTAATTCCTGCTCGTTCTCGAGTAGGTAAATGATAAAAATAGAATTGTTGATTTGGAATGCTACTAGGCATAATTTCAATGTAATTCTTCTTAATCGTGGTATGAATATTCAGATCCGAAAGATTCAAGATAAAAATTCAATATTGACATAAAAATAATAATACTTCAAGCATACTAACTAAGCAATTATGTCCTCTCAAAATAACATGGCCAAAGAAAGTTCATCCCTACAAAATCATATAGTTTAGTCATGCTCCATTTTCGTCACACAAGAATGCTCTCATCTTGCACAACCCCGATGACAAGCCAAGCAATTGTTTCATACTTTATTAATCCCAAACTTTATAAACCTTCACGCAATACATGAGCGTGAGCCATGGATATAGCACTATGGGTGGAATAGAGTATAATGAATGGGGGTTATGTGGAGAAGACAAAAAAGGAGAAAGTCTCACATCAACGAGGCTAATCAATGAGCTATGGAGATGCTCATCGATTGATGCTAATGCAAGGAGTAGGGATTGCCATGCAACGGATGCACTAGAGCTATAAATATATGAAAGCTCAACAAAAGAAACTAAGTGGGTGTGCATCCAACTTGATTGCTCACGAAGACCTAGGGAACTTGAGGAGGCCCATTGTTGGAATATACACGCCAAGTTCTATAATGAAAAATTCCCACTAGTATATGAAAGTGACAAAACAAGAGACTCTCTATCATGAAAATTATGGTACTACTTTGAAGCACAAGTGTGGAAAAAGGATAGTAACATTGTCCCTTATCTCTTTTTCTCTCATATTTTTTGGGCCTTCTCTTTTTTTATGGCCTTTTTTTATTATTCCTCACTCGGGACAATGCTCTAGAAAATGATGATCATCACACTTCTATTTATTTACAACTCAATGATTTACAACCCGATACTAGAACAAAGTATGACTCTATATGAATGCCTCCGGCGGTCTACCGAGATATGCAATGAACCAAGAGTGACATGTATGAAAGAATTATGAATGGTGGCTTTGCCAGAAATACGATGTCAACTACATGATCATGCAAAGCAATATGACAATGATGAACGTGTCATGATAAACGGAACGGTGGAAAGTTGCATGGCAATATATCTCGGAATGGCTATGGAAATGCCATAATAGGTAGGTATGGTGGCTGTTTTGAGGACGATATAAGGAGGTTTATGTAGTGAAAGAGCGTATCATATCACGGGGTTTGGATGCACCGGCGAAGTTTGCACCAACTCTCAATGTGAGAAAGGGCAATGCACGGTACCGAAGAGGCTAGCAATGATGGAAATGTGAGAGTGCGTATAATCCATGGACTCAACATTAGTCATAAAGAACTCACATACTTATTGCAAAAATCTACAAGTCATCAAAAACCAAGCACTAGGCGCATGCTCCTAGGGGGATAGATTGGTAGGAAAATACCATCGCTCGTCCCCGACCGCCACTCGTAAGGAAGACAATCAAAGAACACCTCATGTTTCAAATTTGTTACATAACGTTTACCATACGTGCATGCTACGGGACTTGCAAACTTCAACACAAGTATTTTTCAAATCCACAACTACTCAACTAGCACAACTTTAATATCACTACCTCCATGTCTCAAAACAATCATCAAGCATCAAACTTCTCTTAGTATTCAACACACTCATAAGAAAGGTTTTACTAATCTTGAATACCTAGCATATTAGGATCATTTAAGCAAATTACCATGCTATTTAAGACTCTCAAAATAATCTAAGTGAAGCATGAGAGATCAATAGTTTCTATAAAACAAAACCACCACCGTGCTCTAAAAGATATAAGTGAAGTACTAGAGCAAAACTATATAACTCAAAAGATATAAGTGAAGCACATAGAGTATTCTAATAATTTCCGAATCATGTGTGTCTATCTCAAAAGGTGTGTACAGAAAAGATGATTGTGGTGAACTAAAAAAAGCAAAGACTCAAATCATACAAGACGCTCCAAGCAAAACACATATCATGTGGTGAATAAAAATATAGCTCCAAGTAAAGTTACCGATGGAAGTAGACGAAAGAGGCCATGCCTTCCAGGGCATCCCCAAGCTTTGGCTTTTAGGTGTCCTTATATTATCTTGGGGGTGCCATGGGCATCCCCAAGCTTAGGCTCTTGCCGCTCCTTGTTCCATAATCCATCAAACCTTTTACCCAAAACTTGAAAACTTCACAACACAAAACTTAACAGAAAATCTCGTGAGCTCCGTTAGCGAACGAAAACAAAAGACCACTTCATGGTACTGTAATGAACTCATTCTTTATTTATATTGGTGTTAAACTTACTGTATTCCAACTTCTCTATGGTTTATAAACTATTTTACTAGCCATAGATTCATCAAAATAAGCAAACAACACATGAAAAACAGAATCTGTCAAAAACAGAACAGTCTGTAGTAATCTGTAACTAACGCAAATTTCTGGAGCTCCAAAAATTCAGCCAAAATAGGAAGACCTATACAATTTGTTTATTGATCAGCAGAAATTGGAATCAATATTTTATCACGTTCTGGTGATTTTTAACAATTATTTTCGTGAACAGAAAGTTTCTGGAATTTTCTGCAAGATCAAATAATTATCATCCAAGAAGATCCTATAGGTTTAACTTGGCACAAACACTAATTAAAACATAAATACACATCTAACCAGAGGTTAGATCAAAGATTTATTCCTAAACAGAAGAAAAAAGCAAAAAAACTAAAAATAAAATTGGGTTGCCTCCCAACAAGCGCTATCGTTTAACGCCTCTAGCTAGGCATAAAAGCAAGGATAGATCTAGGTACTGCCATCTTTGGTTTTAGGAAAGAATAGAGCAAACTTGTTATCTATGGAATTAATATTTCTATTTTGACAAAGTATGTGGCCATTAATGGTAGAAGAAAGATTAAGTATGTTGCGGAAATTGGCATCTAGGCTAGCCTTTATCTCTTTGATTGATTCGTTTTGGTAAGAAAGTAAAAGAGATGTGGTTTCAACTTTCTCATTAATGGGGTGCCCAAATATAGCTTTCATCTTTTCATAGGTATCTATGGGGTCCCCTTCAAGAAAACCCTCTTCAAAAATAGAATCTAAAACTTGTTTGAACGAAGCGGGCAACCCAACATAAAAGCTCTTTAAGTAAACCTCAATTTGATATTGGGGTACATAGCTAGCCCGGATCCTTAACAGCCTATCCCAAGCATCTTTCAAAGATTCATCGAGTAAATAACAAAAAATTTCAGAATCATCTTCATCAAAATTACTAAGGTTCTTATTGATGACTCCGGCAGGCTTTTCCATAGTATTTCTATTTATGAGTTTAGATAATATAGCAGGATTGTCTAAAGCGCTAAAACTTGGGAGAGAAACCCCAACTCTTTTTGGTTCCGACATGGCGAGGGAAAAGCGCACGAAAAGAGGCAACCAAAAAAGAGAGGGCGAATAAAACGGAAAGGGTGAAGTGGGGGAGAGGAAAACGAGAGGCAAATGGCAAATAATGTAATGCGGGAGATAAGGGTTTGTGATGGGTACTTAGTATGTTGACTTTTGCGTAGACTCCCCGGCAACGGCACCAGAAATCCTTCTTGCTACCTCTTGAGCACTGCGTTGGTTTTCCCTTGAAGAGGAAAGGGTGATGCAGCAAAGTAGCGTAAATTTTTCCCTCAGTTTTTGAGAACCAAGGTATCAATCCAGTAGGAGGCCATGCATGAGTCCCTCGCACCTACACAAACAAATAAATCCTCGACAACCAACGCGATAAGGGGTTTTCAATCCCTACACGGTCACTTACGAGAGTGAGATCTGATAGATATGATAAGATAATATTTTTGGTATTTTTATGATAAAGATGCAAAGTAAAGAAAGTAAAATAAAGACAACGCTAGAAATAACTTGTTGTCGGGAGATTAATATGATGGAAAATAGACCCGGGGGCCATAGGTTTCACTAGTGGCTTCTCTCAAGAGCATAAGTATTTACGGTGGGTGAACAAATTACTGTTGAGCAATTGACAGAATTGAGCATAGTTATGAGAATATCTAGGTATGATCATGTATATAGGCATCACGTCCGAGACAAGTAGACCGACTCCTGCCTGCATCTACTACTATTACTCCACACATCGACCGCTATCCAGCATGCATCTAGAGTATTAAGTTCATAAGAACAGAGTAACACTTTAAGCAAGATGACATGATGTAGAGGGATAATTTCATGCAATATGATAAAAACCCCATCTTGTTATCCTTGATGGCAACAATACAGTACGTGCCTTGCTGCCCCTACTGTCACTGGGAAAGGACACCGCAAGATTGAACCCAAAGCTAAGCACTTCTCCCATTGCAAGAAAGATCAATCTAGTAGGTCAAACCAAACTGATAATTCGAAGAGACTTGCAAAGATAACCAATCATACATAAAATAATTCAGAAGATTCAAATATTGTTCATAGATAAACTTGATCATAAACCCACAATTCATCGATCTCAACGAACACACCGCAAAAGAAGATTACATCGAATAGATCTCCACGAGAGAGGGGGAGAACATTGTATTGAGATCCAAAAAGAGAGAAGAAGCCATCTAGCTAATAACAATGGACCCGAAGGTCTGAAGTAAACTACTCACACTTCATTGGAGAGGCTATGGTGTTGATGTAGAAGCCCTCCATGATCGATGCTCCCTCTGGCGGAGCTCTGGAACAGGCCCCAAGATGGGATCTCACGGGTACAGAAGGTTGCGGCGGTGGAATTAGGTTTTTGGCTGCGTATCTGGTAGTTTGGGGGTACATAGGTATATATAGGAGGAAGAAGTACGTCGGTGGAGCAACAGGGGGCCCACGAGGGTGGAGGGAACGCTAGGAGCAACAATACGTCGTGGCTTCTTGTTTGATTTCTTGACGTAGGGTCCAAGTCCTCTGGATCACGTTCGTTCCGAAAATCACGTTCCCGAAGGTTTCATTCCGTTTGGACTCCGTTTGATACTCTTTTTCTGCGAAACTCTAAAATCGGCAAAAAAACAGCAATTCTGGGCTGGGCCTCCTGTTAATAGGTTAGTCCCAAAAGTAATATAAAAGTGAATAATAAAGCGCAATAATGTCCAAAACAGAAGATAGTATAGCATGGAACAATAAAAAATTATAGATACGTTGGAGATGTATCAGCGTGCGCGCCCCAGCCCGTCCCGCGCCCACCCCCTCTCCAACGGCCCCTGTTCGCTCGCTCGCCCCCCACGGGCGGCGGGCGAACCCCCCACTTCTCACCTCTCATCCGCCCCTCCCCAGACTTCTCCCCGTCACCGCGGCTTGGTCCGCTGGCCCTGCTTGCTGGCGCTGGTGGCGGCGGGCTATTCTCCTCACGCGTGCGTTAGAAGCGACGGGCACCCCGACCGCAGCGGTGCTGCTCGGACGGCAGCGGTGTGGCTCGGCGGTGATCCTGGGCCACGGGTGCCCTTGGCGCGGCGACGCGGCCGTTGGTCGCGGGGGCGCGGTGGTGCTGGCGGCTGGTGGTGCCCGCTTGTCCCAGATCTGGGCCCTTTAGGGCCCGATCTGGGCTGGCGCGGGCCGACGGCTCGGCGTGGCGGCGTTCCTCCCTGGTGGTGGCGAGGTGTCGGTGGTCTACGGGAAGTGCTGGCTTCGTTGGCCGGCGTGCTGCAGCGTGGGGATAGGGACTGTCCGGACCCGTGTGGGTCCGGCCGGGTCGTCGTGGCCTGCCAAGTCCTTGTCGCCGCGTACGGTCGGCTCCACGAGAGCGATGTAGGTTGTCCCCTCCCGCCGGTCGAGTTGCGGTTGCCCTCGTGGCTTTTGTCTCCTTCCCTCCCCCCAGGTCTCGTGTTGGCGGCCCCAGTGAGACAGCGATGTTGGTTTAGTGACCGTGGTGGCACAGGCTGGTGGGCGGCTGATTGGGTGGTGCATTACGGAGTGTCCGGGGTGGTGGTGGTTGTTTGGGTCGGGAGAAATCCCTGGCGGCTCGTCCGGCTCCGACGCGGCGACGCCTGCGGGCGCTGCCGGACTTTCCTGAAGGGCGTCGAGTATACCCCTTCCCCACTACCCTCCGCGTACCGGGGGAAACCCTAGGATCCGTTCGGGCAATAGCGACGGTATCGTCGCATTCCTTCTTGAAGGTCTTGCTTGGTACGCGACGCTCCGGAATGCTAGGAGTGCGGTGGTACTTCTCCGGAGGGTGCAGTGGTTGCCGGTCCTCGTCGCTTAGTTGATCTACTAGTGTCGGCATTTGTTTCTCTTTTCTTTCTCTTGTTTTTTCCTTTTGGGCTTGGTTGTGCTGCAGCTCCAGCGAGTTGGATGTATCGGTTGGATGCTTTATAATATAAAGCGGGGGAAACCCTTTATCGTATAACTGTATTTTCGTCAATACCTCAAGCCCCTCGAATGGGGAATTATTAAAGGCCAACATGTTGACTCAATGAGGAATATTTCCAGGCATTAGGGGGAGAATTCAAGTACCATAAAGAATGCCAGGAAATTATTGGAATGTTTACCACATTTCCGCCTCAATTGCACGTACTCAATGAAGGAAATATGCCCTAGAGGCAATAATAAAGTTGTTACTTATATTTCCTTATATCATGATAAATGTTTATTATTCATGCTAGAATTGTATTAACCGGAAACTTAGTACATGTGTGAACACATAGACAAACAGAGTGTCCCTAGTATGCTTCTACTTGACTAGCTCGTTAATCAAAGATGGTTAAGTTTCCTAGCCATAGGCATGAGTTGTCATTTGATGAACGGGGTCACATCATTAGAGAATGATGTGATGGACAAGACCCATCCGTTAGCTTAGCACTATGATCGCTTAGTTTATTGCTATTGCTTTCTTCATGACTTATACATGTTCCTATAACTATGAGATTATGCAACTTCTAAATACCGGAGGAACACTTAGTGTGCTATCAAACGTCACAATGTAACTGGGTGATTATAAAGATGCTCTACAGGTGTCTCCGATGGTGTTTGTTGAGTTGACATAGATCGAGATTAGGATTTGTCACTCCGATTGTCGGAGAGGTATCTCTGGGCCCTCTCGGCAATGCACATCACTATAAGCCTTGCAAGAAATGTGATTAATGAGTTAGTTACGGGATGATGCATTACGGAACTAGTAAAAGAGACTTGCTGGTAACGAGATTGAACTAGGTATGGTGATACCGACGATCGAATCTTGGGCAAGTAACATACCGATGACAAAGGGAACAACGTATGTTGTTATGCGGTTTGACCGATAAAGATCTTCGTAGAATATGTAGGAGCCAATATGAGCATCCAGGTTGCGCTATTGGTTATTGACCGGAGATATGTCTCGGTCATCTCTACATAGTTCTCTAACCCGTAGGGTCCGCATGCTTAACTTTCGATGACGATTCATATTATGAGTTTATGTGATTTGATGTACCGAAGGTTGTTCTGAGTCCCGTATGAGATCACGGACATGACGAGGAGTCTCAAAATGGTTGAGACAAAAAGATTGATATACTGCAAGGTTACATTCGGACACCGGAATGGTTCGGGTCGTTTCGGATAAGTTTTGGAGTACCGGGGGTTACCGGAAACCCTCCCGAGAAGTTATTGGGCCTCCTGGGCCTAGTGGTGGAAGAGAGGTGGCATGCCAAGGTGTGGCGCGCTCCCCCTAGCCCAAACTAAATTAGACTAGGGCTAGGGGGCCGGCCCCCTTTCCTTCTCTTTTCCCTCTCCTTCTCCCCTTCTCCTTGTGGAAGTAGGAATGGGGGGGGGGGGGCGAATCCTACTTGGAGTAGGACTCCCCCCCTTGGGCGCGCCTCCTCCTGCCCGGCCTCCTTCTCCCTCCCTCCTTTATATACGCAGGGAGGGGGCACCCAAAGGCACAACAGGCAAACTCTTAGTCGTGTGTGGTGCTCCCTCCACAGTTTTACACGTCGGTCATATCGTCGTAGTGCTTAGGCGAAGCCCTGTGCCAGTAACTTCATCATCACTGTCGCCACGCCATCGTGCTGACGGAACTCTCCCTCGGCCTCAACTGGATCAAGAGTACAAGGGACGTCATCGAGCTGAACGTGTGCTGAACACGGAGGTGCCGTACGTTCGGTCCTAGGATCGTTCGGATCGTGAAGACGTACGACTACATCAACCTCGTTGATATAACGCTTCCGCTTTCGGTCTACGGGGGTACGTGGACACACTCTCCCCACTCGTTGCTATGCTTATCCTAGATAGATCTTGCGTGATCGTAGGCAATTTTTTGAAATACTATGTTCCCTAACACTCAAAGATCCGAACCATGCGTTCAGAAGGTTTGCAACACATTGCAAATAACCTGCCAAATGCATTTACTGACTATAAGGGTGTCACACAATCCTAAAGTCCTACAAAAAATGCCTGAAAGAGTGAAGATACCAACCACTCCACTCCTTGTTCAAAGCAACAGGGGGAGATTTATGGCAAAAGTATACCGGAATTCAGCTTCTCGCAAGAAAGGATATCAAGGCCTTCAAATAAGTAAATGCAAGTCAACTTCGCGTGGACAGACACCTAATGGATAGTATACACCCATTGGATGGTAAGCCTCCACCAACCCAGGTCATAGTGCACACAATGACCGGGACATCGAAATACCTGACTCAACCGCATTGGAAAATCGCGAGCAATCACCATGGGTATTGATATTTTCATCAACTCTATATTGATATATAGATTCTGGAGAAACATATAACCGGAAGTCTACAATTGTCAACATACATTTCTCAACTAGATTGCAAAAACCTTTCAAATGATTCAGATCCAAAGACAATGGCCATTGCAAAGTGTGAACAACACTCAGAATGAACTCAAGCAAATTGTATAATCTAGGTAGAAATGATCTTGCTCAATAATGGGAAGGTATTCATAAGAAATACCTACACCGATTTTCTTCTGGAAACAGAATTGAGAACAACAAGGTGGTGAAAGAAAGAGCAAGTATTGTAGCACAAGGGTTCACGTAGATACCCAACATTCTCCAGAGGTGGAATCTCTTTCGATAATTTATATCATTGGCAGTACAAAATCATCTATCTATGCAGTTGATAGATGTAGTGATTACATATTCATGTGGATCACTAGATTCAGATATAGATGGTTCCCGATGGAACCTAACTTCTGAATCGAAATGCGGAACATATATTGTGTAAAATCAATAAGTCACTATATGACTTATTATTATCATCGGTACATTTGGTATAACCGACGTAGTGAATTCCTTACACACAAGGATTACTCATACAAACACTGATGATTATCCATACATGTTAAGCGTGTGATCATCAAAATGACGGAAATTTGAGATGAAGGATTTGGGTAAAACCTCTAGCATCTTCACTCATAAATTATGGTACACATGTTGTCTATATCCTCATTATATTGGAGAGATTGATTGTGGACAAATCTTATGCATCCATAACTCGCATGGCTTTGTCCTCTAGATGTAGGGAAAGATTTATTAAGACCATGGGTTGATGTGAATGCAATATTGGACATAGACTTCATATCCTAGTGCCATTGGACCCACCATACATAATTGGTTAGGGCTCGAATATCTTTCGATATCTCCAAGGCATCAAACATTTTATCCTAATCTTACAGTTTCAGAGAAATGTGGACACCAATATCATTGGATATATCGATTAGATCCCTATTATTTCAGATCGTAGACAAAGTTTGTGTTTCTGCTAGGTGTGATAGACATCTCATGAGAGTCCTTGACTTAGACCTCGTGGTTACATCCACCATCCATTATCTCAAAGATAATGGTTCTTGTGTTTCCCGCATGCGTGTATAATAAGCAATATCGATACTTTTTTTTTGCGGGTAGAAATTTGTATTACTCAAGACCTCAAGTCATTACAGTCCATCGCAACCAACTCCAAAGCATCTGGAGATCCCGAACCAAGCCAAGGCATGGTTCTACCCTCTCTATGAGCAAAATATGCTAAACTATCACTAACTTTATTTTGGCTATGATTTACATGAGTAATACAAAAATCACGGAGGGAGAAAAGATATTTAATCTCCTTGATGATGGACGAGTAAACCGATCTATCAATATCTGAAGCTTGAATCAATTTTACTGCCATTAGGGAGTCCATCTCAACCTGCACTGGCAAGTCGCGCTTCTGGATAGAAAAGGATAGACCTTCCATGCATGCACATAGCTCAGCTTCGAGCGCGTCCCGACTAAGGATGGCAATGGGTAGGGTATGGGGCGGGTAGAGCAATACCATACCCATACCCGTGTAGTCAATGGGTACAAAATTCTGCCCATACCCGTACCCATGGGTATGAGACTTTAGCCGTACCCATACCCGGCGGGTACCCATACCCATTGGGTAGCCAACGGGTAGATCAAATAGTACATAAGTTATTAACAATTTTACATTCATCGATAGCACATTTGATAAAAAAACATTTTACGGGGAAGAGGAGATTTGGTGTGATGATGTGAGGCTTAATTACGGAAATAGTTGGGTCGCCCAGCTCCTTTAACGCTACCGACCCTTGCGCATATGTTGAAGCTCCATGAGTAAGGTCCACATGTCAGTATAAACGGGTAGGGTATGGGTATATCCGTGGGTACAAGGCTATACCCGTACCCTACCCATGATTTAACGGGTAGGGTATGGGTACTACCCATGGGTACAAAATTGTGCCCATACCCTGCCCATGCGGGTACGGTATCTGCGGGTACCCGTACCCATGGGTAAAATTGCCATCCTTAGTCCCGACAGTGAAACAATTGCCTACATGAAGAGAAATTGATGGCACCCCTGTCATCCCTTAATACCATACCTTCACCAGCCGATCCATCCTCTGCCAAAGAACCGTCAGTATTTAATTTGACAAAGCCAAAGCTTGGAGCATCCCACTTGGGGTCTGTACTTTTGTCCTTAAGAGGTCGAGTTGCTCCATATAACATCAGGGATTTTCCCTTGGAAGGTTCAGCAGCAAGATTATATTTAATGCCAATGAGAGAGTCCAGGTAACTCGTCAAAAATCTGCGTGAAACTTCCATGGATGGCGGGGCTTTGTTATGAACAATCTCGTTGCGTATGTGCCATGCCCTCCACAACGTCATTAGCAGCATGGACCGTTCAATATCCTGCAATTTGGAGAGCACTTGCAGCAGCCATTCATGGCGAGAGGTCTGGAAAGAAGATAGGTTTGGTAGAGGCCAAACTTCCGACATGACATCATAGAGCACACATGATAATGTACAGCGACAGAGAGCATGAAATGAATCCTCGGTCTCCACAAAACATACTGAACACAGGTCATTAACCTCAAGCCCTCTTTTATGCTTATTATTCCAAGTAGGAAGTGATTTTGTAGCAGCTCGCCATGCAAAGTTGCGCACTGAGGGAGGAACATCGGCGGACCAAATGAGTTTCCAACAATCGTGACGTCCATCCGGCCGCGAGCTAGATCCCGTGGCGCTATCCTTGAAGGCCTCCTCAAAGCCGAATTGATATGCACTTTTATCAGAGAATAAGCCAAATTTACCTGGACCCCAAGCCAAGGTATCCTCCTACAATCTCGGCGAGGCCCTAATCTTTAAGATTTCAGACACATCTGCGGGCACAAAATATTGCTGCAGTAAATTGGTCTTCGAGGAACCGTTATCATTAAGCAAATCCGAGACAAAGTGATACCTGCATCTTCCTCTTGCAGAAATAGGTTTGTAGGAGTATGGTCTAGGGATCCAATTGTCACGCCATACACGAATGCTCCTTCCATTCCCAACTCTCCAAATCAGACCTTTCTTCAAGAGTTCAAGGCCGTAGCTAATTTCCTGCCAGGAGGAAGAAGCGTTACCCGTAAAAACCGTGTCCACAAGATTACCGTCCGGGTAGTATCTCGCTTTTAGAATTTGTGCACATAGGCTGTCCGGCTTGGAAATCAGTCTCCAAGCCTGCCTCGCTAATAAAGCTTGTTTGAAAATTCTGAAATCTCTGAAACAACACCCCCTTTGCACTTTGGTTGCATCAGATCATCCCAAGCTCTCCAGTGCACTTTCCTCTTGCCCTTTTCTGCTCCTCAATAATATGCTCGCACCATCCTTGTGAGTTGATTGCACACCGAAAAAGGAAGTTTGAAGACTCCCATCATATATGCGGGGAGGGCCTGGCAGATTTGATCAATGTCTCCCTCCCAGGCTGGGCTAGGAGCCCATCCCCCCATTGGACCAGTCTCTTTGTCAAGCTCATCTCGAGGTTTTGAAACTTTCCCTTGGACATACACCCATCCGGCATTGGAATCCCAAGGTACTTCTCCTCAAAAACCAAGCTAGTGACGTGAAGAACGTCTCTGACCTCCCGCTGAATAGAAAAAGGGCAAGCTTCGCCGAACATAATCGAGCATTTAACGAAATTCAAGCTCTGCTCCGTTGCCTTACCATACTGATCCAAAGCTAGCTTCATGATACTTCTCCAACGTATCTATAATTTTTGATTGCTCCATGCTATATTACTACTGTTTTGGGCAATATTGGGCTTTATTTTCCACTTTTATATTACTTTTGGGACTAACCTATTAACCGGAGGCCCAGCCCAGATTTGCTGTTTTTTGCCTATTTCAGTATTTCGAAGAAAAAGAATATCAAACGGAGTCAAAACGGAACGAAATCAACTGGAGAAGTTATTTTTGGAACGAAAGCTACCTGATGGACTTGGACCCTACGTCAAGGAAGGAATGAGGAAGCCACGAGAGTGGGGGCGCGCCCACCCCCCTAGGGCGCGCCGCCTGTCTCGTGGGGCCCTTGTGGCTCCCCTGACGTGCTTCTTCCGCCTATATAACTCCACGTACCCTAAAACTTCCAGAACAGAGAATAGATCGGGAGTTCCGCTGCCGCAAAACCTCCAGAGCCACCAAAAACCAATCGGGACCCTGTTCCGGCACCCTGTTGGAGGGGGGAACCCTCACCTGTGGCCATCTTCATCATCCCGGCGCTCTCCCTGACGAGGAGGGAGTAGTTCACCCTCGGCTCTCGTGTTCTTGATTTGGTACAATCTTGATGTATCGCGAGCTTTGCTATTATAGTTGGATCTTATGTTTCTTCTCCCCCTCTACTCTCTTGTAATGAATTGAGTTTTCCCTTGAAGTAATCTTATCGGATTGAGTCTTTAAAGATTTTAGAACACTAGATGTATGTCTTGTCGTGCGTATCTGTGGTGACAATGGGATATCACGTGATTCACTTGATGTACGTTTTGGTGATCAACTTGCGGGTTCCGCCCATGAACCTATGCATAGGGGTTGGCACACATTTTCGTCGTGATTCTCCGGTAGAAACTTTGGGGCACTCTTTGAGGTTCTATGTGTTGGTTTGAATAAATGATTTGAGATTGTGTGATGCATATCATATAATCATACCCACGGATACTTGAGGTGACATTGGAGTATCTAGGTGACATTAGGGTTTTGGTTGATTTGTGTCTTAAGGTGTTATTCTAGTACGAACTCTAGGGCTGTTTGTGCCACTTATAGGAATAGCCCAACGGATTGATTGGAAAGAATAACTTTGAGGTGGTTTCATACCCTACCATAATCTCTTCGTTTGTTCTCCGCTATTAGTGACTTTGGAGTGACTCTTTGTTGCATGTTGAGGGATAGTTATATGATCCAATTATGTTATTATTGTTGAGAGAACTTGCACTAGTGAAAGTATGAACCCTAGGCCTTGTTTCCTAGCATTGCAATACCGTTTATGCTCACTTTTATCGTTCGTTACCTTGCTGTTTTTATATTTTCTGATTACAAAAACCTTTATCTACCATCCATATTGCACTTGTATCACCATCTATTCGCCGAACTAGTGCACCTATACAATTTACCATTGTATTGGGTGTGTTGGGGGACACAAGAGACTCTTTGTTATTTGGTTGCAGAGTTGTTTGAGAGAGACCATCTTCATCCTACGCCTCCCATGGATTGATAAATCTTAGGTCATCCACTTGAGGGAAATTTGCTACTGTCCTACAAACCTCTGCACTTGGAGGCCCAACAACGTCTACAAGAAGAAGGTTGTGTAGTAGACATCAAGCTCTTTTCAGGCGCCGTTGCCAGGGAGGTGAGTGCTTGAAGGTATATCTTTAGATCTTGCAATCGAATCTTTTGTTTCTTGTTTTATCACTAGTTTAGTTTATAAAAGAAAATTACAAAAAAATGGAATTGAGTTTGTCTCATACGCTTCATCTTTTTAATATCTTTCATGAGTATGATGGAAAGGAAAATTGTGCCAAAGTGTTAGAAGAAGAATGCATTAAAATGTTTGGCACAAAATCTTTGAATGATGAGCATGATTGCAATGTTGTTAGTATGAACTCCTTGAATACCCATAGTACTAATGATGATTGCACTAGTTATGATGAAAATGCCTCCTATAAACATGTCAATTTTGTGGAGTGCATTGGGTTTGTAAGTACACACCAAATAGGGAAGATAGATATTGCAAGAGGCATAAGTACTTAGAAACCAAATTGCTGCAAGAAGAGCTAGATGAATGTGCTGAAAATTTATTTTTTCTTAGCCATACTTGTGAACTTTGCAATGAACGTGATCATTTTAGTACCCAATGCAAATTGTTTCATGATCGTATCGTGTCCAAAAATTTTGATGACTTGATTTCCCTTGCACATCATAATGAACTTAGTTTTCTCTTGGGTTATGAAGAAATTAAACGTATAACTAAGGATATTCCAAAATTTGCCCTTGATAAAGTTTTTCATTTTGATCTAGAGAAAATTTATATGTATTGTGCGGTGAATTGTATTGAAAATCCTTATATTGCCAATTACATAAGGAAAAGAAAACAAATAGAAGATGAAGAGAATGCTAATGAAAGGGACGAGTGTGACGCCCCGAGACCGATGCTCGAGAAGACTTCCATATTTTCGTGATCAACCGTGTGTTCCATTTATTCTTGCTCTTTTATTTTTGCATTGCATCATGTCATCATGCCATCATGTCATTTAATTTTTAAAACTCTTCCAAAGAAATTGCATGGATCTTCGGTCCATTTAAATCGAGGGAAGGGTGACTTCTCTTTATAACATACCCTCCCGATATTTAGGGAGATATTATTAAATATTCCACTAATTCGGAATCACCATAACCCACGTGCAAAATAAATCCCATGCCTTTTTCTGCCCCGAGTTGACCTCCAAACCTTGCCCATAAATTATTTCGTCATTTTCCGGAGCTCCACCAGAAATCCGAACATTTTTGGACCTTCCCAAACCTCACTTCCTATTCAAATCATTTGAATTAAATCAAATGAATTTGAATTTAAATCTTGCAATCTTGGTCTTCCTATTTTTCTTGGATCAAACTCATTTTTGTGAGTTCGGGAAAAATATCTGCGTGTCCAACTTCTTCCCCTAACCCCTCTTTCTTTTCTTTCTTAATCTCTGTTTTTCTTTTCTTTTCTTTTAGTAGTGAGAGAAACCCAGCAGCCTAGCCAGAGCCCACTACCTAAGCCGGCTTCTTAGGCCCATCCGCAGCCCAGCCGGGCGCCCAGCTCTAACCCTAGCCGCACGCAGCGCCTGGTCCTCTCGATCCCTCTCCCCATCGCTCTCCCTCTCGCCTCGCAGCGCCGCCATCTCTCTCGACCCGCCGCCGCTAGCCACTCCCTCCTCTCGATCCTCCCTCATCTCCTCGCAGCCCCATCTTCCTCGTGCCTCCGCCTCCCGCAAGGCCTCGCCTTCCTTCTACCCCGTGCCCTGCGCCACCAGACCTCCATAGCGCCGCCTGCGCCCACCTCGCCGGCAGGTTCCAGCCCTGCCTCGAGTGCCCTTCCTCCGCCTCGCCTCCTTGCTATGGCGCGTGTCACTGAGCCAAGCAGGCCGCCTCAGCATCTCCGTCTCCAAGACTGCACCTCCGCTGCCTTGGCCTCTGCTGGTGCTCGCTGTTGTCCTCATTGCCGAGCTTGCCGCCCCGCCGCCTGTGGTCATCTCGCCATGGTCGCGCCTCGCTGCCGAGGTTCCGCCACCAAGTCCCGCCTGCGCTGCTTTTGTCGAGCGCCAGATTTAACGACAAGCAGCTCCTCCTCGCCTCGCCCACGCCGAAGGGAGCCATGCCTTGACCTCTCGCACCTCTCCGGAGCGAAGCCTCGCCCCGCCGCGCCAAGCCCTCTCCATCGACCGCCCGCCATCGCAGAACTCCATCGTTGTCACCGGTGCAGCAGCGCCACCGCAGATTTCCCCAACCTCCGTGACCACCACCATCGCCTCCTTGCTGGCATCCCGAGGCCCTTGTGTTGTTTTGTGTTGGACCGCCAAGGCTGGCAAGATCGACTACATGGACGCCAAGACCACACCAGGACCGCCAAGCATCGTCTCCGGGAGTTTTCCCCAAGTACCACGACTGCAGGTGGTGTGCATTTTTTTGTCAAGTCCGACTACACGGGAACGACTACATCCGAGGTGGATTTCGCCAAGTACCCCTTCGGATGCGCCAAGTTCGGCTACATGACGACCCGCCAAGTACCCCTTCAGATCGCCAAGTACCTCTACCGACGACCTGAACATCTATGAAAAACGTGTACAACTTCAGTCGCGAGAACGTCTACTTCCACTACGACACGAGAACAACTACTTCCTCTACATTGCACCATCCCGTTTGAACGCTTCGAAGGTATAACCGCTGAGACGACCGCCCGTGAATGAATGCATGTGTTGTATGAGATGCTCGTGTTTGCACCGTGTCCGAGAGAGGTCTTTGCACGTTCCTCGTTTCCATGCCGTCGACCCGTGGGAACCCGGTAGTCGGGAGCACCCCACCATCTCTTGTGTGTTCTACACATCCGCACACTTCTCGTTTGCATCGGTATCTCAATCAAGTTATCGAGATCGATATGTTGCCGTGGCACCATTTCCGTTGTCATTGCCGTGGCACCCTTTTTCGTTTCCGCCATGGCGAAAAATGCTTCATAACATGCTCATGTCAACATTTTCATAAAATTGCTTAAACTTGTATATGTCATCTGCATCATGTTAACAACATTAAAATGTTTATATTTGTTGTTTCCATTAATTTGCTAAATGCATATGGGGATTTACCGGATTTGTTGTTTGTTATATCCGGCCCCATTTAAATTGTTTAGATGGTATAGTTTTGTTATGCTTCACCTATTGTCATGTTAACCAACATTTAATATTGTTGAGTACCTAACCGGGAGTAAACTAAATAATTGATGTGGTGTTTCGTCGATATGCAACTCGTTGCATATTGGGCTCCATTTAACTTGTAGTTTTGTTTGTGCATATTGCCATGCCATGCATATTTAAACCGACATGCATCATACTTGTTTATGATCATGCCATGGTTATGTGATGGTTGTTTACTATGTTGTTTGTTTCTTTCCGGTTTCTTCTCTCGTTAGCTTCGGTTTCGCTCCAGAGTTGTGAGGATTCGCTCGACCACGTCCGCTTGTCTTCTTCATGGACTCGTTCTTCTTCCTTATGGGATTTCAGGCAAGATGACCATACCTCGAAATCACTTCTATCTTTGCTTGCTAGATGCTCGCTTTTGCTATGCCTATGCTACGATGCCTATCACTTGCTTATCATGCCTCCCATATTTCCATGTCAAGCCCCTAACCATCCTTTCCTAGCAAACCGTTGTTTGGCTATGTTACCGCTTTGCTCAGCCCCTCTTATAGCGTTGTTAGTTGCAGGTCAAGATGAAGTTTTTCCTTGTTGGAACATGGATATGTTGTTCCTTGTTGGAACATGTTACTTGTTGGGATATCACAATATATCTTATTTAAATAATGCATCTATATACTTGGTAAAGGGTGGAAGGCTCGACCTTATGCCTGGTGTTTTGTTCCACTCTTGCCGCCCTAGTTTCCGTCATATTGGTATTATGTTCCCGGATTTTGTCGTTCCTTACACGGTTGGGTGATTTATGGGACCCCCTTGACAGTTCGCTTTGAATAAGACTCCTCCAAAGAAGGCCCAACATTGGTTTTACCATTTGCCACCTAAGCCTTTTTTCCCTTGGGTTCGCAGACTCAAGGGTCATCTTTATTTTAACCCCGGGCCGTGCTCCTCCAGTGCTGGTCCAAATTAGAGCCACTTGCGGTGCCGCCCGAGGCAACTTGGGGTATCGCGGTTGTCCGACGTAGTGTTCATCCGTGTGCCTCGAGACCGAGATATGTGCAGCTCCTATCAGGATTTGTCGGCACATTCGGGCGGCTTTGCTGGTCTTGTTTTATTGCTGTCGAAATGTCTTGTAGTCCGGGATTCCGAGACTGATCGGGTCTTCCGGTAGAAGGAATACTTGCTGACCGTGAGAGCTTATATTGGGCTTGTTGGGACACCCTGCAGGTATTATCTTCGTAAGCCGTGCCCATGTTATGAGGCAGATGGGAATTTGTTAATGTCCGTTGTAGAAAACCCGGTTGACCTTAATTAAAATACATCAACCGCGTGTGTAATCGTGATGGTCTCTTCTCGGCGGAGTCCGGGAAGTGAACACGGTGTTGGAGTTATGCTTGACGTAAGTAGTTTCAGGATCACTTCTTGATCACTACTAGCTTCACGACCGTGCTTTGCCTCCTCTTCTCGCTCTCTTTTGCGTATGGTAGCCACCATATATGCTAGTCGCTTGCTGCAGCTCCACCTCACTACCTTCTCCTACCTATAAGCTTAAATAGTCTTGATCTCGCGGGTGTGAGATTGCTGAGTCCCCGTGACTCACAGTTACTTCCAAAACCAGTTTGCAGGTGCTGATGAAACCGTGCAGGTGTGAAAGTGCGTTATATCGACTAGAGGGGGGGGGGTGAATAGGCGATTTTTACAAATTCTTCAGTGAGGAATTTGCTGGTGAGGAAATTCCTTAGTGAAGAACTACATGCAGCGGAATAAGTACTCAGAAGTAGCATAACAGATTACAAGCATAGTCATCATGATGAAGTGAAGACAATCACAGAGTACAGAAAGCGTGATCACAGGATAACACAAGATGAAGACAAACAGACTGAAGAAATTGAACTGAGGAAATTGAGAAAGTCTTCAGTCAAAGTCTTCAAACACAGATATGAACAAAACACTCAACACAATAATGAGGAAATGGAAGGGTTGAGGAAATAGAACCAGTTAGGTTGGTGAAGACAATGATTTGTAGACCAGTTCCAACTGCTGTCTCGCTTGTACGTCTGGTTGGAGCGGCTGAGTATTTAAACTCGAGGACACACAGTCCGGACACCCACCACCGAGGACGTAGCTCAGGACACCAAGTCCTCACCGTATTCTCCTTGAACTAAGGTCACACAGACCTCATCCACTCACTCGTGGTAAGTCTTTAGGCGACTTCCAAACCTTCACAGACTTGGTCACTCGACGATCCACAATTCCTCTTGGATGCTCTAGACCATGACGCCTAACCGTCTGGAAGAAGCACATTCTTCAAAGGTAAAAAGCGTCGGATCCACGCAGGATTAATTTCTTCAGTGATGCTCAATCACTTTGGGTTTGTGGGGTTTGGTTTTTGGGTTTTTCCTCACTTGATGATTTTCGCTCAAATTCCTCAGAGGATGGGTTGCTCTCAAATGACAAGTGTCAAGTTCTCTCGGAGCAGCCAACCAACTAGTGGTTGTAGGGGGCGGATATTTATAGCCTAGGGAGCAGCCCGACATGATAAGACATAAATGCCCTTCAATGATATGACCGTTAGGTGGATAAGGTATTTGGGACAGCCACAAGAAGATAAAGAACGGTCGGAATTTTGAATATCAAATTCCTCGGGGCTATCATGTTCTCATCGTAGGCAATTCAGACCGGCGAATTCCTAATTCTCGCCGAAACAAATTCTCAAATGACTGTAAGAGCTTCGTCTCACATCAAGAAATTGACTGAATCTGTATGAGATTTCCAAAAGCTTCACTCAAGGGATTGGTAGGTGTAGGATTTGAGTTGAGCATCACATGGAAATTTTTCCTTAGTATTTCCTCGACCCCCTTTATAAAGACGGTGTTTCCTATGACTCAAGAAAGAGAAAATGGAACTACGAAAACAAAAGTCTTCACGCTTCATGTTCCTCAAATGAATACCAAGTCTTCAAGGTCACACCAATTTCTTCACTTTCAAAGTCCTAAGAAAGTCTTCAGAATATCAAAGTCTTCAGTTGAAGAACTTCATTTTTAGGGGTCGACTTTCACTATAAATATCAAACTCCTCATAGACTTATAGACCTGTGTACACTCACAAACGCATTAGTTACTTAACCTATAAGTCTTCAATACTCCAAAATCACTAAGGGGCACTAGATGCACTTACAATCTCCCCCTTTTTGGTGATTGATGACAATATAGGTTAAGTTTTCAACGGGGATAAACATATGAAGTGTAAATACTGATAATGAGGAATTTGATCGCAAGATATAGAAGAACTCCCCCTGAAGATGTGCATAGTGAGGAATTTGCTTTTGAGGCAATGCACATTTGAAGAATTGAATCATGGAGATCTCCCCCTATATCTTGTAATTCATACACTCATTTATCACATATATATGAAGAATTTGAAATGCATGATGAAATATGGTGCTTGATGTTATGCAAAGTAACGCATCAAGAGTATCAGAGCCCAGAGGCCAAATCGATTTGCTATGAAGATTTTCAAGGAGCTCACGAGAATCAGAGCATAGATAAAATACTGTAATCAGAGCATAGAGCAAGAGCATAATGCATCAAAAGTATCAAAGCACCATCGGGTTTAAGATTACAACTCGATCCAATAAAAGGTTTCAGAAGAACGAGAGTTGTAACTTAATAAAATACTGTATATAGACAAAAACTAGACCCGCTTGAAGACTAACTCAAATTTCTCCCCTTTGTCATCAAATGACCAAAAGGATCAAACCGAGGACTAACGCCTTGAAGAATTTCAAGTTGAAGACGGAGCGCCAAAGATTGTTGGGGTCGGTTGTCGAAGTAGGACCAGCAGCAGTGTCTTCCAAATCTTCATTTTCATCGTTGTCGCGAGATGAAGAATAGGAGCTGGCCACCAAGGAAGGAACTTTGACCTTCTTGAATTTCTTCGAGGAGGTGCGATCAGTCAAATTCTTCCTTGAGTCCCATTGATGTCGGTTCTTCTTCATCAGATACATGTGAAAGAACAGCCTGTGTGCTTGAAGGTTTCATGGAGGTAGTAGTGGTTTTTCTTCACTGCATTGTGTGTGGAGGTCATGTTGTAAAGAAGAGTACCAAACTGACGCTTGACCCATTTATGATTACGATCAACCTTCTGATGAAGACTGAGGAGTAACTCACGATCAGTCATCACCCTCGGTGCAGTAGCTTGAGGACTTTGCTTGACTGAGGTATTTGCTGCTGAGTCATGTGTGCCAGAGTCATCATTGGTGGAGTAAGATGCTGCTTTGCGAAACTGTCCATCCAATGGACGAATGCCTTCATCTATCACAGCAGCAGCCTTGCCCTTGTCATCAGCTGAGGTAATTGTCCGTTTGAGGACTTCAATCGGGGGCAGGTAGCTGCAGTGGTTCAAAGTATCAGCCTTTGTAATTCAAAGTGAAGACCTTGACCGATGAATCTCATAATCCAAGGCGATAAGGCTTCAGCTCAAAAGGTGACATGGCAATGTTAGCCGAGTCCTCATGAAGAAATCATGGAAATTGACGGAACGCCATGGATGATGTTGAAAAGCATATTCTTCATGATGCCAACGACTTCTTCATCGTTAGAGTCGTGGCCTTTGATAGGACTCATAGTCTTCGCCGTAATCCGATAGACTGTCCGAGGCACATATAATAATTCCTTGACGAGGAATTTGGTTCTTGGGCCTGCCTTGGCTTCAAAGGCTTCATCAAGACTTGCATATAGTGATTTGAAAGTTCCTTTTCGTCAGAGATACGACGTGCACCATCAAGCGGAGGATCGAGTGGTAGGGCACGGCAATTCAGTTGCTGGTGCCTTGTAGTGGGTATTTTCAGTCATCCAATCTAAGACCCATGAGTTCACATCTTCGTAGTCTCCGTGATGTGCAGGGTTGCATAGAATCAAGAATTAGCTCTTCATTCCACCATGATATCAAGCAGAAATTTAGAAGTCCTGCCGTGAAGAACACCGAGGACTGGCTCAAAGCTCGGCAAAGGACTCCATATCCACATGAGGAATATGAGCATGATCAAGATTTTGTCCTTGTTGAAAAGCACCGAGGAATAGAAGTTGGCTTGGCTGGCAGTCCGTAAACGCCTCTTCCTAATGCGAGCAGTAATCATAAGGATTATATTCATGAAGAACACATGCTCGGCAAAGAAATCTTCAGCCTTGAACTTTTGTTTGGTTGAGAACGGATTCTTTTGCTTGGGCAGAGGGGTGTCGATGAGTTGCATCACCACCTCAGAATCGAAGTTCAGGTTCTTCACCGAGGAATTCCTTGTTCCTCAACAAAGTACCGAGGATTAGCAGCAGCAGCAGCAGTTTCATCAGCACTAGTAGCTGGAATTTCTTCATGCACAGAACCAGTGGGTTGATTTTCTTCAGAGTCCATTTGGACTGTTTGTGCAGGGGAGAGAGGAACTTGTTGGAGCGGGGTGAAGAGAGGAGTATTGGGATGCTGACTTTCCCAAAAGTCATCATTTATCACTGGAGTGGTGCATCCAATATCCACATCTTCATTTTCAATTTCCTCAGCACCAGCTTGAGGAATTTCATAGTCTGATGAGGAAATAACTGGAGTTGAAGGAATTGCTTCCACTTCAATTTCTTCATCAGTTTTCTCTGACGAAGCAGCAGACTGATGTTCTTCATCAGATCCGATTGGGATTTCATAGTCTTCTCCAAAAGGAACAACTTCCTTTGATGGTATGGAGGAAATTGGAACAACATCAATTGGGTTTTCAAATGAGCTGGTCATTGGCTTCGTTTTCTTCGCAGCCGAAGAATCTGACGCAGCTGATGCTTTTCTTTTCTTCACAGCAGCTCGTTCTGCAGCCTTGGTTTTCTTCACATCAGAAGCAGATGGAAGAATTGGAGTTGGAGTTGGCGCAGGAGGAGCTGAGGAATTTGGGGCAGTTTCTTCAGGAGCAACTGATGCAGTTCCCCTGTCTTGAGCAATTTCTTCAGGCGCACCACTAGTGGGTGCCCTGGCAGTTTCTTCAGCTGCTGGAATGTGATCCTCAGCCCTGGAATCAGCATTTTCTTCAGCAGGCTGAACGTCATCAGCGGTGCTGGCATTTTCTTCAGTAGGCTGAACTGAGGCTCCAGCCCGAGGAATTTCATGTTGCACTGGAGCAGCAACACTTGTGAGTTTCTTCGTCAGGTTGACGAATCTGGTCTTTACTCCTTGCCAATCAGCATAGTGGGTATCAAAGTTTTTGCTGAGGTCTTGAATTTCAGTTTGAACTTGGAGAAGCTCCTCAGGTGTCATCTTGACAACGCTTTTCTTCAGAACTTCTCCTTCCTCAGATTGAGCCTTTTGATTTCCCTCGCCTTCTCAAACTTCCATTTTTCTTCAGCGATGAAGTGAGTCAGCGCATGACTTTGACCAGGTGTCAGATGAAGATCAGGCAGAGGGGTATTGGGATCCTTGTGCCAGATATCAATAAAGTCGAGGACTTTCTTCGGGTCCAATAGCAGTGGCACAGATGTACCTTTGGCTCTAGCGGCCTTCACTTGACGGTCTCTGATGATTTCTTCAAGTTCTTCATCAGATGCCTCATCATCAGATGGCACATGGAGTACAAGCTGTTTCTTCCTTGGGCTAGGCCGAGGACCTCGTCCAGCTGTTGCTTTGGTCTTCAGCTGAGCCGGGCCAGATGAAGAAATGGGGGCAGCTGAGGAACTTGCAGAGATGCCTGAGGCAATTGAGAAACCAGTGGTCCTTTGACAAGTAGCCAGGTGCACAGGAACTGAAGGTTTTGACGGAGCAGTTGAGGACTTTGGTGGAGCAGCAGCAGTGTGAGGAATTTGCTTGGAAGGAGCTGCTGAGGAACTTGGCCGTGAGGGCGCAGATGATGAAGCACTTGGCTTATGAGCAGGCTTCTTTTGCATTGATTTCCTCGGTTTGACCGAGACCTCGAGCAGTGAGCAGCGGTAATCCTCATTGAATTTCTTCACCGCCTCCTTTGCTTGCTTTGCCAATTTTGCTTGGCGCTTAGCCCATTCATCGTGAAAGTCCTCACCTCGCTTGATGCTTGTGGGATCAGCTACTTGGCCAGGTGCCAAAGGAGCTCTTGGGCATGGAGGATTTAAAGCGAATTTCTTCATGTACTTAGGAGTTACATATCTGTATTCCTTCCATTCCCGTGCCCATCTCCGTTCAATTTTCTGAATACGCACTATGCGCTGATTTTTGCTTTCTTCATCCGTGTGCAGCAGAATCAGCATAAATTTCTCGTGGATTTCAAACGCTGTCATAACCTCGGTTTCTTTCCTCCTTCGTGGCTTCTTACCGTCGCCATTTTCTTCAGCTTGAGGAAATTGAACAATTGAGTTTTCTCAAGAAGTATGCAGTTTTTCTTCGAGGAACGCTGCAAATGAGTTAAGTTGATGAGAACCTAGTGATTCAGCAGCGGACATTTGTACCTGTGAACAGAGTATAGGTGCGAGGAATTTGGAGAGGTCATATGCGTTCTCAGAAGGTTTTAAAAAAACAAGTTTTGAGGATTTTGACCAGATGAGCCTTGAAGAATTTCACTAAGCGTTCTTTATCTTAGGTTCCAGAGTTGTATCGATCGAGGATCCACACAATTGAGGAATCTTGAAGAAAATCATTGCTTAGTGAAACGAATCAAGAGATTTGAGGTGTTCATATGTGTGAGGATTTGAAGAATAAACACCTTTGAAGAATTTGAAGAAGATTTGAGAATCAAAGCGAGGAATAAAAATAACTTTTAATTACCCGAAGTGAAGAACACGACGAACTGAGATGAACAGTTGGGAAGTTCGTCCGTTCAGATCTTCCACGCCCTAACTTGGCAGAGGAAATCAGCTACGGCGACGGCGGAGTGAAGATTTTCCACGGTCGGCGCGAGTACGTCGGCGAAGAGGTCAAGGCAGTGAAGCTTTTCCTCACCGGCGACAATGGAGTAGCGGCGGCGCTAGGGTTTGAGGAGCTCGAGCGGGAGAGAGAGGTCGAGCAGAGTAAAAGAGTGAGGAAGGGAGAGGGTATTTATAGACACGGTGAAAAACGGATCGCTCAAGATTTAGGACTAACGTGCTCGACTATTTCCTTCTCACGACATGTGTCACCCACGATCTTGTGTAGTGGAGATCGTACGATCGTGGGTGAATAGAGTAATGCATCGTGGGATGCGGAACGGTTTGAGCGGCAAAAGCGAAGGTTTGAATAAGATTCGTTTTAAAAGTTCCGTTGCAATTTCTTCAGCTGTCAAGGACGCAGTGAAGAATTTGAACGAGTTTCAAAGTAGAACGCACATGAAGAATTTGTGAATGGATTGGGTTGAGTATAGCATAGAGGGGGAAGGGTCCGATCACATTCACTTAGCAGAAAAAAGCAACTTGAAGAAATAGCCATAAGTGAATGCTGTAGAGGACATAAACCCATATATATATATAGCCAATGAAGAAAGACGACGGAAACAGTGAAGATTTTGCAAAGTTGAAGAATTTGAAAACTCAAGAATTTCAAAACTGAGGAAAACTCAAATTGAAGATTTTCAACTTTGGTGGTGGCGTGACCCATCAGATAAGAATGATGATTTCAGACACGCGCATAATTGTCGAGGGTTCGAGAATCAAATTCTTCATTAATTTCTTCACACTTAGAGTGTTATTCTTCATTGATTGAAGAAAACGTTTCTTCATGTGTTGCACATCTAAGTCATCAATTTTGCATAAGTGTTAGGATGTGTGCCTTTTCAAAGAACGCTCAAGATTCTAAGATATTTAGCTCACACCGCAACTTGCTAAATCTCTTCTCATCCAAGGGCTTAGTGAAGATATCAGCTAGCTGTTCTTCAGTCTTCACATGCTCGATGGAGATGTCGCCCTTCAACACATGATCACGAAGAAAATGATGACGAATTTGAATGTGCTTTGTCTTCGAGTGCTGAACTGGGTTGTGAGAAATCTTGATGGCACTCTCATTGTCACAATAGTGAGGCACATTCTTCACGTTGATGCCGTAATCCTTGAGAGTTTGCTTCATCCATAGTAATTGAGCACAACACGAGCCAGCAGCAATGTATTCAGCTTCCGCAGTGGACAGTGATACGCAGTTCTGTTTCTTCGAGGACCAAGAGACCAAAGATCGTCCGAGGAAATGACAAGTACCAGATGTTGACTTGCGGTCCACACGATCACCAGCATAGTAAGAGTCAGAATATCCAATGAGATCAAAAGTAGAGCCCTTGGGGTACCATAATCCTAGTGTTGGTGTGTGAGCTAGATATCGAAGAATATGCTTCACATCCTTATGGTGTGATTCCTTCGGTGTAGCTTGAAATCGAGCACACATGCAAACACTAAGCATTATATCTGGCCTAGATGCACATAAGTACAATAAAGAACCAATCATGGAGCGGTATACCTTGTGATCGAAGTCAATACCATTTTCATCAGTGCATAGATGGCCATTTGTGGGCATAGGAATTTTGACGCCTTTGCAATCTTGCATGCCGAATTTCTTCAGAACATCTTTGAGGTATTTCTCCTGAGATATGAATATGCCATTGTGTTGTTGACGAATTTGAAGACCTAAGAAGAATTTCAACTCTCCCATCATAGACATTTGATATTCTTCACTCATCATATAGGCAAATTCATCACTATAACGTTGGTCAGTACAGCCAAAGATAATATCATCAACATATATTTGGCACACAAACAGTTCACCATCATATGATTTAGTAAAGAGAGTAGGGTCGAGTGAACCGAGTGTGAAGCCATTCTTCACGAAGAATTCCTTCAATGTATCATACCACGCCCGAGGGGCTTGCTTGAGGCCATAGAGGGCCTTATTGAGTCTGAAGACTTTGTCAGGATGCTTTGGATCTTCAAAACCTGGTGGTTGAGCAACATATACTTCTTCCTCAAGCTTACCATTAAGGAATGCACTTTTCACATCCATTTCATATAAAGTGATATTGTGATGGTTAGCATAGGCGAGTAATATGCGAATAGACTCAAGTCTAGCGACAGGTGCAAAAGTTTCATCGAAATCAATTCCTTCAACCTGCGTGTAGCCTTGAGCTACTAGTCGTGCCTTATTCCTCACCACAAGACCATTTTCATCTTGCTTGTTGCGATAGATCCACTTTGTGCCAATGATATTATGCTTGCGAGGATCCGGACGCTTGACCAGTTCCTGACATTGTTGAGCTCGAATCGATGTAATTCTTCTTGCATGGCCCGAATCCATTCCGCTCAGAAATGCTTCATCTACCTTAGTGGGCTCTGTGATAGAGACAAAAGCATAGTGCCCACAAAAGTTAGATAAATGTGAAGCTTTTGAGCGTGTGAGAGGACCGCGCTTTAATGTCATCGATGATCTTCTCCACTTGTACTTCTTTTGCAACGCGAGGATGAGCTGGTTGTCGCCGAGGAATTTGATCATTTTCTCAAGACCATTTTCTTCAGATTATCTTCAGTGCATCACTCGACGTTCACAGCAGTCAGGAATGAATTCTTCAGCAGTTTCTTCAAGAGGAATGACATCCTCGGTTGCCTTTTAACCTGATAGAATCCTCGGTGCTGGTTCGCCTAACACAGAAGGTAGGTGCTCTCTTTGCGAGCCATTAGTTTCATCGAACCGCACATCTACAAAGGTCAACAATCTTGTGAAGAGCGATGTTGAAGACTCAGAGGTGTGCGAGTCCTTTCCGTAACCAAGCATAAACCTTCATGTGCTTTCGTGCAAATTTAGAGGTGTGGTGAGGATCTCTAATCCAGCATTTTGCAATCAAGACTTTGAAATAACTTACATTGGGTTTCTTGTCGTGAGGAGTTCATAGGCAGTCTTCTTGAAGAATTTGTGAAGATATACTGTTGATGATGTGGCACGCAGATCAATTGCTTCAATCCGAAACGACTAGGCGTTTTGTATTCATCAAGCATAGTGCGAGCCATCTCAACAAGAGTTCTGTTCTTGCGCCCACGACGCCATTTTGCCGAGGAGTATAGGGAGCAGATAACTCATGAGTAATACCAAGTTCATCAAGATAGTCATCAAGACCGAATTCTTGAACTCAGGCCCATTGTCACTCCCGATGTGCTTGATCTTCACACCAAAGTTAGTTGAAGCCCTCGAGGAAAATCGCTTGAAGATTTCCTGCACTTGATTTTTGTAAGTAACAATGTGTACCCATGTGTAACGAGAATAATCATCAACAATAACAAAGCCATATAGTGATGCTTCATTAACGACACTGAGTAATTATTGGGACCAAAGAGGTCCATGTGAAGCAATTCAAGGACGAGTAGTGGTCATGATAGTCTTCACTGGATGCTTGGCCTTGGTCATTTTTCCAGCTTCACAGTTCGCATAAGTGATCCTTGAGGAATTTGACATTCTCAATGCCAATGACATGCTTCTTCTTTGCAAGCGCAGTGCAAATTCCTCATGCTCGTGACCAAGTCGTCGATGCCATAGCCAGCCTTCAAGCTTTTGCAAGTAGGCACACGGCTGGTTGTGGACCTGTAGAGAAATCAACAATATACAAGTCCCCTCTCCTAAAGCCTTCGAAGACATTGGAATGGTCAGCTTCCATAATCACAACACAACGATACTTGCCAAAGATAACGACCATATCAAGATCACAAAGCATTGAGACTGACATGAGGTTATATCCTAAAGATTCAACAAGCATGACTTTGTCCATGTGTATGTCTTTAGAGATGGCAACCTTACCAAGTCCCAATACCTGACTTTTGCCTTTGTCAGCAAAGATGATATGCTTCAGATGTGACGGTGATAAGGGAGCATCCATCAATAGATTCTTGTCACCAGTCATGTGATTTGTACATCCACTATCGAGAACCCACTCAGTGGCTTTGAGTTGATCATCCTGCAGATGAATTAGTATAACTTACGATCTCATATACTTCATCAGTGAAGAATATGATATCAAGTTCATCAGATGAATTTCATCAGTTAGTATTCAGATAAGCAGTATGAGGACGCGTGAAATGAAAGTTCATTTCATCATGATTAGCTCGCCCTTTCGTGCATTTTGTCGTGCCCCAAAGAAATTCTTCAGACGTTAAGGCACGCCCGAGACCTGACCCCGCAGAAGAGATTAGTTCTTTTCTTCACCACCCACATTTGAAGGGGTGGCAAAGAGTTCATCATCTCATGAAAGCATCATATGAGAATGGTGGCATAGAAGCCAAACCATTTCGCTTCACATAAGAGGGGTTAGGTAAGCATATTAATAAGCAGAGAAATTCTTCGAGGACTTATGAACATATTGGTTTGAAGAATAATGCACATATTCATAGCCCTTAGCTCTACCCTGCGAAACAGATTCGTTAGCACGATGATAATCATATGAGGACTTTGATCCTTTTGAGGAATTTGATCCACGTGAGGAATTTGGTCCGTATGAGGACTTGGATCCATATGAAGAATTTGGTCCATATGAAGAATTTGATCTGGGGTTCCTATTCTTCACATGTGGTGTCATGAGGACATTCACCTGAAGACTTTCAAGGCACTTCTTGGGAACCCAGATTTTCTTCATAGGGGAACCATTCCTGCAGTTAGTGCCAACATATCTAGCAAATACTTCACCATTCTGATTTTTGAACAGTTTATAGTTTGAGTCAAATGACTCATCGCAGAATGAGGAAATTCACATGTAAAGTCAGATAAGGTAGATGGATCAATGGAGGTCCCTTTGCAGCAACCCATGAGGTTTTGGGATACTGCTCAGGCTTCCAATATGTTCCATCAGCATTGAGTTTCCTCTCAAAGGCAATACCCTCTTTCCTAGGGTTCCTGTTGAGGATCTGCTTTTTAAACACATCACAAAGAGTCTGATGCCCTTTGAGGCTTTTGTACATGCCTGTCATGTACAGTTCCTTCAGTCCTGCATCGTCAGTGATACTAGAAATGTCCTCAGATGAGGAATTAGTGATAGCAGAGGCAGGTGAAGAATTTGTAACAGCTTGAAGCATTTGAACATTGGTGAAGAATTAGCGATTCACGCTCAATGCACTTTAAGCATGGAGGGACAAATTCTTCTTGAGAAGCGCTGATTTGTTGAGCAAGTAATGAATCACGCCCTTCAAGATCTTCATAACTCGCTCTTAGCTTCTCAAGATCTTGCTTTCTTTGAAGAAATTCATAAGAAAGTTTCTCATGATCGATTAGGAGAGTGTTATGATGACCTTGAAGGTTGTCAAACCTAGATCAAGTCTCTCAAGATTTTCATCGTGGCTTGAGTGCGATCCATTTCTTCACCTAACATATCATCACTCTTATCTAGCATGTTTTGAACCTTTTCAAAAGCCCTTTGTTGTTTTATAGCAATCTTAGCAAGTTTAGAGTAGCTGGGCTTGAGATCCTCATCAGATTCATTTTCACTAGATTCAGAGGAGGTGAAATTGAGTACCTTGGCATCTTTTGCCATGAAGCAATAGGTGGGAGCGTAGTCATCATTTTCCTCATCAGGCTTGTCGGCGGAGTCAGTTTCTTCAGTGTTGAAGATGGACTTGCTAACAAAAGCAGTAGCAAGAGCCAGACTAGCCACACCAGATTCGGATTCTTCAGACTCCTCCTCTTCCTCATTTTCCTCAGATTCAGCTTCAGAGTCCATTTCCTTGCCAATGAATGCCCGAGCCTTTTTGGAGCTGCTCTTTTTGTGAGAAGAGGGTTTTGAGGATTTTGATGATGAAGATTTTGATGATTTCTTCTTCTTCTTCATGTCATCAGAACTGTAATCCTTGTGCTTCTTCTTCTTTAATTCCTTTTCCCACTGAGGACAATCTTGAATGTAGTGACCAGGTTTCTTGCATTTGTGACAAAGTCTTCTTATAGTCACTAGATGAGGAATCACCGCTTCTTGAGGATTTTCCAAAGCGACCACGCCTTGTGAATTTCTGAATTTCTTCACGAGCAAGTGCTAGCTCTCGCCAAATTCTTCAGATCTCCAAGGCTACTACCGAGTCTTCACTCTCGATTCGGACACAGCCTTGGCCTTCGTGGCACGTGTTTTTCCATAGCCGTAACCATAGAGATCTCTTTCAAAGAAGTCTGGAACTCGTGAGTATTTAGCCTTCGAGGATATCAGCAGGATCAAGAGACTTGTAGTCAGCTCGTTCTTGTATCATCGGTGCGAGTATCAAATGAGGAATCAAGCTTATCTTAGTAATTTCTTCACCACCTCATGGTTGGTGATGTCATGGCACCAAGTGCTTGAAGCTCATTTGAGATGTCAGTGAGGCGATCGAAGGTTTGTTGAACATTTTCGTTGTCGAGTCTTTTGAAGCAGTTGAAGAGATTCCGAAGAACGTCAACTCGAGATTCACGCTGAGTTGAGACTCCTTCATTTACTTTGGACAGCCTGTCCCAGATGAGTTTGGCAGAGTCCAAAGCACTCACTCTTCCATATTGACCTTTGCTCAGATGGCCACATATGATATTCTTTGCTTGAGAATCGAGTTGCTTGAATCTCTTCACATCAGCATCATTCAGAGAAGGTGTGACTGAGGAAACACCTTTTGTCACAACATACCAGAGATCGTTGTCAATTGCTTCAAGATGCATTCGCATTTTGTTCTTCCGAAGAGGGGTAGTCCGTCCCATCGAAGGTAGGACACCCTGCTGAGACCTTGATCATACCTGCGGTCGACATAACTAAAACTCCAGGTGGTTAAACCAAAATCACACAGAACAAGGGAGTACCTCGCTCTAATACCAATTGAGAGTGCGTTATATCGACTAGAGGGGGGGGGGGTGAATAGGCGATTTTTACAAATTCTTCAGTGAGGAATTTGCTGGTGAGGAAATTCCTTAGTGAAGAACTACATGCAGCGGAATAAGTACTCAGAAGTAGCATAACAGATTACAAGCATAGTCATCATGATGAAGTGAAGACAATCACAGAGTACAGAAAGCGTGATCACAGGATAACACAAGATGAAGACAAACAGACTGAAGAAATTGAACTGAGGAAATTGAGAAAGTCTTCAGTCAAATCTTCAAACACAGATATGAACAAAACACTCAACACAATAATGAGGAAATGGAAGGGTTGAGGAAATAGAACCAGTTAGGTTGGTGAAGACAATGATTTGGTAGACCAGTTCCAACTGCTGTCTCAGTTGTACGTCTGGTTGGAGCGGCTGAGTATTTAAACTCGAGGACACACAGTCCGGACACCCAAATCACTAAGCACGCAGCTCAGACACCAAGTCCTCACCGATTCTCCTTGAACTAAGGTCACATGCACTCGCCCACTCACTCGTGGTAAGTCTTCAGCGACTTCCAAACCTTCACAGACTTGGTCACTCGGCGATCCACAATTCCTCTTGATGTTTCTAGACCATGACGCCTAACCGTCTGGAAGAAGCACAGTCTTCAAAGGTAAAAGCGCCGGATCCACGAGGATTAATTTCTTCAATGATGCTCAATCACTTTGGGTTTGTGGGGTTTGGTTTTGGGTTTTCCTCACTTGATGATTTTCGCCAAATTCCTCGGAGGATGGGTTGCTCTCAAATGACAAGTGTCAAGTTCTCTCGAGCAGCCAACCAACTAGTGGTTGTAGGGGCGGCTATTTATAGCCTAGGGAGCAGCCCGACATGATAAGACATAAATGCCCTTCAATGATATGACCGTTAGGTGGATAAGGTATTTGGGACAGTAGCAAGATCACAAAGAACGGTCGGAATTTTGAATATCAAATTCCTCGGGCTATCATGTTCTCATTGTGTAGGCAATTCACATCGGCGAATTCCTAACTCCTCGGTCAGAAAAATTCTCAATGACTGTAAGAGCTTCGTCTCGCTACTAAAGAAATTGACTGAATCTGTATGAGATTTCCAAAAGCTTCACTCAAGGGATTGGTAGGTGTAGGATTTGAGTTGAGCATCACATGGAAATTTTTCCTTAGTATTTCCTCGACCCCTTTAACAAAGACGGTGTTTCCTATGAATCAAGAAAGAGAAAATGAAACTACGAAAACAAAAGTCTTCACGCTTCATGTTCCTCAAATGAATACCAAGTCTTCAAGGTCACACCAATTTCTTCACTTTCAAAGTCTTCTAAAGTCTTCGTAATATCAAATTCTTCATTGAAGAACTTCATTTTTAGGGTCGACTTTCATCAGAATATCAAACTCCTCATAGACTTATAGACCTGTACACTCACAAACGCATTAGTTACTTAACCTATAAGTCTTCAATACACCAAAATCACTAAGGGCACTAGATGCACTTACAAGGTGACCTTTTGAGCTCAAGGAGGAACTCGATGAAGATCTTGTTCTTTGTGTTGTTTCGCTTCAGTTGATCAAGAGTGGAGCCCAGCTTGGGACGATCGGGATCCGTGTAGCATTTGGCGTAGTCTTCTTTTATTTTGGTTCCGTAGTCGGACCTTGATTGTATCTGTATGATGTAATGCTTTACTCATGTATTGTGTGAAGTGGCGATTGTAAGCCAACTATGTATCTCTTTCCCTTATGTATTACATGGGTTGTGTGAAGATTTCCTCACTTGCAACATTGCTTTCAATGCGGTTATGCCTCTAAGTCGTGCTTCGACACGTGGGAGATATAGCCGCATCGAGGGCGTTACAACGAGACTTCCCAATATCCTCCTATTATTTCTTATGATGAATCAGGTAACGAGGAGGAGCCTTCTATTCAACCAATCTCATTAATAAGGAACTCCAAAAAGAGCATTCAACCCACACATGAGGTGAAGAAGAAGAAAAGAAAAAGGAAGAGAGGTAAAAAGGTATCCCTCCCTAAAAGTGCTAGTTATCGACTAGAGGGGGGGTGAATAGGCGATTTTTATGAAAGTCTTCAAAACATGGATGTTTCGAAGACAAACAATAGAAATGACCTAATTGATATGCAGCGGAAGGTAAACTACAACAAGCAAACCATAGTCAAGTATGCAATAACGCGGAAGTACAAGACTAATAGCAGCTTGGTAGTAAGGATCAAGATGGAAGATAGTGAGAAGCCAATCAACAAAAGTAGTCAAGCAATGAAGTCTAACAGGTATGAAAAATAGGCAATGACTTCACGAAGACAAACTCTAAGTAAGGTGAGGGAGAAGATAGAACCACCACTTGTTGAAGACACAGATTTGTTGGACCTGTTCCAGCTTGTGTGAAAACTGTACATCCGGTTAGGGAGGCTGAGATTCAACTCAAGACCGCGCCTTCACCTTATTCCCTTGAGCTAAGGACACACAGTCCTCTCCCAATCACTCCGTAAGTCTTCAAGGTAGACTTCCAACCTTCACAGACTGCATTCACCGCAATCCACAATGACTCTTGGATGCTCGTAACGTGACGCCTAACCGGCCGGAGGATTCACAGTCCTCAAGTGTAATAAGTCTTCAGGTCACATGCATGTAAAGACTTCAGTGATGCCTAACACTCTTTGGCTTTGGGTGTTTGGGCTTTGTCCTCGCAAGGATTTCTCTCTCAAAGGCTTCGAGGTGGGTTGCTCTCAAACGACAAAAGCCGTGCACTAACTCGAGCAGCCACCAATTTATGGTGTAGGGGTGGGCTATTTATAGCCACTAGGCAACCCGATCCGATATGTCCGAAATGACCCTGGTCACTAAGGAACCGACACGTGTTCCAACGGTCGATTTCAAACACACACGACAACTTTACTTGGGCTACAAGCAAAGCTGACTAATCCAGCTCGATAAGTTTTGCTCTCATTGTCTTCGTCAAGACATAGGATTTGGGTTGAGCATCACTTCACCATTCGACTATGATCACTTGGACCCCACTTAACAAAGACGGTGGTTCCTACGACTCAACAAAGAAGAAAAGGAAACAACGAAACGACACGATCTTCAAGGCCCATAGTGTTCACTCAATGTCTTCTCATGTCATAGTCTTCAATGTGAATATCTTCACATACCACCATTGTCGCCAATGTCTTCATACATTTTAGGGTCATCTCCGTAGGTAAACCGAATCAATGAGGGACACTACCTGCAAGTATCCTGCAATTCTCACAAACGATTAGTCCTCAACCACATTTGTCGTCAATACTCCAAAACCAACTAGGGTGGCACTAGATGCACTTACAATCTCCCCTTTTGGTGATTGATGACAAACTGGTTGAAGTTTTCAACGGGATAAAATATGTGAAATTGTAAAGGATAGGGAATTGTCTTTATAAGTGGCAAAGGCTCCCCCTGAAGATGTGCATATAAGTAGTTTGCTTTTGGAATGCAAATGCACATGGCAGGTTGTACTTGTGGAGATCCTCTTCAACTTATGAAGATAATTCATCATGCATGAAATGATATAGCTAAGAGAATGACATGCATAATGAAAAATGTACGTCTGCAGAATGATCTAAGTGTGGAAGTTATCATCGCACATGCGGAATTTATCATCGCACTAGAGTAAAGCAAATAAGTAGCAGACGACCATCGAGTTTAAGTGTTACAACTCAAAGAACCAAATGTATCAAAAGAGAGAGTTGTAAACACTAGGCAAAATATTATGCAACCGCCCTTATGAACCCACTTGAAGACTATCAAACTCGTATGCTTCTCCCCCTTTTGTCAGTAAGGACCAAAAAGGTTTGAAGACATAGAGCATCTACTCGTCCTCTTCAGAAGTAGATGATGCAGCAGGGTTGTCGTTGTTGGTTGGCGGTGCAGACGAACTTGGTGTAGTGTTGATTCGTGCAGAAGTAGGGGGCGGTGAAGTAGCATCATCTTCATCATCGATCACTCTGTTATTGACAGTTTCCGCGGAGGAAGAATAGTCAGAGTCTTCAAGAGATGGAGTTTGTCGTAGGACTGCATTCCGTGGAGGAGTGGAGTCAAACTTGAAGCGTTCAGTGAAGCCATCGTCTTGAAGATCTGCTTCAGCATTGAGCAGGGTCAAACTCTTCCATGATCGCTGACAGGTCTCGTGAGTGACAAAAGCATTCTTGGTGGCAAGGTTTCGAATGCGATTGACGTCCACCAAGAGGCTTTGCATTTGTCGGTTGAGCCAGGAGTGATGCTTATCTTGTTTCTGATGCAGTGCGACAAGAAGTTCTTGATCATTGAGGACTCGAGAGCGCTTCCGAGGCCTTTGGCCAATTGTGCTCTCAGTGGCTTCAGTCCGTGCACGATGAGGCAGACGTGTGTTCCCAGCCAGAGGATAGACACGAGATACCGCTTGGACGCCTTCCATGGGTTGAGAGAAGCTATGGTGATCTGCATTCTGAAGACAAAGTGGCGTTTTGGCGGACTCGTGGTATATGGCTTCAATCGACATATCAACCTCTCGTAGAAAGATCGATGATTGCAGCAGAGGGCTGATAGTTGATAGCAGAGTGCATCTTGATGAGGCGATGACCCATGGAGCATAAAATTTCAGACCAAATAGATCAGATCCGCATACAGCCAATTGTCGGATGAAGAATTCTTGCGTGTTGAAGCCGATGCCATTGAGGATGTAAAAGACCAATGTCTTCATTGCTCCTTCAAGTTTTGCAGATGATGAATGCCCTTTGATAGGCCATAGAGTTTGCCTGATGATGTGATATATTGTACGAGGCAGATACTCAAGGTCATCAACAAAGAAGTCCTGAGGGTATTCAGCGTCATGTGGCAGTGGCTTCATCATGCTCAACATCTGACTCATGTCGGGTTCTGGCTTATGAAATATGCTCTCCAGTGCATCGCGGTGGAGTTGACAACCAGGTTCAAACAGCTCTCCGGGAGTGGGTAGGCCTGTGAGCTCAATGATGTCAAGAGCTTTGGCTTCATGATGAACATTTCCTGTCATCCACTCGAGAACCCATGTCTTCGTATCTCTGTTGTAGCCGCGGATGTGGAGGGTAGCATAGAATTGAAGCACAAGTTCTTCATTCCAGTGTTCTTTGTCTGTAACGAAGCCGAGCAGACCTGCATCACGAAAGCAATCAAGTGCTTCTTCTAAGCACGGCAGTCCGGCAATGGCTTCAGTGTTGAGGCGCATATGAGGGAAAATGCGCCCTTGATCATACAGAACGCATGAGTAATAGCTTCGTTGCTGATAGCTCCAGAAACGGTCAGATGATATCCTTTGCCTTGTGTAGGGTTCTTTGCTCACAAAGAAAGTGTTGTGGGCTTTGAAGCCATTTGCATTGAAAGAACTCAGAGAGGTGGCAGTGCTCGAAACCTTGGCGTCTTGGCTTCGCTTCGGACCTGAGGCCTATGCGCAATATGATATTCAAACTGAGGACTAGAGGCATGAGGAGGAGGGACCAGAACATGCCATCTTACTGTGATTAGCTGACCATAGTTGTATGCTTGCTCAATTGTGTAGGGCCTTGGTGGCGAATCGAGCAAAGGGCAACAATCGAGGCTTCAGCTGCTCAGCCAGATGTCTTGGGAGCAGATTGCCTCATTGCTTGTGCACATTTCCTTCATTGGCTTCAGAGCTGTTGGTGCAGGCTCCACATTTGCTTCAGCCATGACCACGCCATTGGCTTCATTGGTGTTGGAGGTGGCAGCCTCAATGTTTTCAACCTCCACTTGAGGAGCCGGAGGGTCGGGCATCGCACGCTGATATCGTGAATAACTTCTTCAATTACGGGGTGTAGGGACACGATCTTCTTCTTCTTGGGTGTCTTCGGCCGATGCAGCCGGATTGTCTTCAGCAGCTTTGGCTTCGCACTGAGTCATTCATAGTTGGAGTGGCTTCGAAAACACTTGACGTGCAACAAGTTGGTGGTGCACTTCTCCTTCTGGAACGCTCGAGAGAGGTACTTGAGGCCTTTGACCTTTGCGAAGCCTGCGAAATGCTGGTGACGCCTTTGGAGATGGGGTTGCCTGGGCCTCAAAGTCTTCCTCGTCTTCTTGCTGTTGTTGTTGGGGAGTGACTTGTTGTTGGGGAGTACTAGGGGAGTCTTCTTGTTGCGGGCGATCAGCCCATGAAGCATCCTGAGCAATTGGCGTCAGAGGACGACCAATGCTGCGATGATACCACATTGTATTCAATTTGAGGAAGAACTTCATCATCTTCAACATTGTCATGGTGACCAATTTCTTCAGCAGTGATGGGATCAACTGCTGGAATCTCTTCACTTCAGAGCCTCTGTGGAAGCAGTGCTCATGAACAGTCATGCGAAGTTCTTGGGTTGCGATCGCGGGACTAACCATCGAAATGGGTTCAACAACCAAGGGCTCTATGGGAGCAGCCCGATTCTTCTTGGTCTTGAGCTTCTTCTTGGAGGGAGCAGCATCGAGGCGCGGGATTTTTCCTTTTTCTCGCTTCAGCCTCGCAGCCCTCCTCTTCTTCTGCTCAAAGCGGTTGATCCGACCTTTGGCTTCGAGCCACCATGCTGCTTGGGAAGACTATGCGGGTTCTTCCTGCCTTGAAGGTGCAGCTTGGTCATTGAAGACTTCTTCCTCTTTGCAACCATTCTGGGTCAATGCCAGACGGCCAAGAGCCTTGCGCTTCTCGGCCTCATTGTAGGCAAGCACACACTTGTCACCAGACTCTTCATGCGCCACGAGCCTCCGCTTCTTCTCGCTTCTTGAGAAAGGCTTCCTTGAGGTCGTGCAGCATGACCTTGAAGTTTTTGACGTCTTGCACGCTGAGTGCAGCCATATGCTTCTTGAACTGAGCCTTCTCATAGTCAATCTTATGCTTCAGTTCAACAATGCGTTGAGCCAGAGCTAGCTCAGAAGCAATGGCGCCATTGAAGGAGACGCTGAGGCCGATAGGAAGTTGCAGATCTTCAAAGCTGATGTTTGGGGTGTCAAACCATTCATCAATGAAGTGATGGATGATTGCCACATCAAAGAGAGGCAAATTGTTGAAGATTTCTGCTTCTTCTTTGCTCTTGATAAGTTGCTCAAGGGCATCATCTGCAAGATCTTCATCACTGGACAGATCAATGTGCTCTTCACGCAGAATGGCAGCAGGAGTCAGTGTCAGTTCAATATTCTTGACAATTTTCTTTCTCTTCTCCATCTTCTTGGAGATACGGGATTGATCTTCAGACTGCACACTGGCTTCAGGAGGTGCAGTAGCCAGTGGCTTCACACGGGAAGCTTTTGGAGGAGCAGCTGACTTTGAAGCCTTGACTTTCTTTTGCTTCTGCGCCCTTGGAGTAGGAGCAGGAGCTGGAGCTAGGGCTTCATCAGAATCAGCATCGTCATCAGAGTGATCCACTTTGGCACCTTGGACCAAGATGTAAGTGATGAGGCCATCAAGGTTTGAAAAGGGACCGATGACATTTGGTTCAGCATCACGTGAGCCGTCAGCACGAGGAGCAGAGGGACCAGGGTTGAAGTCTAATCCCAATGACTTCTTGTTTTCCTTGGCCGAATCCTTTGCGTGCTAGAAGTTGCGCTTGAAGAGATTATCGTCACGACACCAGAGCAAAGACGTTGGGTCGGCATTTTCAGGCTGAGGTCCACGGACCATACAAGGATAGAAACCTTATGCAATAGCTTCAGCCATGTTCTTGGGTGGAAGGCCTCGAAAGAGAGTATCATCCCAATGGCTTCTGATAGCATTCTTCTCTGCATATTCCTGGGTCACGAAATTGTACTTGAACCATTGTTCAGCCCAATATCGACGAATCCATTGGATTCGCGTCTTGCGCTGATTGTAGTTCTCTTCGGGATCTGTCTTGTAAAGCTCTGCGAGGTCATCAGGCAGATCTTTTGAGGTTCCCCCATGATGCTGTCTGCCGCCCTTCCTGACTGATTTATCTGTAGCCATGAACTTCAAACTGAATGGCTTCAATACGTTCAAAGGCTTGCGTTTGCTGGACAAACAGGAACTGGCTTTGGTAGAGTTAATTTGATGTTGTAAGAATTCTGCAAATGAATGCAGACTATGAGAACCAAGGGATTCTCCCACGGACATGTACCTGTGACATCATTAGAGATGCGAGGGAAGGGGAAGAGGTCATATGCATTCTCAGAAGATTTTGAAGATAAATCAGTTTGAAGACATTGACCTCATGATGCAAAGACATTCACTTATACGCTGAGAGTTGGTTCCAGATTTGTACGAATCCGTGAATAAGTACAAGTGAGGAATCTAACTAGTTGTGAAGCTTAAGTGAATATACTAGGCAGTATGAGATGCAGACAGAATAGATCTAACATTTTATGGGCAGAAACCAATTTTGGTAAGTAGGATGAATCTTGAAGATCAAACAGATGGTAAAAATAGAGGTATATTTACCACTCGAAGAACTGCTAGACGGGAAGAAAAGGAAGCCGAGCAGTTCAATCCACCGTGCCCTAACTTGGCGACGGAGGATACCTACGGCGGCGGTGGAGATGACGATGTTCGCGGCCGGCGTGAGGACGGCGTCGGAGAAGTCACGGCAGCTAAGCGCTTCGTCGCCGGCGTCGTCGAGAGCTAGCGGTGGCGCTAGGGTTTTGACGAGGTGGAGAGGTGGAAGAAGATTTTCTTTACCGCAGGGGACATGTATTTATAAGTAGGTGTGCGGCACAACACAATTACGCAGGTGCCCCTGGCGGTTCACATCTGAGGGGCACGTGGCAAGCATGCAACATACTCTGAGATGTCCCACGCTCCCACGCCCGCCAGTTTGTTTGATGGTCGCTCCGCTTCTCCGGATTTCAACAAGAAGGATGAATCATTTAAAACAGATTTAAAGTTTGTCTCGTGTCTTCTCACGACAAGGACGCAGAGAAGACATTCGACGTTTCAATAGAATTCATATGATTTGGACAGATAGAGTTTGAGATAGAAAGCATAGAGAGATTGGGGTCCCATCACATTCACTTAGTTCAAAAGATTCAACTTGGAAGACATAGCTATAAGTGAATGATGTAGAGGACAGAACTATATATGTGTGTGTGTATATATATATATATATATATATATATATATATATATATATATATATATATATATTAGAAAGCAACCAAATCAACATAGTGAAGAAAATCATGAAGATAGGTTGAAGTTGAAGACAAATCAAATGCTAAGATATTGCGAAATAACACCATGAGTGAAACACTTCAAACAAAGAAATTTGGTGGTGGCGCTACCCACCGATAGGAAGTACTAGACCTGCACACGGCGCACAATTATCGTGGACGCTCCAAGTCAAATTCCACGTTAATGTATTCACACTCGTAATGTAAGTCTTCATTGATTGAAGATATACGTTACTTCGTGTGTTGCACATCTAAGTCATCAACATGCATAAGTGTTAGGATGTGTGCTTGATCACGTGACATTTGAGGATTCCAAGATATTTAGCTCACACCGTAACTTGCAAAACCTTTTCTCATCCAAGGGCTTTGTGAAGATATCGCCATTGCTCTTCGTTGTTGACGTGAATGATGTCAATATCTTTCTTCATGACATGATCCCCGAGAAAATGATGACGAATTTCAATGTGCTTTGTCTTCGAAAGTGCTGGACTGGATTGTTGGCGATCTTGATGGCGCTTTCGTTGTCGCAGAAGAGAGGTACTTGTGTCGATTGATGCCATAGTCCTTGAGAGTTTTCTTCATCCATAGAAGCTGAGCACAGCAAGATCCAGAAGAATGTATTCAGATTCAGCAGTTGAGAGTGATACAGTTCGCTTCTTTGAAGACCATCGACAAGTGATCGTCCCGTAAAGTGACATGTGCCTGATGTAGACTTGCGATCCACCTTGTCACCAGCATAATCAGCATCCAAAATCCAACCAAATCAAATTTTGAGCCCTTTGGATACCATAATCCGAGTGTTGGGGTGTGAGCCAAATATCAAGAATTCGCTTCACGCCTAAGTGATGCGATTCCTTTGGTGCCGCTTGGAATCGAGCACACATGCAAACACTAAGCATAATATCTGGCCTAGATGCACATAGGTAAAGTAAGGAACCAATCATGGAGCGGTATACCTTTTGAGTGAACTCTTTACCATTGTCGTCGGGACCCAGATGTTGTTTGGCTGGCATTGGCGTCGTGTATCCTTTGCACTCTTGCATTCCAAACTTCTTCCGACAATCTTGGAGGTATTTTTCTTGAGATATAAAGATGCCATTCCTTTGCTGACGAATTTGAAGACCAAGGAAGAACTTGAGCTCTCCCATCATGGACATCTGATATTGTTCTTGCATCATGTATCCAAACTCATCACTATACTTCTAGTTGGTGCAGCCGAAGATAATGTCATCCACATATATTTGGCATACAAACAGTTCACCATCATATGTCTTCGTGAAGAGTGTGGGATCAAGGGGTCCAGGTTTGAAGCCTTTGCTCTTCAGGAAGTATTTGATCGTATCATACCAAAGCGCAAGGAGCTTGTTTGAGGCCACTGATGCTTTATTTAGCTTGTACACTATATCGTGATGTTTTGGATCTTCAAAGCCGTAGTTGAGCGACATATACTTCTTCTTCAATCTTGCCGTTGAGAAATGCACTCTTCACATCCATTTGATATAGCAAGATGTTGTGGTGGTTAGCATAGGCTAGTAGTATGCGAATGGCTTCAAGCCTAGCTACAGGAGCAAATGTTTCATCGAAGTCAATTCCTTCAACTTGAGTATATCCTTGAGCCACAAGCCGTGCTTTGTTTCTGAGGACTTGACCATGCTCATCTTGCTTGTTTCAATATATCCATTTGGTGCCAATAATGTTATGCTTGCGAGGGTCAGGGCGCTTGACAAGTTCCCAAACATTGTTTAGCTTGAACTGTTGAAGTTCTTCTTGCATAGCTTGTATCCATTCTGGTTCCATAAAGGCTTCAGCAACTTTCTTGGGTTCTGATATTGACACAAAAGAAAAGTGCCCACAGAAATTTGCTAGATGTGTTGCTCTTGAGCGAGTAAGCGGACAAGGTGCATTGATGCTATTGATTATCTTCTCAATCTGTGCTTCATTTGCAACTCGAGGATGAACTGGACGAAGACTTTGCTCTTGCTGATCACTGTCATCATTGGGAGGATTGTCTTCAGGCTGAGCATTGTCTTCTGGTTGGTTAGGTGCAGAAATGATAAGTTCCTCTTCAGGCTATGCTTCAGAAGGCATGATTTCACCAGTTCCCATCAGCTTGATAGATCCGCTGGACGGAGCTTCGTCTAGTGTACTTGGCAGGAACTCTCTTTGTGAACCATTGGTTTCATCAAATCGCACGTCTACAGTTTCGACGATTTTGTAGAGATAAAGGTTGAAGACTCTGTAGGAGTGCGAGTCCTTTCCGTAACCGAGCATGAAGCCTTCGTGAGCTTTGGGTTCAAATTTTGACTTGTGATGGGGATCCTTGATCCAGCACTTAGCCCCAAATACTCTGAAGTAGCTGACATTTGGCTTCTTGCCAGTAAGGAGCTCATAGGAAGTTTTGTTCAGAAGCTTATGGATATAAACACGATTGATGACGTGACAAGCTGTATCAATAGCTTCGTGCCAGAACTTTCTTGGTGTCTTGTACTCATCGAGCATTGTTCGAGCCATCTCAATGAGGGTTCTGTTCTTGCGCTCCATGATGCCATTTTGCTGAGGTGTGTATGGAGTAGAGAACTCATGAGTGATTCCCATGGTATCCAGATAAAGATCAAGTCCGGTGTTCTTGAATTCAGTGCCGTTATCACTTCTGATATGCTTGATCTTGACGCCATAATTGTTCATTGCTCGATTGGTTGCGTCAAGACATCTTGCACTTCAGCCTTGTAGAGCATTATGTGCACCCATGTGTATCTTGAGTAGTCATCAACAATGACGGCCATAGAGACAAGCAGTTGTTGTGAGGGTAGAATAATGAGTAGGGCCAAACAAATCCATGTGTAACAGCTCAAGGGTTGAGATGTCGCCATGATTGTCTTCGTGGGTGCTTTGGCCTAGTCATCTTTCCAGCTTCGCAGCACCACACAAATGATCCTTCTTGAACTTGACACCTTCGATGCCTATGACATGCTTCTTCTTGGCGAGTGTGTGTAAGTTCCTCATGCCAAGATGCCCCGCCTCCGATGCCAGAGCCAAAGATTCAAGCTTTTGCAAGAAGACATACGACAAGCTGTGGACCTGCTGAGAAATCTACCATGTATAGATCATCTTTCCTATACCCTTCAAAGACTTGCTTTTACTAGTGTCAGCAAATGTGATGTGACTCTTGTCTGATGGACGTAAGGTTGAGTCCATGAGAAGACTTCGATCACCAACCATATGATTAGTGCATCCAAAGGTCCATAATCCATTTCAAGCATGAGGTGTCATACCCTACAGTACAGTTAGGGGGATAGGCTTCACCAAGAGCATTGTGAAGCATAAACATTTGACGGGCAAGTGGATTGTTGAAGCTTAAATCAAGATTAGGACTGATAGGATGAATGGCAAACGATTCAGGAACAAAATACATAGTGAGACCATTTGGGCATTTGATCTTGTGCCCTACAAGATGTTTTAGGTCCCCAAAGAATAGCATCGACGCCTTTGATTTTCGGCCGAGACCCTTTCCTGCGAAAAGAGAGTTAATTCTTCTTAACCACCCACATCTTCAGGGGTGGCTTAGAAGCAATGAGTCTAAGTGCAGCATCTGAGAACTTCGGCTTTGGAGCCCTAGCAAATAGCCTTGCAGGAGATGAATGATACTCATATGAATAAGCAGAAAAGTTCTTAGTTCTATGAACATAGCGGTTTGAAGACACACGCTCATATTCATAAATTTGAGTACGGTTTCCCTGCAAAACATTGGCGTTAGGGTGACTCAGGTGAGTCCTCTGTCTGTATGAAGCCTTTGGACCATATGACGCCTTAGGTCTGGGTTTGTCTTCTTCCTGTGGTGTCATGATGACATTCACTGGAAGATTCTCAAGACAGGTTTTGGGAACCCAGATCTTCTTCATAGGTGGTCCATTCCTGCAGTTAGTACCAATATACCTGGCAAACACTTCACCGTTCTGATTTTTGAACAACTTATAGTTTGCATCAAAGGATTCATCAATGATAATAGAGTTAGCACAGGTAAAGCCAGATAAGGTGGATGGATCCACTGAAGGTCCCATTGCAGCAACCCATGTGGTTTTGGGATACTGCTCAGGCTTCCAGTAGGAACCATAAACATTCATTTTCCTCTCGAACCCAACACCCTCTTTCCTAGGGTTTCGGTTTAGTATCTGCTTTTTGAGGACATCGCAAAGTGTGTGATGCCCTTTCAGACTTTTATACATCCCTTTTTCAAGCAATGTCTTCAACCTAGCATTTTCATCAACAATAGCAGTGGTATCCTCCGCAGAGGGGTTAGTTACCACATTAGTAGTTGAAGACAATGCAACAGTAGCAGCAGTTGAACATTCAGCAACAGAGGTAGCGATATCACGCTCAAGACATTTTAGACATGGTGGTTCAAATCCATCCTGAGTGGAACTGATCTGTTGAGCGCGAAGTGAATCATTCTATTTTTGAAGATCTTCATGAGCCGCTCTCAATTTCTCAAGCTCTTGCTTCCTTTGAAGATAATCATAGGAGAGCTTTTCATGAGTAGTTGGGAGCATTTCATGACGACTTTCAAGTTCTTGGTACTTAGCATGAAGATTTTTAATGTCTTCAACTATGGACTGTGAGCGTGTCATTTCCGCGTCCAACAGGTCATCGCTTTTGTCTAACAGTTTTTGAGTATGTTCCATAGCTCTTTGTTGTTCGGTTGCAATTTTAGCAAGTGTTTTGTAGCTGGGTTTGGATTCACAATCAGATTCATCTTCACTTGATGTTTGAAAGTAAGCATCACGTGATTTTACCTTGGCACCGCGTGCCATGAAGCAAGAGGGTGGGAGCAGGGTCGCCCTTGTCACCAGCTTCAGCGTTGGTGTAGAAGTCATTGTCTTCAGTGTTGAAGATGGACTTGGCAACATAGGCTGTGGCTAAAGCCGACTTGCAACGCCTGTGGTCGGACTCTTCTTCGACTCCACCTCCACCTCCTCGTATGCACTCCTCCTCTGAATCCATTTCCTTGCCAACAAAAGCACGAGCCTTGCGGATGAGCTCTTCTTATGAGATGAAGACTTTGATGAGGACTTGGAAGAAGACTTTGAAGATTTCTTCTTCTTCTTGTCATCAGAATCATATTCCTTGCTCTTCTTCTTCTTATTCACATTGTCCCACCGTGGACACTCAGAGATATAGTGTCCAGCTTTCTTGCACTTGTGACATGTTCTCTTCTTGTAGTCATGAGTGGAAGCTTCATCATTTCTTGAGCTGGATCGTGAAGACTTTCTGAAGCCTTTCTTCCTAGTGAACTTCTGGAACTTCTTCACAAGCATAGCAAGTTCCTTTCCAATGTCTTCATGATCATCGTAACCGCAATGATTCTTCTTCGATGAGGAAACAACTTTTGCCTTCAAAGCGAGAGTCGGCCATAGTTGGGACCATAGATATCTCTTTTCTCGTAAAGTGGAACTCATGTGTGGTGAGCCTCTCAAGTATATCGACGGATCGAGTGTCTTGAAGTCGTATGTTCTTGAATCATGAGGGCAAGGGTGTCAAAAGGGCTGTCAAGTGATCTCAGAGTGTCTTGACGATTTCATGCTTGGTGATATCAAGGTGGCCGAGAGCATGAAGCTCATTTGTGATGTCGGTGAGTCGATCAAACGTGAGCTGGACATTTTCATTGTCGCTTCTCTTGAAGCGTTGAAGAGGTTGCGAAGAACACCGATCCTTTGATCTCTCCGGGTTGAGACGCTTCGTTGACCTTGGATAGCCAGTCCCGCACTAGCTTCGACGCTTCCAGAGCACTCACACGACCATACTGTCCTTTGGTCGATGACCACAGATGATGTTCTTTGCAAGACAGTCCAGCTTGAATGAACTTCTTGACATCAGCAGGGGTGACACCTTCACCAGATTTGGGAACGCCGTTCTTGACGACATACCAGAGGTCGACATCAATGGCTTCAAGATGCATGCGCATCTTATTCTTTCAGTAGGGATAGTCAGTTCCATCGAACACGGGGCAAGCAGCGGAGACTTTGATTATCCCTGCAGTCAACATAGCTAAAACTCCAGGTGGTTAAACCGAATCACACAGAACAAGGGAGTACCTTGCTCTGATACCAATTGAAAGTGCTAGTTATCGACTAGAGGGGGGTGAATAGGCGATTTTTATGAAAGTCTTCAAAACATGGATGTTTCAAAGACAAACAATAGAAATGACCTAATTGATATGCAGCGGGGTAAACTACAACAAGCAAACCATAGTCAAGTATGCAATAACGCGAAAGTACAAGACTAATAGCAGCTTGGTAGTAAGGATCAAGATGGAAGATAGTGAGAAACCAATCAACAAAAGTAGTCAAGCAATGAAGTCTAACAGGTATGACAAATAGTCAATGACTTCACGAAGACAAACTCTAAGTAAGGTGAGGGAGAAGATAGAACCAGTCACTTGTTGAAGACACAGGATTTGTTGGACCAGTTCCAGATTGTCGTGACAACTGTGACATCCTGGTTAGGGAGGCTGAGATTCAACTCAAGACCGCGTCTTCACCTTATTCCCCTTGAGCTAAGGACACACAGTCCTCGCCCAATCACTCTGGTAAGTCTTCAAGGTAGACTTCCGAACCTTCACAGACTGCGTTCACCGGCAATCCACAATGACTCTTGGATGCTCAGAACGTGACGCCTAACCGGCTGGAGTATTCACAGTCCTCAAGTGTAAAGTCTTTAGGTCACACAGACAGAAAGACTTCAGTGATGCCTAACACTCTTTGGCTCTGGGTGTTTGGGCTTTGGCCTCGCAAGGATTTCTCTCTCTCAAAGGCTTCGAGGTGGGTTGCTCTCAAACGACAAAAGCCGTGCACTAACTCCGAGCAGCCACCAATTTATGGTGTAGGCGGTGGGCTATTTATAGCCACTAGGCAACCCGACCGATATGTCCGAAATGACCTCGGTCACTAAGGAACCGACACGTGTTCCAACGGTCGATTTCAAACACACACGGCAACTTTACTTGGGCTACAAGCAAAGCTGACTCATCCAGCTCTGGATAAGTTTTGTTCTCATTGTCTTCGTCAAGACATAGGATTTGGGTTGAGCATCACTTCACCATTTCGACTATGATCACTTGGACCCCACTTAACAAAGACGGTGGTTCCTACGACTCAACAAAGAAGAAAAGGAAACAACGAAACGACACGATCTTCAAGGCCCATAGTCTTCACTCAATGTCTTCTCATGTCATAGTCTTCAATGTGAATATATTCACATACCACCATTGTCGCCAATGTCTTCATACATTTTAGGGTCATCTCCGTAGGTAAACCGAATCAATGAGGGACACTACCTGCGTTATCCTGCAATTCTCACAAACGCATTAGTCCCTCAACCACATTTGTTGTCAATACTCCAAAACCAACTAGGGGTGGCACTAGATGCACTTACACTCCCAAATAATGTTGCTCCTATTATTGTTGCGCCTCATGAAAATAAATCAAAAATAAGTGTGGAAGATGATGCACTTGATGATGATCTCGTTATGCCTATTGCTTGTTGTGATGATTATGATTGGGAAGATAATGATACTTCTTATGATCTTGAAAATCTTTTTGGCACTTGCTTGGATGAATATGATAACTGCTATACTATTGGTGCTATCCATACTATTAATGATGAGAGTGATTATGCTTATGATATGAAAAGACCCAAGCTTGGGGAAGCTATGTTTAATGAGGATGATGTAGGACCTTGAAGTATGTCTAGAGGGGGGGGTGATTAGACTACTTGACCAATTAAAAACTTAACCTTTTCCCAATTTTAGACTTTGGCAGATTTTAGCTATCTTTAAGCAAGTCAAGCAATCTTCACACAATTCAAGCAAGCATGCAAAGAGTATATAGGCAGCGGAAAATAAAGCATGCAACTTGCAAGAATGTAAAGGGAAGGGTTTGGAGAATTCAAACGCAATTGGAGACACGGATGTTTTTGTCGTGGTTCCGATAGGTGGTGCTATCGTACCTCCACGTTGATGGAGACTTCAACCCATGAAGGGCAACGGTTGCGCGAGTCCACGGAGGGCTCCACCCACGAAGGGTCCATGAAGAAGCAACCTTGTCTATCCCACCATGGCTGTCGCCCACGAAGGACTTGCCTCACTAGCGGTAGATCTTCACGAAGTAGGCGATCTCCTTGCCCTTACAAACTCCTTGGTTAAACTCCACAATCTTGTCGGAGGCTCCCAAGTGATACATAGCCAATCTAGGAGACACCACTCTCCAAGAAGTAACAAATGGTGTGTTGATGATGAACTCCTTGCTCTTGTGCTTCAAATGATAGTCTCCCCAACACTCAACTCTCTCTCACAGGATTTGGATTTGGAGGAAAGAAGATTTGAGTGGAAAGCAACTTGGGAAAGGCTAGAGATCAAGATTCATATGGTTGGAATGAAATATCTTGGCCTCAACATATGAGTAGGTGGTTCTCTCTCAGAACTGGTAAGTTGGAAGTGTAGGTTTGTTCTGATGGCTCTCTTTACGAATGAAGAGGAGGTGGAGGGGTATATATCGCCTCCACGGAAAATCTAACTGTTACACACAATTTACCAAACTCGGTGGGACCGAATCATCAAACTCGGTCAGACCGATTTAGTAAACCTAGTGACCGTTAGGGTTTTCGGTGGGACTGACATGCAACTCGGTAGGACCGATATGGTTAGGGTTAGGGCATAATGTAATCTCAGTGAGACCGATTACACAAACTCGGTGAGACCGAATTTGGTAATTATCTAACCAGAGAGTTGGTCAGGTAAACTAGGTGGGACCGCTTTGCTCTTCCGGTGAGACCGAAAAGTTACAAAAGGGAAATAGAGAGTTTACATTGTAATCTCGGTGGGAACGATCGCTCACTTCGGTTAGACCTAAATGTTACGAAGGGAAACAGAGAGATTACAATCCCATCTCGGTGAGATCGAGATCCCTATCGGTGAGACCGATTTGCCTAGGGTTTGTGGCAGTGGCTATGACATCTAAACTCGGTGGCGCCGGATAGAAAGAATCGGTAGGGCCAAGTTTGACTTTAGGTTTAGGTCAAATGTGGATGTGAGAAAGTAGTGGAGGGTTTTGGAGCATATCATTAAGCACATGAAGCAAAAGGCTCATTAAGCAACACCTCATCCCTCCTTGATAGTATTGGCTTTTCCTATAGACTCAATGTGATCTTGGATCACTAAAATGTAAAATGTAGAGTCTTGAGCTTTTGAGCTTGAGCCAATCCTTTGTCCTTGATATTTTGAGGGATCCACTTTCATCATCCATGCCATGCCATTCATTGAGCTTTCCTGAAATATTTGTCTTGGAATAACATTAGCTCAATGAGCTATATGTTGTTATGAATTACCAAAACCACCTAGGGATAGTTGCACTTTCAATCTCCCCCTTTTTGGTAATTGATGACAACATATAGATCAAAGCTTCGACAAATGATAATAAAATTTGAAAAACATTGTCGCTTTGAGAAGTATGTGATAAGCAAGAGCTCCCCCTAAATTTGTGCATAGTAATATTTGCTTTGGACTGCAAATGCACAAGGAATTAGGCTCATGGGTTACTCTTCCATGTCACATACATCTTGGTGGAGCGCTCAAAATAACAGAGATTGAATACATGCACTCATCACCAAGCAAAGTGAATGATCATATAAGGATAAGTAAGATAATATCATAACGAGCATAAGTGTAGCTTATGATCAAACACATGATCATCAATGTCTCACAGGTAATTGCATAGTATCTCAAACAATCAAAAAGGCAAACGAAGTTCAACCAAGAAGACAAGAGAGAACAAAAGCAAATCTCTCTCTCTCTCTCTCTCTCTCTCGAAGCCTATGATCTATACATTTTTCTCCCCCTTTGGCAACAAGTTACCAAAAAGTTCCTAGAAAATGCATAGGACTATATCGTCCCTCAGGCTTGGTCTTTTGGTGGTGGTGGTGTCCAGAGAACTCCAAGAACGAAGGCTTCATCGATGTAGAAGGAGCCAAGGAGTTGGTGCTGGAGCTGGTGGTCTTTGGAGCTGTAGCTAGAGCCGATGAAGTGACTCGTGTCTTGAACTGGCTCTGCAGCTGATCTCGAGCTCGTGGCACTCTGGCAAATGCATCATCGTTGTCCTGCCCTTCCTCTCCTGCATGTCATCCTGTAGCTGCTCCACAGTGATCAATCTCGCCATTTTGACATCAAGATCATAGAATTTTGTTCCATGATTCTTTCCAGTGCTTTCCTGGTTTTGAGTTAGGTGGCCAACCCTTCTCAATCCGCAGAGTTGATGCTATCAAGTAACCAAGCTGCTCCTCGCTTGTTCTTCAGAAAGTATTCAGATGCCTCTGCTTGAGTTGTCATCTTGGCAGCCTTCTCTTTCCTTGCTTTCTCCTTCTTCTCTTGTGCTTGTACTGATGTTGGTTCATTCTTAGTCATGACAACTTGATTGTCCTCAAAGTCAGGATAGAGAACCATGTGTTCCTTATCCAACAGATACTTTCCTGTGCCCATCTTTGAGTTAATCAACTCCTGAATCTGTGGGGCATATCCACAGCTCCTCTTCTGGTCTGCTGCAGTCCTCTTGATAGTTTCAACTATGAGGCTCATGACTTTGAATTTCTGAGGCACATAAAAAATGTGAAGCAAATTGATTGCATGCCCTCTGATCATGTTGTGGTCACCTGATTTGGGCAACAGAGTGTGCCTTAGGATCCAGTTGATCGTAGGCAGCCCTGACAAAAGAAAATGAACTGATCCAAACTTGAAGGTCTCAAGTGCATCATTAGGTATCTCCTTGTACATCTGTGACATTGAGTTGTGTCCCATCTTCTTCTTGGCATAAATGTCCAACTCATCTTCATTTTCCTTTGGGGCATTGATCAGACTTGCCCATTCCTCTATGGTTGACTGGTATCTCGTTCCTTCTGACATCCAAACTATCCTGCCATCTGGATAGAAATGTGCTGTGGAGTAGAATTGCATTATGAGCTCGTCATTCCAATTTGTGAGCTTCTGCCCAACAAAATCTGCAACTCCACAAGCACTGAAGCTGTCATACACTCCAGGATAGTGTTCTGCATTCTCCTGAATGTAGGTCCAGTCGACCCACCTCATATCACAAACTATGGGCTTCTTATCCAATAAGATGGTCTCATAGAAGTCCTGCTGCTCCTTGGTGTGGAACCTGTAATCTACAGCAGTCCTTCTCCGGTGGCATATGGATCGACTCTCTCCATAGCCTCAACCCTTGATCTCTCCTGATCTTCATGTTCTCAGCCACAGGATAAGCATCATTGTGGTCTGGAATCTTGGGTTTGAGCTTCCTTAGGACCTGCCCTTCTTCATCTTCCTCAAGATCAACCTCGTGCATTGGAGCCTTGTTCTTCTCGGCTCTTTGGTATACTCATGGTATTCCTCTTTGGTGCACTCTTGGGCTTGGGGCAGCTTTGGGCTTTGAAGTTGCAGCCCTGACTTTATGGCATCACCCATCAGCTTTTGTGCCTTGGGTGCTGGCTCAAGAACCTCTTCTTCTTCCTCTTCCTCCATCATAGAAGGTTTCCCAATCACTCCGCCATGGTCTTCTGACCCTTTCCTTCCTTTTCTTTCCTTCAAGCAGCAGCAGGTTCTTTGGGTTGGCATTCCAAAGAAGCTTGAGTGGAGACTCTGGCTTTGGACATTGGTTGTCTACCTGCTGGCCTTTTGATCTTCATTCCAGGCTTAACTGTTGTCGAGCTGTACTCCTTATTGAGTACTTTCTTCTTTGAACTGGCCTCATCCTCAGCTGCCACATAATCCTCATCCTTAGACTCTGAGCTCTTCTTCTTCCTTGTCCTTGTGGCAGCCTTGGGCAAATTGCTGGGAGTGCTTCTGCTCCCCTCATCTGAGATGCTAGAGGGACTAGTGCCCTCACTCATGTGAATCTGCTCTTCTGACCTGTTCTGGCTGTCACTTTGGTCTGACATGCTGCTCACACTGACTGCTGACCCTGTGAATAGTTATAGATGAGGTAGAGTGGATGAGCATCACAAAATGCAGAGATTTTTGCAAAAGAATGATTCAAAAAACTTAGTTTTAGTTTTCCACAGAAAGCATTTCGGATCTACCGATTTTTAAACTCGGTGATACCGAAGCAGTTTTGGAACCTAAACTAGTGAACTCGGTCAGACCGAGTCACAGTTCGGTGGCCCTGAGACTGCTAGGGTTTCACAAAGTTCTAAAATCAGTCACACCGATTTGTAATTCTCGGTCAGACCGAGACTTACTAGTGCAATGGCGTTAGACAAATCGGTGGGACCGAGTTTTTCAACTCGGTGGGTCCGAGATGGTTTCGGCGGAAACCTAACCCTAAATTTTCGAATCATACCTATTCTAAGGATTGTTTTTACTGGATAGAAGTGTTTCAATCGTGGCAAGATGCATTACGAACACAATGTGCTGAGAATTGGACGAGGATAGCACAGTGATCGAGTTCATACCCTAGTTCGGCGGTGAACTCGCTACAGTGACAACGGCGGAGGAGAATTCCTTTGACGGCGGCGGAGACCAGCGATGAGGAGGAGGCGGTCATGGCATTTAAGTCGACGATCCGAGACCTGGTAGGCAGAGCGAGCTATCTTGTGGCGAGAAGTTTCGGAGAAAGTTTTCCAAAAATTTGCCCGTGTGTATATATAGCCCGACACTGTCGATGTGACCGAGTTGGACAACTCGGTGGCACCGAGATGCATAACTGTTAACAGTTACAGCAACTCAGTGTGGCCAAAAAGTTAAAATCGGTTGCACCGAGATTGAAAACCTAGATCAACTTAGTAATCTCGGTATGACCGAAATGGAGGAATCGGTCAGACCGAAAATCACAAAGAAGTTTTGGAAGTTTAAGTCTATGACGAATCGGGGACTCCGAGTGCTCCTCACACAGAGTGGTTTGAATCTGACTTGATCAAATTTTGTGATGTAGCATGAATAGAGTTTGAGACGATAAAAGCATAGATAGCTAGAGAAGGTTCTTAGGCATTCTTGTCCATCCACTTGGCCAAAGAAAAAGAAACCAACCAATCAAAACAACAAGTGGATGTCCTCGAATGAGTAAAGTATGCAACCAACATGCTCACACAATAAAATGACAAATGAAATATGTGACAAAGCATGCACAACCAATTCTACCATCTATCATACAATAGGCGATGACTAGGTCATCTATATATGAGTATATTGACTTAGGAGTCAAATGAGAACATTTGATCATAGGTCATACTCGTCGTTTAAGCTCAAGTGGGGTTACCACTTTTACATAAAGCGTTTATGTGTTCACATCATTAGAGTTGCTTTGACTCAATTCTTAGAGTTAAGCTCCTCCTAGATGTGAGATCCCCCCTTAGAGGGATAAACTAACCTTGGGTTGTCATTGATGACTTCATGTAGGTGTTGAAGATGTGGATGCTCAATGTTGATGTAGATCTTTTGGAGCAATCCTTTGGAGTGAGTTGCACTTTCAATACCTACATGGGTTAGTCCCACAAGGAACAAACAAGAATATCCATAGACATAGAGTGATGCACACACAAAATGATGTCCATGAAACATTAGGTTACCTTGTCCCTTGCCTTACCAACATGAGGGTTTGTGACTCCTTGAACTAGTGCAAGATATGGAAGTTGATTGCACTTGTCCTTGCCATAATGATAGGAGTGAAAAATGTTGGCGGAGTCACCCTCAAGAACTCTCTAGTTCTTCTTCTTCGGTATCCACATCATCTTGATGGGAATCCTTGGTGTAGTAGTTGTGCTTGATGAAGTAGAACTTGACATAGTCTTGGGAACCCACTTGACCAAGGCCTTAGTTGCTTCTTCAAATTCATCAATCTCTTCTTGAAGCCTGTCCTTGCCTTTGTTCTTGTGGTCTTGTGGTGGAAGATCATCTTGTGCTTGTGTTCCCTTGAAGGAAGTAGGATCATACTTCTCTTGTTGAGGAACAACCTTCGTCTTGGGGTATTGATCTTCTTCCCACTCAACTCCATTGGCATTGAACTTTCGTTCAAAACCAACACCTTGATTCTTCCAGTGCCTTCCTTGCTTGCATACAATTTCCTCAAATTGCTTACTCCCGGCAAGGCTCTTGTGTACACCTTTCTCTATAATTCCCTTCAATAAGCTGTTTTCTTGCTCAAGTGTAACTTGGCTAAGAGAATCATTAGTGGGATCAAGAGAACTACTAGAAGCAACAATATTGGGTTTAGCATTGTTATTGTTACTACTAGAAGAAGAATCTTTCTTGTTCTTGTTACTAGACTTGACTTGAGGCATATAAGTAGATAAGAGTAAACGCTTGGCAATGTAAGAAGAACTTTTCTTACGAAGATCATCATTGATCGCTTTTAGGAACTCATGCTCTTGCTCAAGATTGAGCTTTTCAAAGCGTAACTTCTCATGAACCCTTAAAAGTTCTCGATGATCTTCGAAGATAGTTTCATGAGCTAACTTAAGAGTGTTTAGTTCTTTAGTTAGACGCTCAATTTTCTCCTTATCATTGTCATTTGTTTCATCTTGATGAGCATGATCAATTGACGTTTCATCATAGTATTCATCACTAGAGTTGTCAACAAGTAAATCATCATCTCCTAGCAAGTCATCTTCATCACTATTAAAATCAACATACTCAGGGTGTGTTACCTTAGGACCTTTGGCCATGAAGCATCTTCCAATTCCTTCATTTGGTGATTCAAATATGTCGTAGGAGTTGGTTGACACAAGTGCTAAACCGGCAACACCTTCATCTTGAGTGTGTTTGGAGTCGGAGTGATAGCTTCTCTCGGAGTGATTGTCGGAGTCGGAGCCGGATACCCATTCACCAACATGATCTTGATGTCTTCGTTTTGTGTAGCTCTTTGATGACTTGTCCTTCCTTTCCGAATCCTTGCTTCTCCGCGAGGGTCTTCATAATGATCATCTCTACTCCTTCTCTCTCTTGGTGGTGATTCTTCTCTTCTACTTCTTCTCTTGGGATAATCTTCTCTTCTTTTGTAGGGTGCCGTACACTCATTGGAATAGTGTCCGGGTCTTCCACAATTGTAGCAATTGCACTCTCGACTAGAAGATCTTTTGTCATTGTAGGACCTTGACTTAGAGCTTCTTTCTTTGCTTCTACTCTTGTAGAATTTGTTGAAGTTCTTCACCATTAAGCTCAATTCTTCATTGCAGGTTTGTTTCTCACTTGATGATGTGGGGGTTTCACATGAGGCTTTGTAAGCACCACTTGACTTGTTGTGAAGTTCTTCCTTATCCTTGAGTGACATTTCATGAGCAACAATTCTTCCAATGACTTCCGTTGGCTTGAGATCTTTGTAATTTGGCATCATTTGGATCAATGTGCACACGGTATCATATTTTCCATCCAATGCTCTTAGGATCTTCTTGATGATAAATCTGTCGGTCATCTCGTCACTTCCTAAGCCGGCAATCTCATTTGTGATAAGAGCAAGCCTAGAGTACATTTCAGCGACACCTTCACCATCCTTCATTTTGAACTTGTCAAGCTGACTTTGGAGCACATCCAACTTGGATTCCTTGACGGAGTCGGTACCTTCATGCATATCAATCAAAGTATCCCAAATTTCCTTTGCATTCTCAAGACGGCTGATTTTGTTGAATTCTTCGGGGCACAATCCGTTGAAGAGTATATCACAAGCTTGAGCGTTGTATTGCAGCATCTTCAACTCTTCCGCACTAGCTTCACGGTTCGGTTCTCTCCCATCAAAGAATTCACCTTGCAAGCCAATACACACAATAGCCCAAACGGCGGGGTTATGTCCGAGAATATGCATTTTCATCTTACGCTTCCAACTAGCAAAATTAGTGCCATCAAAGTAAGGACCTCTATGGTGATAATTACCCTCGCTAGACGCCATACTCTCCTAGGTTGTGAAACCAAGGCTATGACCACCAGAAGCTATGGAAATCAAAGCAAATGGAGACCAAGGCTCTGTTACCACTTGTAGGACCTTGAAATATGTCTAGAGGGGGGTGATTAGACTACTTGACTAATTAAAAACTTAACCTTTTCCCAATTTTAGACTTTGGCAGATTTTAGCTATCTTTAAGCAAGTCAAGCAATCTTCACGCAATTCAAGCAAGCATGCAAAGAGTATATAGGCAGCGGAAAATAAAGCATGCAACTTGCAAGAATGTAAAGGGAAGGGTTTGGAGAATTCAAACGCAATTGGAGACACGGATGTTTTTGTCGTGGTTCCGATAGGTGGTGCTATCATACCTCCACGTTGATGGAGACTTCAACCCACGAAGGGTAATGGTTGCACGAGTCCACGGAGGGCTCCACCCATGAAGGGTCCACGAAGAATCAACCTTGTCTATCCCACCATGGCCGTCGCCCACGAAGGACTTGCCTCACTAGCGGTAGATCTTCACGAAATAGGCGATCTCCTTGCCCTTACAAACTCCTTGGTTCAACTCCACAATCTTGTCGGAGGCTCCCAAGTGACACCTAGCCAATCTAGGAGACACCACTCTCCAAGAAGTAACAAATGGTGTGTTGATGATGAACTCCTTGCTCTTGTGCTTCAAATGATAGTCTCCCCAACACTCAACTCTCTCTGACAGGATTTGGATTTGGAGGAAAGAAGATTTGGGTGGAAAGCAACTAGGGAAAGGCTAGAGATCAAGATTCATATGGTTGGAATGAAATATCTTGGCCTCAACACATGAGTAGGTGGTTCTCTCTCAGAACTGGTAAGTTGGAAGTGTAGGTTTGTTCTGATGGCTCTCTTTACGAATGAAGAGGAGGTGGAGGGGTATATATAGCCTCCACACAAAATCTAACCGTTGCACACAATTTACCAAACTCGGTGGGACCGAATCATCAAACTCGGTCGGACCGATTTAGTAAACCTAGTGACCGTTAGGGTTTTGATTGTGGACTGACATGCAACTCGGTAGGACCGATATGGTTAGGGTTAGGGCATAACGTAATCTCGATGAGACCGATTACACAAACTCGGTGAGACCGAATTTGGTAATTAGCTAACCAGAGAGTTGGTCAGGTAAACTCGGTGGGACCGATTTGCTCTTTTGGTGAGACCGAAAAGTTACAAAAGGGAAACGGAGAGTTTACATTGTAATCTCGGTGGGACCGATCGCTCACTTCAGTTAGACCGAAACGTTACGAAGGGAAACAGAGAGATTACAATCCCATCTCGGTGAGACCGAGATCCCTATCGGTGAGACCGATTTGCCTAGGGTTTGTGGCAGTGGCTATGACATCTGAACTCGGTGGCGCCGGATAGAAAGAATCGGTAGGGCCGAGTTTGACTTTAGGTTTAGGTCAAATGTGGATGTGAGAAAGTAGTGGAGGGTTTTGGAGCATATCATTAAGCACATGAAGCAAAAGGCTCATTAAGCAACACCTCATCCCTCCTTGATAGTATTGGCTTTTCCTATAGACTCAATGTGATCTTCGATCACTAAAATGTAAAATGTAGAGTCTTGAGCTTTTGAGCTTGAGCCAATCCTTTGTCCTTGATATTTTGAGGGATCCACTTTCATCATCCATGCCATGCCATTCATTGAGCTTTCCTGAAATATTTGTCTTGGAATAGCATTAGCTCAATGAGCTATATGTTGTTATGAATTACCAAAATGACCTAGGGATAGTTGCACTTTCAGATGACATATTTGAGAATATATTTTATACAATTAATGTTTGTCCCAAGCTTGGGGATGCTATATTTAATAATGGTGATACTTTTAGCCTCCCAAGTTTTTATATGCAAAGTTGTTATGATGATAGCATACCTTATACTTATGATGATTATATTGATGAATGTGGGTTTGGAAGAGTGTCAACTTTAGGAAGTAGTGATCCCACTATTTTGGAGGATGTTGAATCTTATAATATTTCTGAAAGTGGATTTGGAGAGGTCATGACTTTATTTAGTGATGTATACACTATTTCGGAAGAGGTTTCAATTGATTATGATGAGATCAAAGTTGCTACTTATGAATGTTTATTGTGATGAAACTTATGCTATAAAAAGTAGTGATGATTATATTTATAAAACTTGTCATGATTATGATTAGTCTTTTTCTGAGCATTACTCTTTTAATATGGAAACAATTTGTAGTTTTCAAGTCTCTTATGATACACCCACTATTCCGAATGAGAAGAATTTTGCTTATGTGGAGAGTAGTACATTTTCTATGCTTGTAGATCATGAAAAGAATTCTTTAGGTGCTGGTTATATTTTTGAATTCATTCATGATGCTACTGAAAATTATTATGAGGGAGGAACATATGCTTGTAGGAATTGCAATAATATCAAGTTTCCTCTCTATGTGCTTAAAGTTTTGAAGTTATGCTTGTTTTACCTTCCTATGCAAGTTGATTATTGTTCCAATAAGTTGTTTGCTCACAAAATCCCTATGCATAGGAAGTGGGTTAGACTTAAATATGCTAGTAATATTATTCATGATGCTCTCTTTATGTTTCAATTCTTATCTTTTATGTGAGCATCATTGAAATCATCATGCCTAGCTAGGGGCGTTAAACGATAGCGCTTGTTGGGAGGCAACCCAATTTTATTTTAGTTTCTTGATTTTTGGTTATGTTTAGGAATAAATAATCCATCTAGATTCTGTTTAGATGTGTTTTATGTTTTAATTAGTATTTGTGCCAAGTAGAACCTTTGGGAAGACTTGGGTGAAGTCTTTATGATCATGCTGTAAAAAACAGAAACTTTAGCGCTTACGAGATTAGCTAAAATTTTTTTCTGGAGAGCGCTATTTAGTTGATTCTTTTTGAAGATGATTACTAGACAAATTCCTCAGGTCCACCAATTTATTTTAGAATTTTTGGAGTTCCAGAAGTTTGCGTTAGTTACAGATTACTACAGACTGTTCTGTTTTGACAGATTCTGTTTTTCGTGTGTTGTTTGCTTATTTTGATGAATCTATGGCTAGTAAAATAGTTTATAAACCATATAGAAGTTGGAATGCAGTAGGTTTAACACCAATATAAATAAAGAATGAGTTCATTACAGTACCTTGAAGTGATGTTTTGTTTTCTTTCGCTAACGGAGCTCACGAGATTTTCTGTTAAGTTTTGTGTTTTGAAGTTTTCAAGTTTTGGGTAAAGATTCGATGGACTATGGAATAAGGAGTGGCAAGAGCCTAAGCTTGGGGATGCCCAAGGCACCCCAAGGTAATATTCAAGGATAACCAAGCGTCTAAGCTTGGGGATGCCCTGGAAGGCATCGCCTCTTTCGTCTTCGATCATTGGTAACTTTACTTGGAGCTATATTTTTATTCACCACATGATATGTGTTTTGCTTGGAGCGTCATGTCATTTTCTTTAGCTTTGCTTGCTGTTTGAATAAAATATCAAGATCTGAAATTATTAAATGGGAGAGTCTTCACATAGTTTTATAATTATTTAACTACTCATTGATCTTCACTCATATCTTTTTGGAGTAGTTTGTCGTTTGCTCTAGTGCTTCACTTATATCATTTAGAGCACAATGGTGGTTTTTTTTAAGAAATAGATGAACTCTCATGCTTCACTTAGATTATTTTGAGAGTCTTCAATAGCATGGTAATTTTCTTAAATAATCTTAATATGCTAAGCATACAAGATTTGTAAGAATTCTTATGAGTGTGTTGAATACTAAGAAAAATTTGATGCTCGATAATTGTTTTGAGATATGGAGGTAGTGATATTAAAGTTGTGCTAGTTGAGTAGTTGTCAATTTGAGAAATGCTTGTGTTGAAGTTTGCAAGTCCCGTAGCATGCACGTATGGTAAACGTTATGTAACAAATTTGAAACATGAGGTGTTCTTTGATTGTCCTCCTTATGAGTAGCGGTCGGGGACGAGCGATGGTCTTTTCCTACCAATCTATCCCCCTAGGAGCATGCGCGTAGTGCTTTGGTTTTTGATGGCTTGTAGATTTTTGCAATAAGTATGTGAGTTCTTTATGACTAATGTTGAGTCCATGGATTATACGCACTCTCACCCTTCCATCATTGCTAGCCTGTTCGGTACCGTGCATTGCCCTTTCTCACATCAAGAGTTGATGCAAACTTCGCCGGTGCATCCAAACCCCGTGATATGATACGCTTTTTGCTACCTCTTGAGCACTGCGTTGGATTTCCCCGAAGAGGAGAGGATGATGCAGCAAAGTAGCGTAAGTATTTCCCTCAGTTTTTGAGAACCAAGGTATCAATCCAGTAGGAGACCACGCACAAGTCCCTCGTACCTACACAAACGATAGCAACTCGCAACCAACGCGATTAGGGTTTGTCAATCCCTTCACGGTCACTTACGATAGTGATATCTGATAGTGATGATAAATAATATTTTTGGTATTTTTGATAGATAGATGCAAAGTAAAAAGTAAAAGCAAAGTAAAAACAAAGCAAGTAAATAAAGTGATAGAGATTGATATGTTGAGAATAGACCCGGGGGCCATAGGTTTCACTAGTGGCTTCTCTCAAGAGCATAAGTATTCTACGGTGGGTGAAAAAATTACTGTTGAGCAATTGACAGCATTGAGCATAGTTATGAGTATATCTAGGCAATGATCATGTATATAGGCATCACATCAAAAACAAGTAGATCGAAACGATTCTGCATCTACTACTATTACTCCACTCATCGACCGCTATCCAGCATGCATCTAGAGTATTAAGTTAAAACAGAGTAACGCCTTAAGCAAGATGACATGATGTAGAGGGATAAATTCATGCAATATGATAAAAACCCCATCTTGTTATCCTCGATGTCAACAATACAATACGTGCCTTGCAACCCTTTCATCACATCGGGTAAGGACACCGCAAGATTGAACCCAAAGCTAAGCACTTCTCCCATTGCAAGAACTACCAATCTAGTTGGCCAAACCAAACGGATAATTCGAAGAGACTTGCAAAGATAACTCAATCATACATAAAAGAATTCAGAGAAGAATCAAATATTTTCCATAGATAATACTGGATCATAAACCCACAATTCATCGGTCTCAACAAACACACCGCAAAAAGAAGATTACATCGAATAGATCTCCACGAGAGAGGGGGAGAACATTGTATTGAGATCCAAAAAGAGAGAAGAAGCCATCTAGCTACTAGCTATGGACCCGAAGGTCTGAAGTAAACTACTCACACTTCATCGGAGGGGCTATGGTGTTCATGTAGAAGCCCTCCGTGGTGGATGCCCCCTCCGGCGGAGCTCCGGAACAGGCCCCAAGATGGGATCTTGTGGATACAGCAGTTCATGGCGGTGGAATTAGGTTTTGGCTCCTGTTCTCGATCGCTTGGGGATACGAGGTATATATAGGAGGAAGGAGTACGCCGGTGGAGCGTCGGGGGCCCACAGGTAGGGGCGCGCCTGTGGGGGCGCCCACCTCGTGACCGTGATCTCGCACTTCTTGGAGTAGGGTCCAAGTCTCCTAGATCACGCTCGTTGGAAAATCACGCCTCAAGGTGTCATTCCGCTTGGACTCTGTTTGATATTTCGTTTCTTCAAACACTAAAATAGGCAAAAACATCAATTTCAGGCTGGGCCTCCGGTTAATAGGTTAGTCCCAAAAGTAATATAAAAGTGGAAAATAAAGCCCAAGATAGTCCAAAACAGTAGATAAAGTAGCATGGAGCAATCAAAATTTATAGATACGTTGGAGACGATCGGGCATCCCCAAGCTTAATTCCTGCTCGTCCTCGAGTAGGTAAATGATAAAAGAGAATTTTGATGCGGAGTGATACTTTGGCATAATTTCAATGTAAATCTTCTTAATCATGGTATGAATATTCAGATCCGAAAGATTCAAGACAAAAGTTCATATTGACATAAAAATAATAATACTTCAACCATACTAACAAAGCAATTATGTCTTCTCAAAATAACGTGGCCAAAGAAAGTTATCCCTACAAAATCATATAGTCTGGCTATGCTCCATCTTCCCCACACAAAGTATTTAAATCATGCACAACCCCGATGACAAGCCAAGCAATTGTTTCATACTTTAACATTTTCAAAACTTTTTCAATCTTCACGCAATATATGAGCGTGAGCCATGGATATAGCACTATATGTGGAATAGAATGGTGGTTGTGGAGAAGACAAAAAGAGGGAAGATAGTCTCACATCAACTAGGCGTATCAACGGGCTATGGAGATGCCCATCAATAGATATCAATGTGAGTGAGTAGGGATTGCCATGCAACGGATGCACTAGAGCTATAAGTATATGAAAGCTCAACAAAAGAAACTAAGTGGGTGTGCATCCAACTCGCTTGCTCATGAAGACCTAGGGCATTTTGAGGAAGCCCATCATTGGAATATAAAAGCCAAGTTCTATAATGAAAAATTCCCACTAGTATATGAAAGTGACAAAATGAGAGACTCTCTATCATGAAGATCATGGTGCTACTTTGAAGCACAAGTGTGGTAAAAGGATAGTAACATTGTCCCTTCTCTCTTTTTCTCTCGTTTTTTTATTTGGGCCTTTTCTCTTTTTTTTATGGCCTCTTTTTTTATTTTATTTTTATTTTTCGTCCGGAGTCTCATCCCGACTTGTGGGGGAATCATAGTTGTCGGTGTCAAAACCGGCGGATCTCGGGTAGGGGGTCCCGAACTGTGCGTCTAGGCGGATGGTAACAGGAGACAAGGGACACGATGTTTTACCCAGGTTCGGGCCCTCTTGATGGAGGTAAAACCTCGCCCCGCTTGATTAATATTGATGATGTGTGTTACAAGAGTAGATCTACCACGAGATCAAAGAGGCTAAACCCTAGAAGCTAGCCTATGGTATGATTGTTGTTCGCCCCACGGACTAGAACCCTCCGGTTTATATAGACACCAGATAGGGTTAGGGTTACACAGAGTCGGTTACAATGGTAGGAGATCTACATATCCAGATCGCCAAGCTTGCCTTCCACGCCAAGGAAAGTCCCATCCGGACACGGACGAAGTCTTCAATCTTGTATCTTCATAGTCTTGGAGTCCGCCGATGATGATAGTTCGCTATCCGGACACCCCTAGTCCGAACTCCTCAAGAGCCCTGAACCAGGCTTCAATGGCATTTAGTCCGGCGCGCATGTTGTCTTCGCATTGCAAGGCGGGTTCCTCCTCCGAATAATTTATAGAAGATTGTGAACACCAGGATAGTGTCCGGCTCTGCAAAAATAAATTCCACATACCACCGTAGAGAGAATAATATTAAACAAGATCAATCTGCTGACGTATTCTGCGGCGTGACGTCGCATCACTACCAAGCCTTTACTCAAATTGTTTTTATTGTTCCACCTCAGCGCGTTTAGCGAAGCGGTTTCCTTGGCACGTCTTGTCGAAGCAGAGATCGTGCTCCCCTTATTCCGGGATTCCCATCAATATGGATGTGGGTAACCCAACCGCGCCATTGATTGTGACGCTTGAGGGATAAGCGAGTTTTACCAGGCCGGTGGGGACACATGTTTCTGTCCGCCCATATAAGGGGATAAAGATCCAACCCTTTTACCTGCGCCTTCTTCCTCCTTGGCTTATCCATCTCCGCGAACTCGAGATCCATCGCCCAAGTCCGCACTTCTCACCTCAACCTTCTCCAACTATGTCCGGAGCGGGAGGCAAGTGGATGGCCTCCTCCGTCACGGAGGGGCAGATCCAGAAGCTGCGCGGCACCGGATATTTGTCCAGCAGCATCGCGCATCGGCTCCCCGACGAGGGAGAGCTCGTCCCCAACCCTAGGCCCCATGAGAGGCTAGTATTTCTTCCCCATTTCCTCCGCGGACTGGGCTTCCCGCTTCATCCCTTTGTCCGGGGGCTCATGTTCTACTACGGCCTAGATTTCCATGATCTGGCCCCGAATTTCATCCTCAATATCTCGGCATTTATCGTCGTGTGCGAGGCCTTCCTCTGCATCCAGCCCCACTTCGGCTTGTGGCTCAAGACCTTCAGTGTCAAGCCGAAGGTTGTGAAGGGCAGCCAAGCGGAGTGCGGAGGCGCCATGGTGGGCAGGATGTCCCACGTTACGTGGCTGGAGGGCACTTTCGTGGAAACCATCAAGGGGTGGCAATCGGGGTGGTTCTACATCACCGAGCCGCGTGACCCTGATTGGGCAGCGGCCCCCGAATTCAGATCCGGCATCCCCACACGGCTCACCTCCTGGAAAGAGAGCGGCCGGATTTGGGGGAATTCGGAGGAGCTGACCGGACTCCAAGCCTGTATCGAGAGGCTGGTGGACAAGAAGCTCAAGCTCGTCAACGTAGTCCAGGTCATGCTCAGCCGCCGGATTCTCCCGTGCCAGCGACGGGGCTTCAATATGTGGGAGTTTGATCCGCGCAGCACGGACCTCTGGCGGGCTCTTGACACTACGCACGAAGATGTCCGGAAGGTGTTGTTCAAGGGCACCAAGCTCCGCATCCGCCATCGAAGATCGCGGATTCCACTCGCAGCGTCCAGCTGACGAGGTAAGTGATTTCACCACTTGTTTTCCATAGTTTGGATCTATGCGGGATCTAAACTCCCTTTACCTTTGACAGGAATGGCTGGCGAAGGCCAAACGGATTATCTGTCCGGCCCCATTGCCAGAGGACCCAGCGGACGCCCGCCTAACGGAAGCTGCTGGCTCCCGCACCCCACGTGTGCCGGAGAAGAAGGCCAAGAAGACGGCCACGGGGACTCGGAAGAGTTCCCGTTTTCAGGTGCTATCGGATGATGAATCCGAAGCCGACTCCTCCCACCAAGGCGAGGAGGAGAAGTAAAAAGCCTTTCGCCCAGCAGGGGGAGGGAAGAAAAGGAAGGCCTCCCCAACAAGGGAGGCCGAAGGGTCCAAGAAGGGAAAAACTCTTCCCCCGGACTACTCCGCCAATGCCAGTGACGGCAACGAGGACTGGCCTCCAAGGGCCAAGCCCCAGGCGAGATCGTAAGTATCCAGACTCCCGAATAACTTCAAGGTTTTTCATTTTCGCCACATAATGTCTTTCTAATGCCGCATACAACCCTGCAGTCCGCCCAAGGATGATCTTCCCGCTTAAATCGGCGGGTCCTTGCGCGCGTCGGATATGGATTCCTTCCGACTGCATCCACCCCCGTGCCATTTAACGACGCCGAGGTGGGATCCTGAAAAGGACCCACCCGGAGGAGGAGGCCCCGGAGGTGTCACAGGACACCTCCCGGACTGTGCACCGGACTCAGCCCCGGAGGCCACAGTGGCTCCGGAGTGCGGCGGGCGACCCCTTCGTAAGAAGGGCAAGACCGTGACGCCGGCTGCCTCCGTTCAACCGGAGGTGCCGGATAATTTGCTGGAGGCGCTCAACAGCACCTCCATCAAAGAGGAACACCGTACTGTTATGAGTGCGGTGATTCAGAAGGTTCAGCTCGCCAAGAGCGGGCTGACCGAAGCCTGCAGTAGCCCTCTAACAGGCTTTGAGGTAAGAATTTCAATATATGTAAAATGGTACCGCATAGACAGTAGCCTCTGATGCTTGGTTCGGTGTTCGGAAAGAAAAGCCGGACTGAGGATCTTTAGAAAGATAAACGCAGGAGTCATAAAAAATATGTCAATGTGGGATTGCAGTTGTCTTGCTAACCTCCGCCAGACCGATCATGGAGGTCAATACTTTGAAGGAAAACCTCGAGCGGTCCAAGAACGAGCTCGCCATGCCAAGAAGCAGCTCGAGGAAAAATAAGGTGAGTAATACCTTATGAAAATTGTACCTTCAGAAAAGGATTTGGTTGCAAGAAAAATGACAGGATAACGTGGGTATTGTAGGGGCCACTAACGAGGTGGCGACCACTGAAGAGGCGGTGGCAGCGGCTGAACGTAATGCTGACATGAGCGCACTGAGCGAGAGAAGCAGGAGGCGCGGGTGGCGGAGGTACAGCAAGAGCTCCGGATCTCGTGAAAAACATGAGAACTTGAGCGTGACTAGACTCAAGAGTCTGAGCTTGCAACGGCTCTTGAGAGTGCCAAAGCCGCTAAGGCCGAAGCCTACAAGGCCCTCCAGAGATTGAGGCGGTGAAGAAAATAGCAGCGGTAAGGCATTTTTCATGCGAGTAAGCATGTGAGTGTTAATTACCTGTTGCTTACCCGAATTCGGAGCTCTCGAGTATGTTCGCAGATCTTCCTCGCAGCGTGTCCGATGCTGCCGCATTCTACCGGGCCAAGGAGGGAGCTCGACGGAGAAGGTCTTTGGTCTCAAGATATCGAGGTCGGACATCCGGTGCCCTTAGCGACCAGTGAAGTAGCTGATCGAGCTCCACAAGGCGGCCAAACAGGCCATGAAGGGCCTCATAGTTGGTGTGGCCTAAGGAGGCCATGCACAGGAGCTACTTCGGCCTGGTGCGGCGGCTGGTGGATGTGTGCCCGTGGGTTGAAGTTATCAAGCATTCCGCTTGTATCGAGGGTGCCTGTCGGGCCTTGCCCGCGCAAAGGTGCCTTTGGGGCAAGATGGATGCCTAGAAGCTCGTGGACGGACCCGCCACCAGAGGGCAAGGAGCATCACACGCCCGAGATGTATTATAAGAGTGTACTGAAGGGCGCCCGCACTATTGCGGGTGAGTGCTCCAAAGATGTAATATTTGAGTAGACTCGCATTTTGTTATCCTATGCGCTGAAAACTTAGTTCATATGCGCTAAGCAATGCTTGTTAATTTAAAATATTACTGAGGGAGTCCCGGATTAGGGGGTGTCCGGATTGCCGGACTACCATCATCGGCTGGACTATCATCGGCCGGACTATCATCATCAACCGGACTCCAAGACTATGAAGATACAAGATTGAAGACTTCACCCCGTGTCCGGATGGGACTTTCCTTGGCGTGGAAGGCAAGCTTGGCGATACGGATATGTAGATCTCCTACCATTGTAACCGACTCTATGTAACCCTAGCCCTCTCCGGTGTCTATATAAACCGGATGGCTTTAGTCCGTCGGACTACAATCACAACAACCCTTACAATCATACCATAGGCTAGCTTCTAGGTTTAGCCTCCTTGATCTCGTGGTAGATCCACTCTTGTAAACATCCACAATATCAATATCAATCAACCAGGATCTCCGAATGTAGGTCGATCGACCCACCTCATATCACAAACTATGGGCTTCTTATCCAATAAGATGGTCTCATAGAAGTCCTCTTTGCTCCTTGGTGTGGAACACATGTCTGACAGTCCTTCTCACAGTGGCATATGGATCGGACTCTCTCCATAGCCTCAACCCTTGATCTCTCCGATCTTCATGTTCTCGTACAGGATAAGCATCATTGTAGTGGAATCTTGGGTTTGAGCTTCCTTAGGACCTGCCCTTCTTCATCTTCCTCGGCATCAACCTCGGCATTGGAGCCTTGTTCTTCTCGGCTCTTTGGTATACTCATGGTATTCCTCTTTGGTGCACTCTTGGGCTTGGGGGCAGCTTTGGGCTTTGAAGTTGCAGCCCGACTTTATGGCATCACCCATCAGCTTTTGTGCCTTGGGTGCTGGCTCGCAACCTCTTCTTCTTCCTCTTCCTCCATCATAGAAGGTTTCCCAATCACTCGGCCATGGTCTTCTTGACCCTTTCCTTCCTTTTCTTTCCTTCAGCAGACGGGTTCTTTGGGTTGGCATTCCAAAGAAGCTTGAGTGGAGACTCGGCTTTGGACATTGGTTGTCTACCTGCTTGGCTGATCTTCATTCCAGCTTAGCTTGTTGTGGACTACTCCTTCTGAGTACTTTCTTCTTTAAGCCTCTCATCCTCGGCTGCCACATAATCATCCTAGACTCTGAGCTCTTCTTCTTCCTTGTCCTTGTAGCCTTGGGCAAATTCTGGGGAGTGCTTGCTCCCCTCATCGAGATGCTAGAGGGACTAGTGCCCTCACTCATGTGAATCTGCTCTTGACCTGTTACTGTGTCACTTTGATGCGACATGCTGCTCACACTGCTGCTGACCCTGTGAATAGTTATAGATGAGGTAGAGTGGATGAGCATCACAAAATGCAGAGATTTTTGCAAAGAATGATTCAAAAACTTAGTTTAGTTTTCCCGAGAAAGCATTTCGGATCTACCGATTTTTAAACTGGTGATACAGCAGTTTTGGAACCTAAACTAGTGAACTCGGTCGAGACGAGTCACAGTTGATTATTACTGAGGCTGCTAGGGTTTCACAAAGTTCGTCAGTCACATTTGTAATTCTCGGTCGGGGCCAAGAGACTTACTAGTGCAATGGCGTTAGACAAATCGGTGGGACGAGTTTTTCAACTCGGTGGGTCGAGATGGTTTGGCTCTAACCTAAATTTTGAATCATACCTATTCTAAGTTGTTTTTCTGGATAGAAGTGTTTCAATCGTGGCAAGATGCATTCGAACACAATGTGCTGAGAATTGGGCGAGGATAGCACGGTGATCGAGTTCATACCCTAGTTCGGCGGTGAACTGCTTCTGATGACAACGGAGGAGGAATTCCTTTGTGTGGCGGAGACCAGCGACAGGCGGAATTTGGCGAAGTCGACGATCCATGAGACCTGTAGGCAGAAGCGAGCTATCTTGTGAGCGAAGTTCGGAGAATTTTCCAAAATTTGCCGGTGTGTATATATAGCCCGACCTTGTCGATGTGACGAGTTGGACAACTCGGTGGCACGAGATGCATAGCTGATTATGATTACAGCAACGGTGTGGCCAAAAGTTAAAATCGGTTGCCGAAGATTGAAAACCTAGATCAACTTAGTAATCTCGGTATGACCGAAATGGAGAAATCGGTCGGACCGAAAATCACAAAGTTTTGGAAGTTTAAGTCTATGAAGATCGGGGACTCAGAGTGCTCCTCACTGAGTGGTTTGAATCTGACTTGATCAAATTTTGTGATGTAGCATGAATAGAGTTTGAGGCGATAAAAGCATAGATAGCTAGAGAAGGTTCTTAGGCATTCTTGTCCATCCACTTGGCCAAAAAAGAAACCAACCAATCAAAACAACAAGTGGATGTCCTCGAATGAGTAAAGTATGCAACCAACATGCTCACACAATAAAATGACAAATGAAATATGTGACAAAGCATGCACAACCAATTCTACCATCTATCATACAATAGGCGATGACTAGGTCATCTATATATGAGTATATTGACTTAGGAGTCAAATGAGAACATTTGATCATAGGTCATACTCGTCGTTTAAGCTCAAGTGGGGTTACCACTTTTACATAAAGCGTTTATGTGTTCACATCATTAGAGTTGCTTTGACTCAATTCTTAGAGTTAAGCTCCTCCTAGATGTGAGATCCCCCCTTAGAGGGATAAACTAACCTTGGGTTGTCATTGATGACTTCATGTAGGTGTTGAAGATGTGGATGCTCAATGTTGATGTAGATCTTTTGGAGCAATCCTTTGGAGTGAGTTGCACTTTCAATACCTACGGGTTAGTCCCAAAAGAACAAACAAGAATATCCATAGACATAGAGTGATGCACACACAAAATGATGTCCATGAAACATTAGGTTACCTTGTCCCTTGCCTTACCAACATGAGGGTTTGTGACTCCTTGAACTAGTGCAAGATATGGAAGTTGATTGCACTTGTCCTTGCCATAATGATAGGAGTGAAAAATGTTGGCAGTCACCCTCAAGAACTCTCTAGTTCTTCTTCTTGGTATCCACATCATCTTGATGGGAATCCTTGGTGTAGTAGTTGTGCTTGATGAAGTAGAACTTGACATAGTCTTAGGAACCCACTTGACCAAGGCCTTAGTTGCTTCTTCAAATTCATCAATCTCTTCTTGAAGCTTGTCCTTGCCTTTGTTCTTGTGGTCTTGTGGTGGAAGATCATCTTGTGCTTCCTTGAAGGAAGTAGGATCATACTTCTCTTGTTGAGAACAACCTTCGTCTTGGGTATTGATCTTCTTCCCACTCAACTGGCATTGAACTTTCGTTCAAAACCAACACCTTGATTCTTCGATGCCTTCCTTGCTTGCATACAATTTCCTCAAATTGCTTACTCCGGCAAGGCTCTTGTATACACTTTCTCTATAATTCCCTTCAATAAGCTGTTTTCTTGCTCAAGTGTAACTTGGCAAGAGAATCATTAGTGGGATCAAGAGAACTACTAGAAGCAATATTGGGTTTAGCATTGTTATTGTTTACTACTAGAAGAATCTTTCTTGTTCTTGTTACTAGACTTGACTTGAGGCATATAAGTAGATAAGAGTAAGCGGCAATATAAGAAGAACTTTTCTTACGAATCATCATTGATCGCTTTTGGAACTCATGCTCTTGCTCAAGATTGAGCTTTTCAAGCGTAACTTCTCATGACCCTTAAAGTTCTCGATGATCTTGAAGATAGTTTCATGAGCTAACTTAAGAGTGTTTAGTTCTTTAGTTAGGCGCTCAATTTTCTCCTTATCATTGTCATTTGTTTCATCTTGATGAGCATGATCAATTGCGTTTCATCATAGTATTCATCACTAGAGTTGTCAACAAGTAAATCATCATCTCCTAGCAAGTCATCTTCATCACTATTAAAATCAACATACTCGGGGTGTGTTACCTTAGGACCTTTGGCCATGAAGCATCTTCCAATTCCTTCATTTGGTGATTCAAATATGTCGTAGGAGTTGGTTGACACAAGTGCTAAACCGCAACACCTTCATCTTGAGTGTGTTTGAGTCGGATGATAGCTTCTCTCGGAGTGATTGTCGAGATCGGGCGGATACCCATTCACCAACATGATCTTGATGTCTTCGTTTTGTGTAGCTCTTTGATGACTTGTCCTTCCTTTCGAATCCTTGCTTCTCCTTGAGGGTCTTCATAATGATCATCTCTCTCCTTCTCTCTCTTGGTGGTGATTCTTCTCTTCTACTTCTTCTCTTGGGATAATCTTCTCTTCTTTTGTGAGTCTGGTACACTCATTGGAATAGTGTCCGGGTCTTCCTAATGTAGCAATTGCACTCTCGACTAGAAGATCTTTTGTCATTGTGGGACCTTGACTTAGAGCTTCTTTCTTTGCTTCTACTCTTGTAGAATTTGTTGAAGTTCTTCACCATTAAGCTCAATTCTTCATTGCAGGTTTGTTTCTCACTTGATGATGTGGGGGTTCACATGAGGCTTTGTAAGCACCACTTGACTTGTTGAAGTTCTTCCTTATCCTTGAGTGACATTTCATGAGCAACAATTCTTCCAATGACTTCCGTTGGCTTGAGATCTTTGTAATTTGGCATCATTTGGATCAATGTACTGCGGTATCATATTTTCCATCCAATGCTCTTAGGATCTTCTTGATGAATCGTCATCGGTCATCTCGTCACTTCCTAAGCCGGCAATCTCATTTGTGATAAGAACAAGCCTAAAGTACATTTCAGTGACACCTTCACCATCCTTCATTTTGAACTTGTCAAGCTGACTTTGGAGCACATCCAACTTGGATTCCTTAATGAATCGGTACCTTCATGCATATCAATCAAAGTATCCCAAATTTCCTTTGCATTCTCAAGGCGGCTGATTTTGTTGAATTCTTGAGGCACAATCCGTTGAAGAGTATATCACAAGCTTGAGCGTTGTATTAGCATCTTCAACTCTTCCGCACTAACTTCTGGTTCGGTTCTCTCCCATCAAAGAATTCACCTTGCAAGCCAATACACACAATAGCCCAAGCGGTGAGTTATGTCCGAGAATATGCATTTTCATCTTATGCTTCCAACTAGCAAAATTAGTGCCATCAAAGTAAGGACCTCTATGGTGATAATTACCCTCTTCAGGCATCCATACTCTCTAGGTTGTGAAACCAAGGCTATGACCACCAAAGCTATGCAAATCAAAGCAAATGGAGACCAAGGCTCTGTTACCACTTGTAGGACCTTGAGAAATGTCTAGAGGGGGTGATTAGACTACTTGACTAATTAAAAACTTAACCTTTTCCCAATTTTAGACTTTGGATTTTAGCTATCTTTAAGCAAGTCAAGCAATCTTCACGCAATTCAAGCAAGCATGCAAAGAGTATATAGGCAGCGGAAAATAAAGCATGCAACTTGCAAGAATGTAAAGGGAAGGGTTTGGAGAATTCAAGCGCAATTGGAGACACGGATGTTTTTGTAAATGGTTCCGATAGGTGGTGCTATCATACCTCACGTTGATGGAGACTTCAACCCGAGGGTAATGGTTGCCGCGAGTCCACGGAGGGCTCCACCCATGAAGGGTCCACGAAGAATCAACCTTGTCTATCCCACCATGGCCGTCGCCCACGAAGGACTTGCCTCACCAGCGGTAGATCTTCACGAAATAGGCGATCTCCTTGCCCTTACAAACTCCTTGGTTCAACTCCACAATCTTGTCGGAGGCTCCCAAGTGACACCTAGCCAATCTAGGAGACACCACTCTCCAAGAAGTAACAAATGGTGTGTTGATGATGAACTCCTTGCTCTTGTGCTTCAAATGATAGTCTCCCCAACACTCAACTCTCTCGACAGGATTTGGATTGGAGGAAAGAAGATTTGGTGGAAAGCAACTAAGGAAAGGCTAGAGATCAAGATTCATATGGTTGGAATGAAATATCTTGGCCTCAACACATGAGTAGGTGGTTCTCTCTCAGGCTGAGGAAGTTGGAAGTGTAGGTTTGTTCGATGGCTCTCTTCTGAATGAAGAGGAGGTGGAGGGTATATATAGCCTCCACAAAATCTAACCGTTGCACACAATTTACCAAACTCGGTGGGACGAATCATCAAACTTCGGTGGGACCGATTTAGTAAACCTAGTGACCGTTAGGGTTTTGATGGGGCCGACATGCAACTCGGTAGGACCGATATATGGTTAGGGTTAGGGCATAACGTAATCTCGATGAGACCGATTACACAAACTCGGTGAGACCGAATTTGGTAATTAGCTAACCGGAGAGTTGGTCAGAGTAAACTTCGGTGGGACCGATTTGCTCTTTTGGTGAGACCCGAAAGTTACAAAGGAAGCGGAGAGTTTACATTGTAATCTCGGTGGGACCGATCGCTCACTTCAGTTAGACCGAAGCGTTACTGAAGGAAGCGGAGATTACAATCCCATCTCGGTGAGACAGAGATCCCTATCGGTGAGACCGATTTGCCTAGGGTTTGTGGCGGTGGCTATGACATCTGAACTCGGTGGCGCGGATAGAAAGAATCGGTGAGGCGAGTTTGACTTTAGGTTTAGGTCAATGTGGATGTGAGAAAGTAGTGGAGGGTTTTGGAGCATATCATTAAGCACATGAAGCAAAAGGCTCATTAAGCAACACCTCATCCCTCCTTGATAGTATTGGCTTTTCCTATAGACTCAATGTGATCTTGATCACTAAAATGTAAAATGTAGAGTCTTGAGCTTTTGAGCTTGAGCCAATCCTTTGTCCTTGATATTTTGAGGATCCACTTTCATCATCCATGCCATGCCATTCATTGAGCTTTCCTGAAATATTTGTCTTGGAATAGCATTAGCTCAATGAGCTATATGTTGTTATGAATTACCAAAATGACCTAGGGATAGTTGCACTTTCAGATGACATATTTGAGAATATATTTATACAATTAATGTTTGTCCCAAGCTTGGGGATGCTATATTTAATAATGGTGATACTTTTAGCCTCCCAAGTTTTTATATGAAAGTTGTTATGATGATAGCATACCTTATACTTATGATGATTATATTGATGAATGTGGGTTTGGAAGAGTGTCAACTTTAGGAAGTAGTGATCCCACTATTTTGGAGGATGTTGAATCTTATAATATTTAAAGAAATTTGGATTGGAGGTCATGACTTTATTTAGTGATGTATACACTATTTGGGAAGAGGTTTCAATTGATTATGATGAGATCAAAGTTGCTACTTATGAATGTTTATTGTGATGAAACTTATGCTATAAAAAGTAGTGATGATTATATTTATAAAACTTGTCATGATTATGATTAGTCTTTTCTGAGCATTACTCTTTTAATATGGAAACAATTTGTAGTTTTCAAGTCTCTTATGATACACCCACTATTCGAATGAGAAGAATTTTGCTTATGTGGAAGTAGTACATTTTCTATGCTTGTAGATCATGAAAAGAATTCTTTAGGTGCTGGTTATATTTTTGAATTCATTCATGATGCTACTGAAAATTATTATGGGGAGGAACATATGCTTGTAGGAATTGCAATAATATCAAGTTTCCTCTCTATGTGCTTAAAGTTTTGAAGTTATGCTTGTTTTACCTTCCTATGCAAGTTGATTATTGTTCCAATAAGTTGTTTGCTCACAAAATCCCTATGCATAGGAAGTGGGTTAGACTTAAATATGCTAATAATATTATTCATGATGCTCTCTTTATGTTTCAATTCTTATCTTTTATGTGAGCATCATTGAAATCATCATGCCTAGCTAGGGCGTTAAGCGATAGCGCTTGTTGGGAGGCAACCCAATTTTATTTTAGTTTCTTGATTTTTGGTTATGTTTAGGAATAAATAATCCATCTAGATTCTGTTTAGATGTGTTTTATGTTTTAATTAGTATTTGTGCCAAGTAGAACCTTTGGGAAGACTTGGGTGAAGTCTTTATGATCATGCTGTAAAAACAGAAACTTTAAGCTTACGAGATTAGCTAAAATTTTTTTCTGGAGGCGCTATTTAGTTGATTCTTTTGAAGATGATTACTAGACAAATTCCTCAGGTCCACCAATTTATTTTAGAATTTTTGGAGTTCCAGAAGTTTGCGTTAGTTACAGATTACTACAGACTGTTCTGTTTTGACAGATTCTGTTTTTAGTGTGTTGTTTGCTTATTTTGATGAATCTATGGCTAGTAAAATAGTTTATAAACCATATAGAAGTTGGAATACAGTAGGTTTAACACCAATATAAATAAAGAATGAGTTCATTACAGTACCTTGAAGTGATGTTTTGTTTTCTTTAAGCTACTTGAGCTCACGAGATTTTCTGTAAGTTTTGTGTTTTGAAGTTTTCAAGTTTTGGGTAAAGATTCGATGGACTATGGAATAAGGAGTGGCAAGAGCCTAAGCTTGGGATGCCCAAAGGCACCCCAAGGTAATATTCAAGGATAACCAGCGTCTAAGCTTGGGGATGCCTGGAAGGCATCGCCTCTTTAATCTTCGATCATTGGTAACTTTACTTGGAGCTATATTTTTATTCACCACATGATATGTGTTTTGCTTGGAGCGTCATGTCATTTTCTTTAGCTTTGCTTGCTGTTTGAATAAAATATCAAGATCTGAAATTATTAAATGGGAGAGTCTTCACATAGTTTTATAATTATTTAACTACTCATTGATCTTCACTCATATCTTTTTGGAGTAGTTTGTCGTTTGCTCTAGTGCTTCACTTATATCATTTAGAGCACAATGGTGGTTTTTTTTAAGAAATAGATGAACTCTCATGCTTCACTTAGATTATTTTGAGAGTCTTCAATAGCATGGTAATTTTCTTAAATAATCTTAATATGCTAAGCATACAAGATTTGTAAGAATTCTTATGAGTGTGTTGAATACTAAGAAAAATTTGATGCTCGATAATTGTTTTGAGATATGGAGGTAGTGATATTAAAGTTGTGCTAGTTGAGTAGTTGTCAATTTGAGAAATGCTTGTGTTGAAGTTTGCAAGTCCCGTAGCATGCATATATAGTAAGCGTTATGTAACAAATTTGAAACATGAGGTGTTCTTTGATTGTCCTCCTTATGAGTAGCGGTCGGGGAATGACGATGGTCTTTCCTACCTATCTATCCCCTAGGAGCATGCAGCGTAGTGCTTTGGTTTTGATGGCTTGTAGATTTTTTGCAATAAGTATGTGAGTTCTTTATGACTAATGTTGAGTCCATGGATTATCGCCTCTCACCCTTCCATCATTGCTAGCCTGTTAGATTGCGATGCATTGCCCTTTCTCACATCAAGAGTTGATGCAAACTTACGGTGCATCCAAACCCGTGATATGATCGCTTTTGCTACCTCTTGAGCCTTTGCGTTGGATTTCCCGAAGAGGAGAGGATGATGCAGCAAAGTAGCAAGTAAGTATTTCCCTCAGTTTTGAGAACCAAGGTATCAATCCAGTAGGGAGACCACGCACAAGTCCTCGTTACCTACACAAGCGATAGCAACTTCGCAACCAACGCGATTAGGGTTTGTCAATCCTTCACGGTCACTACGATAGTGATATCGATAGTGATGATAAATAATATTTTTGGTATTTTGATAGATAGATGCAAAGTAAAAGTAGTAAAGCAAAGTAAAAACAAAGCAAGTAAATAAAGTGATAGAGATTGATATGTTGAGAATAGACCGGGGCCATAGGTTTCACTAGTGGCTTCTCTCAAGAGCATAAGTATTCTCTGATTGGGTGAAAAAATTACTGTTGAGCAATTGTGAGCGTTGAGCATAGTTATGAGTATATCTAGGCAATGATCATGTATATAGGCATCACATCAAAACAAGTAGATCGAAGCGATTACGCATCTACTACTATTACTCCACTCATCGACCGCTATCCGGCATGCATCTAGAGTATTAAGTTAAAACAGGATGTAGCATGTAAGCAAGATGACATGATGTAGAGGATAAATTCATGCAATATGATAAAAACCCCATCTTGTTATCCTCGATGTCAACAATACAATACGTGCCTTGCAACCCTTTCTATCCAGGTAAGGACACCGCAAGATTGAACCCAAAGCTAAGCACTTCTCCCATTGCAAGAACTACCAATCTAGTTGGCCAAACCAAGCGGATAATTGAAGAGACTTGCAAAGATAACTCAATCATACATAAAAGAATTCAGAGAAGAATCAAATATTTTCCATAGATAATCTTGGATCATAAACCCACAATTCATCGGTCTCAACAAACACACGCATAGAAGATTACATCGAATAGATCTCCACGAGAGGGGAGAACATTGTATTGAGATCCAAAAGAGAGAAGCCATCTAGCTACTAGCTATGGACCCGAAGGTCTGAAGTAAACTACTCACACTTCGCCGGAGGGCTATGGTGTTCATGTAGAAGCCCTCCGTGGTGGATGCCCCCTCGGTGAACTCGGAACAGGCCCCAAGATGGGATCTTGTGGATACTGAGCGATTCTTGGCGGTGGAATTAGGTTTTGGCTCCTGTTACGATCGTTTGGGGATACGTGGGTATATAGGAGGAAGAGTCGCGATTGGGCGTCGAGGGCCCACAAGGTAGAAGCGCTTGAGGCGCCCTCCACCCTCGTGACCGCATCTGGCACTTCTTGGAGTAGGGTCCAAGTCTCCTAGATCACGTTCGGTTGGAAAATCACGTTCCCGAAGGTGTCATTCCGTTTGGACTCTGTTTGATATTTCGTTTCTTCGAAACACTAAAATAGGCAAAAAACATCAATTCTGGGCTGGGCCTCCGGTTAATAGGTTAGTCCCAAAAGTAATATAAAAGTGGAAAATAAAGCCCAGTATAGTCCAAAACAGTAGATAAAGTAGCATGGAGCAATCAAAATTTATAGATCGTTGGAGGCGTATCGGGCATCTAAGCTTAATTCCTGCTCGTCCTCGGTAGGTAAATGATAAAAAGAGGTTTGATCTTGGGGTGATACTTTGGCATAATTTCAATGTAAATCTTCTTAATCATGGTATGAATATTCAGATCCGAAAGATTCAAGACAAAAGTTCATATTGACATAAAAATAATAATACTTCAACCATACTAACAAAGCAATTATGTCTTCTCAAAATAACGTGGCCAAAGAAAGTTATCCCTACAAAATCATATAACTGGCTATGCTCCATCTTCCCCACACAAAGTATTTAAATCATGCACAACCCGATGACAAGCCAAGCAATTGTTTCATACTTTAACATTTTCAAAACTTTTTCAATCTTCACGCAATATATGGCGTGAGCCATGGATATAGCACTATATGTGGAATAGAATGGTGGTTGTGGAGAAGACAAAAAGAGGAAGATAGTCTCACATCAACTAGGCGTATCAGCGGGCTATGGAGATGCCCATCAATAGATATCAATGTGAGTGGTAAGGATTGCCATGCAGCGGATGCACTAGAGCTATAAGTATATGAAAGCTCAACAAAAGAAACTAAGTGGGTGTGCATCACACAAACTTGCTCTCATGAAGACCTAGGGCATTTTGAGAAGCCCATCATTGGAATATAAAAGCCAAGTTCTATAATGAAAAATTCCCACTAGTATATGAAAGTGACAAAATGAGAGACTCTCTATCATGAAGATCATGGTGCTACTTTGAAGCACAAGTGTGGTAAAAGGATAGTAACATTGTCCCTTCTCTCTTTTCTCTCGTTTTTTATTTGGGCCTTTTCTCTTTTTTATGGCCTCTTTTTATTTTATTTTTTATTTTTAGATCCGAGTCTCATCCCGACTTGTGGGGAATCATAGTTATCGGTGTCAAAACCGGCGGATCTCGGTGAGGGTCAGAACTGTGCGTCTAGGCGGATGGTAACGAGGAGACAAGGGACACGATGTTTTACCCGAGTTCGGGCCCTCTTGATGGAAAGGTAAACCTGCGTCCTGCTTGATTAATATTGATGATGTGTGTTACAAGAGTAGATCTACCACGAGATCAAAGAGGCTAAACCCTAGAAGCTAGCCTATGGTATGATTGTTGTTAGTCCTCACGGACTAGAACCCTCCGGTTTATATAGACACGGATAGGGTTAGGGTTACCTGAGTGGGTTACAATGGTATCTACATATCCATATCGTATGCTTGCCTTCCACGCCAGGAAAGTCCCATCCGGACACGGACGAAGTCTTCAATCTTGTATCTTCATAGTCTTGGAGTCGGCCGATGATGATAGTTGGCTATCCGGACACCCCTAGTCCGGAACTCCTCATTAGCCCACGAACCAGGCTTCAATGAATGACAATGATGCATGTTGTCTTCGGCATTGCAAGGCGGGTTCCTCCTCGAATAATTTATAGAAGATTGTGAACACCAGGATAGTGTCGGCTCTGCAAAAATAAATTCCACATACCACGTAGAGAGAATAATATTAAACAAGATCAATCTGCGGCGTATTCTGCGGCGTGGCGTCGCATCACTACCAAGCCTTTACTCAAATTGTTTTATTGTTCCACCTCGGTAGCGTTTAGCGAGCGGTTTCCTTAGCACGTCTTGTGAAGCGAGATCGTGCTCCCCTTATTCGGGATTCCCATCAATATGGATGTGGGTAACCCAACGCGCCATTGATTGTGCGGCTTGAGGATAGCGAGTTTTACCAGGCGGTGGGGACACATGTTTACATCCGCCTATATAAGGATAAAGATCCAACCTTTACTGCGCCTTCTTCCTCCTTGGCTTATCCATCTCCATGAACTTCGAGATCCATCGCCCAAGTCCGCACTTCTCACCTCAACCTTCAACCATGTCTATGTCGGGAGGCAAGTGGATGGCCTCCTCCGTCCGCGGAGGCAGATCCGAGAAGCTGCAGGCACCGGATATTGTCAACAGCATCGCGCATCGGCTCCCAGACGAGGAGAGCTCGTCCCCAACCCTAGGCCCCATGAGAGGCTAGTATTTCTTCCCCATTTCCTCAGCGGACTGGGCTTCCCTTCATCCCTTTGTCAGGGGCTCATGTTCTACTCGGCCTAGATTTCCATGATCGGCCCGAATTTCATCCTCAATATCTCGGCATTTATAAATGGGTAATGCGAGGCCTTCCTCGCATCAGGCCCACTTGACTTGTGGCTCAAGACCTTCAATGTCAAGCGAAGGTTGTGAAGGGCAGCCAAGCGGAGTCTTGGGCGCCATGGGTGGGCAGGATGTCCCAGCGTTACGTGGCTGGAGGGCACTTCGTGGAAACCATCAAGGGTGGCAATCGGGGTGGTTCTACATCACCGAGCAGCGTGACCCTGATTGAGCAGCGGCCCCGAATTCAGATCCGGCATCCCCACGGCTCACCTCCTGGAAGAAGCGGCGGTTGGGGGAATCGGAGGGCTGACGGACTCAAGCCTTATGTCGAGAGGCTGGTGGACAAAGCTCAAGCTCGTCAGCGTAGTCAGGTCATGCTCGGCGCGGATTCTCCCGTGCCAATGACAGAGGGCTTCAATATGTGGGAGTTTGATCGGCGCAGCACCGGACCCTGGCGGGCTCTTGACACTACGTCTGAAGATATGCAGGAAGGTGTTGTTCAAGGGCACGAAGCTCCGCATCCGCTACCGAAGATCGCGATTCCACTGCATGACGTCAGCTGGCGAGGTAAGTGAATTCACCACTTGTTTTCCATAGTTTGGATCTATCGGGATCTAAACTCCCTTTACCTGACAGGAATGGCTGGCGAAGGCCAAGCGAGATATCTGTCCGCCCCCATTGCGGAAGGACGGCGGACGCCCGTCTACTTGAGGGCTGCTGGCTCCGGCACCCGTGGTGCTTAGAAGAAAACCAAGAAAGGGACCCGCGAGGGACTTCGGAAGAGTTCCGTTTTCAGGTGCTATCGGATGATGAATCCGAAGCCGACTCCTCCACCAAAGGCGAGGAGGAGAAGTAAAAGCCTTCGCCCGAAGGAGGGAAGAAAAGGAAGGCCTCCCCAACAAGGGAGGCGAAGGAATCAGAAGGAAAAACTCTTCCCGGACTACTCGCCAATGCGATGGCAGCGAGGACTGGCCTCCAAGGGCCAAGCCCAGGCGAGATCGTAAGTATCGAGACTCCCGAATAACTTCAAGGTTTTTCATTTTAGCCACATAATGTCTTTCTAATGCCGCATACAACCCTGCAGTCCATGAAGGATGATCTTCCCGTTTAAATCGGCGGGTCCTTGGAGTGCGTCGGATATGGATTCCCTTCGACTGCATCCACCCCCGTGCCACGAGCAGCGCCGAGTGGGATCCCAGAAAGGACCCACGGAGGAGGAGGCCCGGAGGTGTCACAGGACACCCTCCGGACTGTGCACGGACTCAGCCCGGAGGCCACGGTGGCTCGGTGCGCGTGACGACCCCTTAAGTAAGAAGGGCAAGACCGTGGCCGGCTGCCTCCGTTCAGCGGAGGTGCGGATAATTCTGGGCGCTCAACAGCACCTCCATCAAGAGGAACACCATCTTTATTATGAGTCGCGGTGATTGAAGTTCAGCTTCCAAGGGCGGGCTGACCAGCTCCTGCGATAGCCCTCTAACGAGGCTTTGAGTGAAATTTCAATATATGTAAAATGGTACCGCATAGGCGGTAGCCTCGATGCTTGGTTCGGTGTTAGGAAAGAAAAGCGGATGAGGATCTTTAGAAAGATAAGCATTGAGTCATAAAAATATGTCAATGTGGGATTGCAGGCTGTCTGCTAACCTCCGCCCCCAATTGCCGAGGAGGTCAATACTTTGAAGGAAAACCTCGGCGGTCCAAAGCAGGCTCGGCCATGCCAGAAGAAGCTCGAGGAAAAATAAGGTGAAGTAATACCTTATGAAAATTGTACCTTACTGAAAAGGATTTGGTTGCAAGAAAAATGGAGGGATAGCATTGGGTATTGTAGGGGCCACTAGCGAGGTGGCGACCACAGAAGAAAGCGGTGGCAGTGACTGAGCATGTCTGACATGGAGGCTGCAGCGAGAGAAGCAGGAGCGCGGGTGCGGAGAGTACAGCAAGAGCTCGAGGATCTCGTGAAAAAACATGAGAACTTGGAGGCGTGACTTCAGTGAACTCAAGAGTCAGGCTTGCAGCAGCTCTTGAGAGTGCAAAACCGCTAAGGCCGAAGCCTACAAGGCCCTCCAGGAGATTGAGGCGGTGAAGAAAATAGCAGCGGGTAAGGCATTTTTCATGCGAGTAAGCATGTGAGTGTTAATTACCTGTTGCTTACCCGGTTGAGCTCTCCGGCGTTCGCAGATCTTCCTCAGGCGTGTCGATGCTGCCGCATTCTCTGAGGCCAAGGAGGGGCTCCGGCGGAGAAGGTCTTCTGTCTCGATATCTTTGGTCGGACATCCGGTGCCCCTAGCGACCAGGTGAAGTAGCTGATCGAGCTCCACAAAGCGGCCAAACAGGCCATGAAGGGCCTCATAGTTGGTGTGGCCTAAGGAGGCCATGCACAGGAGCTACACCGGCCTGGTGCGGCGGCTGGTGGATGTGTGCCCGTGGGTTGAAGTTATCAAGCATTCCGCTTGTATCGAGGTGCCAGTCGGGCCTTGCCAGCGCAAAGGTGCCTTTGGGGCAAGATGGATGCCTAGAAGCTGTGTGACGGACCCGCCACCGAGGAGGGCAAGGAGCATCTACGCGCCCAGATGTATTATAAGAGTGTCTTGAAGGGCGCCGCACTATTGCGGGTGAGTGCTCAAAGATGTAATATTTGAGTAGACTAGCATTTTGTTATCCTATCGCTGAAAACTTAGTTCATATCGCTAAGCAATGCTTGAGGAGGAGGGATCCCAGGCGGTGGAGAGGAGGAGGGGGTCCGGAGGCGGCGGTTGGAGGTGGCGGGGCAGCCGGCTGGTCTGTGAGGTCTCGCCCGATCTGGATCAGGAGGGGGAGGGAGGAGGGATCGGGGTGGGGGCGGCGTGGGGGAGTGGGTGGGGGCTGGGGTTTCTAGCGGGAGAAAGGGAGTTAAGTGGGGCGCCGGTTGGGCAGGCCGTGGGAGGAGCTGGGCCGGTGGGGGGTTTTGGGGGCTGTGTGCAGTGGGGAAGGCTGGCCCAATTGGGCCGGGGGTTCCTCCTCTTTCTTCTTCCTTTCTTTTCTTTATTATTTTCTTTTTCTGCTTTCTGTTTTAGTTTAATTAAAATGCCAAAACATTTTACAAAATTTGTGCACCCACCATAATTAGGTTTGCTATTTGAGACAACCCCGAACATTTTATTTTAGTTTTGAAACTTTTATCGTTTGCTCTTGTTTTGAAATTGTCTTAGGCGGGTTGAATCAACGTGAGGTTTGGCACACAATCCGGGTGATTCTGTTCATTAATCATCCGGAATTGTTACTGACAAGTAACATATCGATGACAAAGGAACAACATTATGTTGTTATGCGGTTTGACCGATAAAGATCTTCGTAGAATATGTAGGAACCAATATGAGCGTCCGGGTTCCGCTATTGGTAATTGACCGAGAATAGTTCTAGGTCATGTCTACATAGTTCTCGAACCCGTAGGAATCCTTGCAACAACGTTACGATGACGGTTTATTATGAGTTTATAAGTTTTGATGTACGAATTTTGTTGAGTCCGGATGTGATCACGGACATGGCGAGTCTCGAATTGGTCGAGACATAAAGATCGATATATTGGAAGCCTATGTTTGGACTTGGAAGGTTCGGATGAAAGCGGATTTCTTGCGGATCACCGGGGTTACGGAACCCTCCGGGGTCAATGGGCCTTGATGGGCCATAAGGGAGAGAAGGAAGGCGCGGGGCAGGCAGCGTGCCCCTCCCCCTAGTCCGAATAGGACAAGGATAGAAGCGGCTTCTTCCTCTTCCCCTCCCCAAGTCCTAATCCAACTAGGAAGGGAGTCCTACTCCGGTGGGAGTAGGACTCCTCGGCCAGCGCCTCCCGTGGGCCGGCGCACCCCTTGCTCCTTTATATCACGGATGCGGGGGCACCCCATGACACACAAGTTGATCTGGATCGTTCCTTAGCCGTGTGCGGTGCCCCCTCCACCATATTCCGCCGGTCATATCGTGGCGGAGCTTAAGTGAAACCCTGCTTGATGAAGTCATATCGTCGCGGAGCTTAAGCGAAACCCTGCGCCAGTGAAGTCATATCGTCGCGGAGCTTAAGCGAAGCCCTGCGTCGGTGGAGCATCATCATCGTCCTGCCGCCGTCGTCTTGTGGAACTCATCCCCAGCTTTCTTTGGATCGGAGCCGGGGATCGTCATCGAGCTGAGCGTGTGCTGAACTCGGAGGTGCCGTGCGTTCGGTACTTGGATCGGTCGGATCGTGAAGGCGTACGACTACATCAACAGCGTTGTTATAACGCTTCCGCTTATGGTCTCACAGTGCGTGGACATACACTCTCCCTCTCGTTGCTATGCCATCACCATGATCTTGCGTGTGCGTAGGAAATTTTTGAAATTACTCGTTCCCCAACAATTGCATCACTTTATATATATATATATATATATATATATATATATATATATATATATATATATATATATATATATATATATATATGTTCATTACAACACGTTGCACCCGTGCATCTTAGTACAGCCAAATACACGAGGGCTTATGTCCTCCGCTTTATGGTGTGATAAAGTCCACACTTTCACAAGTGCGGCACCCGAACTTATAGCATTATATGAATCAGCTCTGAATCATGTCTTGGGTCAATAGTTGGGTTTGCCGGCTCCCATGTTTGGCACCTTACGTTCCGTTCTATCGGCTAAGGTAGCATTGGGAGAACCACTGCGATTGCGCCCGGTTGAGCCAGTTAACGCCTCGATGGAAAGCTAAAACTGACCGGCATGATAAGGCGTGAGACTGGTCGCTGTTCGAGAGGTCCTTCGGGTCCTTAAAGACCTCGCCGCTTGAGCGAAGTTCGGATTATGTCCGATGAAGGCGTGGATAGCGCCCCAATTCGGTCTTCGAATACTAGGGGCTTTGCGAAATTTAAAATTATAGAATTCTATGGCTAAGTGAGAGTGTTCAAGCACTATAAGTCCGGTTGCCTTGTTCATTGTGTTGGCGCCTCCTAGATGGACCCAAAATGGGAACAAGAGTGCTCAAGTTTATCCCGAACACCCAGCACTTTCGTGGCATGGGGGCCGAAGCCGACGACTTGCCATCTCTCGATTTAATAAGCGGCCGCATAGAAGGTAATATTTTAAATTAAACAAGCGTTGCTTAGCGCATATGAACAAAGTTTTCAGCGCGCAGGATAACACATTCGAATTCACTCAAAATTACATCCTGGGGCACTCATCCGCAATCTTGCGGGCACCCTTCAGACAGCCTTATAGTAAATTTGGGCGTCGATGCTCCTTGCCCGCTGGTGGCGCGTCGATGATCAGCTTCTCCGCATCCAGCTTGCCCCAATGCACCTTTGCGGGCAAGGGCCCGACGAGCACCTTCAATACTGGCGGAGCGCTTGATAACCTCCACCTGTGGGCACGCATCCACCAGCCGTCGCGACGAGGCGAAGTAGCTCCAGGCATGGCCTCTCCAGGCCACGGCCGGACTATGAGGCCCTTCATGGCCTTTCGGCCACCTTGTGAAGTTCGACCAGCTGCTTCACTGGTCGCTAGGGGCACCGGATGGCTGGCCTCAGCATCTTGAGACGAAGACCTTCTCCGTTGAGCTCCCTCCTCGGCTCGGTAGAATGCGGCATCGAGACACGCTGCATGAGGCAGATCTGCAAACGCCTCGAGAGCTCGAATCCGGGTAAGTAACACGTAATTTACATTCACATGCTTGCTTTGCATGAAAAATGCCTTACCCGCCACTATCTTCTTCATCAATTCAACCTCTGAAGGGACTTATGGGCCTCGGCCTTGGCGGTTTTGGCACTTTCGAGAGCCAAGGCAAGCTCGGACTCTCGAGTCTTTGAGTCACGCTCCAAACTCTCATGCTTTTCCATGAGAGCCTGGAGCTCTTGCTGAACCACCGCCACCAGCGCCTCCTGCTTTTCTCGCTCCCCCCGTTCCGTGGCCGCATTGTGTTCAGCCACGGACACGGCCTCCTTCAGGGCCGCCACCTTGTTCGTGGCCCCTGCAGTACCCATGTTATCCTTGTTATTTTTTGTCGCAACCTATATCCTTTTCTGTAAGGTACAAATTCAAAGTGGTGTTACTCACCTTCTTTGTCTTGGAGCTGCTTCCTGGCGTGGCCGAGCTCTTGCCCGGACCGCTCGAGCTCCTGCTTCAACGCACCGACCTCCGCAGTCAGTGCGGCAGAGGTCAGCAGCGCAGCCTGCAACCCATATTGACATAATTTTTTTTAGCAACCCTGCATATATCTTTTTTCAGATCCTCATCCGCTTTTCTTTCCGAACACCGAACCGAGCATCGAGGCTACTGTCTATGCGGTATTACATTGCATATTTTAACTTCTTACCTCAAAGCCCGATAGAAGGCTATTAGAAGCTTGGTCAGCCCGCTTTGGCGAAGCTGCACCTTGAATCACCGCACTCATAATAGTGCGGTGTTCTTCTCGATGGAAGCGCTGCAGCGCCTCAACAAATTACCCGCGCCCGGTTGGACGGAAGCGCCGGCGTCACGTCTTGCCCTTCGTTCGAAGGGCGCGGCCGGACTCCGGAACCACTGCGGGTTCATTGTGGAGTCGGCGCCAAAGTCCGGAGGGCGCCTTGTGGCGCCTCCGGAGCCTCCCCCTGATGGGTCCCTTCTGGGGATCCCACCTCGGCGTCTTCGGTGTCGCGAGGGGTGGAGGCGGTCGGGATGGAGTCTACATCCGACGAAGCCAACGACCCGCTCGATGAAGCGGGGAGATCATCACTGGCCGGACTACAGGCAGCATGCGGCATTAGAATGACACTATGTGGCGCAGAAAAATTAATTATAAATCATTCAGGAATCCGGATACTTACGATCTCGCCGGGGGCCTGGCCCTTGAAGGCCATTCTTCCTCGCCAACGTTGATGTTGGCAGAGCTGTCCGGGGGAATAGTCCTTCCCCTCTTGGACCCTCTGGCCTCCCCTGTTGGGGAAGCCTTCCTCTTCCTCTCTCCCTCCTCCGGAGAGAGTCCTCTTCCTCCTCCTCATTTTCGGGAGAGTCAACCCCGGAGTCGTCGGACACCTGAAAACGGGCACTCTTTCGAGCACCCGTGGCCTCCTTCTTGGCCTTCTTCTCCGGCACCACGTCGGTGCGGAACCAGCAGCCTTGCTAGACGGCGTCTCTGGATTTTCTGGCATAGAGCCGGACGGTAATCTGCTCCGCCTTGTTCATCCAATCTGTCAAAGGAAAGGGAAATTAAAACCGCATAGAGTCAAACTATGGAAAACGAGTGTCCCATAAAGGGTAGAATCACTTACCTCGTCACCTGGCGCTGAGCGAAATCCGCGATCTTGATCGCGGATGCGGGCCGGCGCCCTTGAACAGCACCTTCCAGCGCCAGACGTTGTGTCGAAGAGCTTGTTCAGCGCTGGTGCTGTTCGGATCGAACTCCCATAGATTGAATGCCCGCTCTTGGCATGGGAGAATCCGCGCGACGAGCATGACTTGGACCACGTTAACCAGCCTGAGCTTCTTCACCAGCTTCTTGATACAGGTTTGGAGTCCGTCGGCTCCTTCAAACTGCCCCACAAGCAAGCCCTTCTCTTTCCGGGAGGTGAGCTGCGTGGGGATACCAGATCTAAACTCGGGGCCGCCGCCCATTTAGGGTCACGCGGCTCGGTGATATAGAACCACCCGATTGCCACCCCTTGACGGATTCCACGAAGGCCCCTTGAACCAAGGGCGTTGGGCATCTTGCCCAACATGGCGCCTCCGCACTCGCTTTGAGTGCCCTTCACTACCTTTTGGCTTGACATTGAAGGTCTTGAGCCACAAGCGAAGTGGGGCTGGATGCAGAGGAAGGCCTCGCATTACCTGACGATAAACGCCGAGATGTTGAGGATGAAGTTGGCGCCAGATCATGGAAATCCAGGCCGTAGTAGAACATGAGCCCCGGACAAAGGGATGTAGTGGAAAGCCCAGTCCAGCGGAGGAAGTGGGGAAGAAAGACGACCCTCTCATGGGGCCTGGGGTGGGGATAAGCTGCCCTCGTCGGGCAGCCGGTGCGCCGATGTTGCCGAAAGGTATCCGCGCCGCGCAGTTTAGCGATTCTCCTCCTTAACGGTGGAGGCCAACCATTTACCTCCGCTCCGGACATGGTCGGAGAAGGTTGAGACGAGATCTGCGAACTTGGGCGCTGGAGCTCGTCTTGTGGAGATGGATAAGCAAAGGAGGAAGAAGGCGAGGTGAGAAGGTGAATCCTTATCCCTTATATGGGCGGGAAGTCACGCGCCCCCACCGGCCTGGTAAAACTCGCTTATCTCCCAAGCGTCACCATCAATGACGCAGTTGGGTTACCCACGCCCGTATTGATGAGAATCCCGGATTATGGGTAAACATGATCTCTGCTTCAACAAGACGTGCCAAGGAAACCGCTTCGCTAAATGCGCTGAGGTGGTAAACTAAAAAACAATTCGAGTAATGGCTTGGTAGTGGTGTGACGTCCTGCCACGGAAAACGTCAGCAGATTGAACTTGTGTATATATGATTATTCTCTCTACGGTGGAATGTGGAATTTATTTTACAGAGCCAGACACTATCCTGGTGTTCACAATCTTCTATCATTTGGAGGAGGAACCCGCCTTGCAATGCCAAGCAATATACACGCCGGACTTATCGTCATTGAAGCCTGGTTAGTGGGCTCTTGAGGAGTCCCGTATTAGGGGTGTCCGGATTGCGGACTACCATCATCGGCCGACTATCATCGGCCGGACTATCATCATCAATCGGACACCAAGACTATGAAGATACAAGATTGAAGACTTCACCCCGTGTCCGGATGGGACTTTCCTTGGCGTGGAAGGCAAGCTTGGCGTCTGGATATGTAGATCTCCTACCATTGTAACCGACTCTATGTAACCCTAGCCCTCTCCGGTGTCTATATAAACCGGATGGCTTTAGTCCGTGGGACTACAATCACAACAACCCTTACAATCATACCATAGGCTAGCTTCTAGGTTTAGCCTCCTTGATCTCGTGGTAGATCCACTCTTGTAAACATCCACAATATCAATATCAATCAAGAAGGACGAGGGTTTTACCTCCATCAAGAGGGCCCGAACAGGTAAACATCGTGTCCCTTGTCTCCTGTTACCATCCACCTAGACGCACAGATTGGGACCCCCTACCCGAGATCCGCCGGTTTTGACACCGACAATTACCTTTTGTGCGGCTGTTTATCAAATCTGAGAGATAACAAGTCGTCGCCTTCAGCCCCATGCCACGAAAGTGCTGTGGTGTTCGGGATAAACTTGAGCGCTCTTGTTCCCATTTTGGGTCCATCTAGGAGGCGCCAACACAGCGAACAAGGCAACCGGACTTATAATGCTTGAACACTCTCACTTAGCCATAGAATTCTATAATTTTAAATTTCGTGAAGCCCCTAGTCTTCGGAAGGTCGAATTTGGGCGCTATCCATGCCTTGGCGGACAAGATCGGCTCCTCGCTCTAAGCGGCATAAGTCTTTAAGGACTGCAAAAAACCTCTCGAACAACGACCGGTCTCTCGCCTCATCATGAGGTCAGTTTTAGCTTTCTCCACTGAGGCGTTAACCCAGCCAAACTGGGGCGGAATGGCAGTGGTTCTCCGGTGCTACCTTAGCCGATATAACGGAACGTAAGGTACCAAAACACGGAGCCGGGCAAACCCAACTATTGACCCAAGACATGATTCGAGCCGATGCATATAGTGCTATAAGTTCGGGTGCCGCACTTGTGAAAGTGTTCGGACTCATCACACCATAACGCGGAAACATAAGCCCTCGGTGTATATTAGCCGCACTAAAGTGTACGGATGCAACATGTCGTGAATGAACATATGTATGAAAAAGAAATGCAATTATAAACAAAAGGTGCTGCATTTTATTCAATAAGTGTTGCTACGAATGCGAGCGATACAAATAGTGCAATAAGCAAGGTATGAGATCATTAAACATGTCCCCCTCCGTGGGTAGGCTACTGATTGGTGTATGAAAATGCTCGTAATGGAGACCACCTGTATATTTGTTGTAGCCTTTATCCTTCCCTGGCTGTTGCATCGTGAGTTGGCAGATCTGCTACGGACAGGGCTTCGACAAACGGAGTCCTGTGGGTAAAAAGTAAAAGGTAAAAAGAAAAGAAAAATGAACGACACACGTGAGAGCCCCCGTGTGGTTGAGCCGCATGCTGGGTTTATCGTGGTCGTGCCCTCTCCCCATGCCCATGGTATCTTGAGTGTAATGGTGTCTGTGAAGGACCTGCTTTGACGTTTCGCAGGGCTGGGGTTGGGGCCGCTGCTCACGCGATGCTCGAACGTGCCTGTGGTCTTGTTGTAAGTTACTCTAGGTGGCGCTTAGCATTGTGTCCAGCCGCTTAACGGCCGGACTGAGAATTGCCCTAAGAGGCTGCATTGCACTTCGCCGCGAGAGCCAGTATGTTCCTCCGCGCGGAGAGAACGCTCAGTGTTTCCGTTGACCGTAATGACTCCTCGAGGGCCTGGCATCTTGAGCTTGAGGTATGCATAGTGCGGCACGCGTTGAACTTTGCAAACGATGCGTCCGAGCAAGGCATGATAGCCGCTGCAGAACGGGACTATGTCAAGATTAACTCCTCGCTTGAAGTTATCCGGGATCCGAAGACCACTTCCAGTGTAATTGAGCCTGTACAATTGGCTTTACACCGGTATGACGCCTTTAAAGGTCGTTTTGGTAGGTTTAATCCTTGAGGGTCTATGCCCATTTTGCGACCGTATCCCGGTAAAGCAGGTTCAGGCCGCCGCCAAATCCATCGGGACTCGTTAGGTGAAATCCATCGATGTTTGGGTCTAAGACGGTGCGGCGAATCCGCCGTGGCGGATCTTGGTGGGGTGGTCCTTCGGTCAAAAGTGATCGGGTAGGAGGACCATGGATTGAACTTCGGGCAACTGGCTCCATCGCCAGACATCCCGGTGCGTGCTTCCGCTCCTTTTGGGTATCTGCGTTGCGTATATCATGTTCATCGTCCGCTTTGTGGGGGAAACCCTTCGTCCTTTATTGTTCGGGCGGTTGGGTCTCGTCCTCGTCATCGCTATGCAGCCCTTGTCATTGTTTTCGCAATTAACTTTCCTGCTGTTGAATACCCAACAGTCCCTGCTGGTGTGGTTAGCTGGCTTTTCGGGGTGCCGTATCCGCACAAGCGGTCGAGTATTCGGTCCAAATTGGACGGACCCGGAGTAGTTCTTTTGAATGGCTTTTCCGCTGACGGGTTTAGAGCCTCTCAATCCGCATTGACTGTCGATCCTCAATATTGTCGCCGTTAACGCGGCGTTTGTTTTTGTTACGACGCTGCCTGCCATTTCGGTCCTTGAAGTCCGGACTGCGAATTTTTGCTGAGGTTGTTGCTGCGTGCTAGCCAGCTGTCCTCACACACGCTTGTGAAGCGGGTCATGAGTGATGTGAGGGCTGCCATGGATTTCGCTTTTCCTGTCCTAGGTGCCGGGCAAGCCACTCGTCACGGATGTTATTCTTGAAGGCCGCGAGGGCCTCCGTGATCCGGACAATCGACGATTTGGTTTTTCTTGGTTAAGAACCGTGTCGAGAATTGTCCGCCGATTCGTCTGCTGCTGAATTATGTGGCTTAGGTCATCAGCGTCGGTGGTCGCACATAAGTGCCCGGAAGTTATCGAGGAATGTGGCTTCCAGGTCCTCCCAGCTCCCAATTAACTCTGCTGGCAAGCTGTTGAGCCAATGCCGGGCTGGTCCTTTAAGCTTGAGGGGGAGGTATTTGATGGCGTGAAGATCGTCACCGCGGGCCATGTGGATGTGAAGGAGATAGTCTTCGATCCAAACCGCGGGGTCTGTTGTGCCATCATAGGATTCAATATATTGACGGGTTTAAACCCTTCGGGGATTTGATGATCCATTACTTCATCTGTGAAGCATAGTGGGTGTGTGGCGCCTCTGTACTGGGCGATATCACGAGGGAGCTCAAAAGAGCTTGGTTTGTTTTGTTCGGCCCGGCCGGACTTACTGTGTCCGGCGCGACGGTTGTAAATCACGCACTGGTGGGCGCCCACGTGGTCCATAGATCGATCTTAATTGTCTTGCCTTGTCCTCCAATATATCTCGCAGGTCCGGGCGTTCCCCTTTGGCGTGTGCTTTTTGAGCGATGCCGGGTACGGTTCTAGTGAAGGGCCTAGAGGCCTCTGTCGTGACCACGGGTGGTCGGTCACCGTATTATCTCCTGGTGATGCGGGTTCGTAAGCCTCCTCCTCTAATCAGGGAGCAGCTTGCGTTTAGGGTAGCTTTTGAGGGCGTTGAGCTCATGCTCTTGACGCGAGGACTTCAGTCCATCGTCGGCTAGCAGATCCTGATCAGCTCTAAGCTGTTGCTGCTTTTCTTTAGGCTGTTCGCCGTGGCCATAAGCCTGCGTCTAAAACGCTCTTGTTCGACGGGATTCTCAGGCACGGCAATTCATCGTCGTCGAGGCTTGCTTCGTCTCGGAGGGAGGCATATAATCCTCTACCTCTTCTTCGCCGCTTTCGTGAGGGCTGGCGTCTCCATCTTCCTCGCTTTGGATCTTGCTGGAGTGGATTGTCTTCGCATTGTCCGGTGTATTGTTATCTCGGTGTCGGAATCTTCATTCTTCTTTGTGGCGGGATTTAGAGCGGCGCCCCGACGCCGGGCGCAGGCTGCTTCTTGAGGGGTCATCCTCCGTTGTTCCATCGCCGTTCCCATCTTTTGGGATGTCCACCATATATATGTCGATGACGAGGTGGCCTTCCGGTGCCTGTGTGGCGCTGGGTCTTGGTCGTCTCCAGCATCGTCGTCCATACCGTCGATGTCTTCGGAGTCGTAGTCTAGCATGTCGGTTAAATCGTCGACAGCTGCTACCAAGTGGGTGGTGGGTGGGCGTTGAATTTCTTCGTCGTCCGCATCCCAACCTTCCTGACCGTAATCCGGCCAGGGCTCTCTGGATAAAGAGAGAGACTTTAGTGAATTCAGGATGTCGCCAAAGGGCGAGTGTTGAAAGATGTCCGCGGCCGTGAACTCCATAACGGGCGCCCGATCGGATTCGATTGGCAAGGGCGCGGAGGGTTCGGAGTCCGGAGAGGAGTCCGGCTTCCTGGAGCCAAGGTCTTCGCAAAGGACAGGGATGGAGTTCGGCTCGATCACCATAGAGATTAAAGCCCCCGGGGCGGTGTCCAACCACTCGTCCTTGATCGGGGAATCCGGCTCCGGATTAAGGGTCGGAGCGGATGCAGGTGCGGCCTCCAGGGCACTGTTCAGCTGCAGAGCTAGATCATGCCCATCGAGACGGTCTGGCGCGATTTTAGTTACGGCTCGAATCCGTCAAGATCAAGTCTCCGCGGATATCGGCCGTATAGTTTAAACTTCGAATCTGACACGACGGCCAGGGCGTAGCTTCGATCTGCTCCGGATGGCTGCGAATTGGCCCGCAGTGCAAAGCCGCCGAACACGAAGATCTATCCGGGGAGAAAAGTCTCACCCTGGACCACGTCGTTGTTGATGATCAAAGGAGCCATCGAGCCTATCGGTGACGACACAGAGGAACTCTCAATGAAAGCACCAATGTCGGTGTCAAAATCGGCGGATCTCGGGTAGGGGGTCCCGAACTGTGCGTCTAGGCGGATGGTAACAGGAGACAAGGGACACGATGTTTTACCCAGGTTCGGGCCCTCTTGATGGAGCTAAAACCCTACGTCCTGCTTGATTAATATTGATGATGTGTGTTACAAGAGTAGATCTACCACGAGATCAAAGAGGCTAAACCCTAGAAGCTAGCCTATGGTATGATTGTTGTTCGTCCTACGGACTAGAACCCTCCGGTTTATATAGACACCGGATAAGGTCAGGGTTACACAGAGTCGGTTACAATGGTAGGAGATCTACATATCCGTATCGCCAAGCTTGCCTTCCACGCCAAGGAAAGTCCCATCCGGACACGGGACGAAGTCTTCAATCTTGTATCTTCATAGTCTTGGAGTCCGGCCGATGATGATAGTTCGGCTATCCGGACACCCCCTAGTCCGGAACTCCCTCAATAGTCTCCATCATCCTTTCCTCACTTGGGACAATGCTCTAATAATGATGATCATCACACTTTTATTTTTCTTACAACTCAACAATTACAACTCGATACTTAGAACAAAATATGACTCTATATGAATGCCTCCGGCGGTGTACCGGGATATGCAATGAAACATGAGTGACATGTATGAAAGAATACGATGTCAACTACATGATCATGCTAGCAATATGACAATGATGGAGCGTGTCATAATAAATGGAATAGTGGAAAGTTGCATGGCAATATATCTCGGAATGGCTATGGAAATGCCATGATAGGTAGGTATGGTGGCTGTTTTGAGGAAGGTATATGGTGGGTGTATGATACTGGTGAAAGGTGCGCGGTATTAGAGAGGCTAGCAATAGTGGAAGGATGGGAAAAAGTGTGTATAATCCATGGACTCAACATTAGTCATAAAGAACTCATATACTTATTGCAAAAATCTAGAAGTTATCAAAGCGAAGTATTACGCCATGCTCCTAGGGGGACAGATTGGTAGGAAAAGACCATCGCTCGTCCCCGACCGCCACTCATAAGGAAGAAAATCAATAAATAAATCATGCTCCGAGTTCATCACATAACGGTTCACCATACGTGCATGCTACGGGAATCACAAACTTCAACACAAGTATTCTTTAAATTCATAACTACTCAACTAGCATGACTCTAATGTCATCATCTTCATATCTCAAAACAATTATCAAGCATCAAACTTATCTTAGTATTCAACGCACTCAAAAGAAAGTTTCACATATCTTGAATACCAAGTATATTAACATTAAGCAAATTACCATGCTATTAACGACTCTCAAAATAATCTAAGTGAAGCATGAGAGATCAAGTTTCTTTAAAACAAATCCACCACCGTGCTCTAAAAGATCTAAGTGAAGCACTAGAGCAAAAATTATCACGCTCAAAGATATAAGTGAAGCACTATGAGCAAACTATCAAGCTCAAAAGATATAAGTGAAGCACATAGAGTATTCTATCAAATTCCAATTCATGTATGGCTCTCTCAAAAGGTGTGTACAGCAAGTATGATTGTGGTAAACTAACAAGCAAAGACGCAAATAATACAAGACGCTCCAAGCAAAACACATATCATGTGGTGAATAAAAATATAGCTCCAAGTAAATTACCGATGGAAGTGACGAAAGAGGGGATGCCTTCCGGGGCATCCCCAAGCTTTGACTTTTTGGTGTCCTTGGATTATATTGGGGGTTCCATGGGCATCCCCAAGCTTAGGCTCTTGCCACTCCTTGTTCCATAGTCCAGCAAAAGAATTCACCCAAAACTTGAAAACTTCACAACACAAAACTCAACAGAAATCTTGTGAGCTCCGTTAGAGAAAGAAAACAAAAGACTACTTCAAGGTACTGTAATGAACTCATTCTTTATTTATATTGGTGCTAAACCTGATGTATTCCAACTTCTCTATGGATTATAAACTATTTTACTAGCCATAGATTCATCAAAATAAGCAAACAACACACGAAAAACAGAATCTGTCAAAAACAGAACAGTCTGTAGTAATCTGTAACTAACGCAAACTTCTGGAACTCAAACAATTCTACAAACCTTAGAAGGCCTGGAAAATTTGTTTATTGATCAGAAGCAATTGGAATCAGTATTTTATCACGTTCTGGTGATTTTTAACAATTCGGGCACTGAGCGCAAATTTTCTGGAAATTACAGCAAGATCAAATAACTATCATCCAAGAAGATCCAATAGGTTTAACTTGGCACAAACACTAATTAAAAGATAAAACCACATCTAAACAGAGGCTAGATGGATTATTTATTCCTAAACAGAAGCAAAAACAAAAAAAACTTAAAATAAAATTGGGTTGCCTCCCAACTAGCGCTATCGTTTAACGCCCCTAGCTAGGCACTGAGATTTCAATGATGCTCACAAGAAAGACAAGAATTGAGGCACAAAGAGAGCATCATAGAACATGTGACAAACACACTTAAGTCTAACATACTTCCTATGCATAGGCATGTTATAGGCAAACAAATTATCGTAGCAAGAAAAAACTAGCATATGCAAGGAAGCGGAAAGGAACAATAGCAATCTTAACATAACGGGAGGTAATTTAGTAACATGAAAATTTCTATAGCCATATTTTCCTCTCTCATAATAATTACATGTAGGACCATAATAAAATTCAACAATATAGCTATCAAATAACATATTCTCAACAAGATCCACATGCATGCGAAGTTGACACTCTTCCGAAATAGTGGGATTAATATTAACTAAAGTCATGACCTCTCCAAACCCACTTTTATCAAAAACTTCATAAGATTGAACATTATCCAAATATGTGGGATCTAAAGTTGACACTCTTCCAAACCCACTTTCAATATTATTGCAAACACTATTATCAATCTCATATTCATCATGGGGATTAAATAAATTTTCAAGATCATAAGAAGAATCACCCCAATCATGATCATTGCAACAAGTAGAGGACATAGAAAAACTAGCAACCCCAAGCTTAGGGTTTTGCATATTTTTAGCACAATTGACATTAACAGAATTTATAGTAAAATCATTGCAATCATGCTTTTTATTCAAAGATCTATCGTGAATCGCTTCATAAAGTACTTCATCACAATTTTTAGATTCACGAATTTCAGGCAACACCTCATAAAGATAATCTAGTGCACTCAATTCACTAGCAATAGGTTCATCATAATTGGATCTCTTAAAGAGATTAGCAAGTGGATGAGGATCCATAAACTTTTAGAAAGCGAAGATGCAAGCAAAAAGAAGGCACATGGTAACACAATATTGAACGGAGGAAGGGCGAATAAAACGGCAAGGGTGAAGTGGGGGAGAGAAAAACGAGAGGCAAATGGCAAATAATGTAATGCGGGAGATAGGGATTGCGATGGGTACTTGGTATGTTGACTTTTGCGTAGACTCCCCGGCAACGGCGCCAGAAATTCTTCTTGCTACCTCTTGAGCACTGCGTTGGATTTCCCCGAAGAGGAGAGGATGATGCAGCAAAGTAGCGTAAGTATTTCCCTCAGTTTTTTAGAACCAAGGTATCAATCCAGTAGGAGACCACACACAAGTCCCTCATACCTACACAAATGATAGCAACTCGCAACCAACGCGATTAGGGGTTGTCAATCCCTTAACGGTCACTTACGATAGTGAGATCTGATAGTGATGATAAATAATATTTTTGGTATTTTTGATAGATAGATGCAAAGTAAAAAAGTAAAAGCAAAGTAAAAAACAAAGCAAGTAAATAAAGTAATAGAGATTGATATGTTGAGAATAGATCCGGGGGCCATAGGTTTCACTAGTGGCTTCTCTCAAGAGCATAAGTATTCTACAGTGGGTGAACAAATTACTGTTGAGCAATTGACAGAATTGAGCATAGTTATGAGTATATCTAGGCAATGATCATGTATATAGGCATCACGTCCAAAACAAGTAGATCGAAATGATTCTGCATCTACTACTATTACTCCACTCATCGACCGCTATCTAGCATGCATCTAGAGTATTAAGTTAAAAACAGAGTAACGCCTTAAGCAAGATGACATGATGTAGAGGGATAAATTCATGCAATATGATAAAACCCCCATCTTGTTATCCTCGATGACAACAATACAATCGTGCCTTGCAACCCTTTTGTCACCGGGTAAGGACACGCAAGATTGAACCCAAAGCTAAGCACTTCTCCCATTGCAAGAACTACCAATCTAGTTGGCCAAACCAAACGGATAATTCGAAGAGACTTGCAAAGATAACTCAATCATACATAAAAGAATTCAGAGAAGAACCAAATATTTTCCATAGATACTACTGGCTCATAAACCCACAATTCATCGGTCTCAACAAACACACCGCAAAAAGAAGATTACATCGAATAGATCTCCACGAGAGAGGGGGAGAACATTGTATTGAGATACAAAAAGAGAGAAGAAGCCATCTAGCTACTAGCTATGGACCCGAAGGTCTGAAGTAAACTACTAACACTTCATCGGAGGGGCTATGGTGTTGATGTAGAAGCCCTCCGTGGTGGATGCCCCCTCCGGCGGAGCTCCGGAACAGGCCCCAAGATGGGATCTCGTGGATACAGGAAGTTGCGGCGGTGGAATTAGGTTTTTGGCTCCTGTTCTGATCGTTTGGGGATACGTAGGTATATATAGGAGGAAGGAGTACGTCGGTGGAGCGTCAGGGGGCCCACGAGGTAGGGGGGCGCCCTCCACCCTCGTGACCGCCTCTGGCACTTCTTGGAGTAGGGTCCAAGTCTCCTGGATCACGTTTAGTTGGAAAATCACGTTCCCGAAGGTTTCATTCCGTTTGGACTCCGTTTGATATTCCGTTTCTTGAAACACCTGAAATAGGCAAAAAACAGCAATTCAGGCTGGGCCTCCGGTTAATAGGTTAGTCCCAAAAGTAATATAAATGTGGAAAATAAAGCCCAATATAGTCCAAAACAGTAGATAAAGTAGCATGGAGCAATCAAAAATTATAGATACGTTGGAGACGTATCACTCTTTCACACATAAACCTCCTTATATCTTCCTCAAAACAACCACCATACCTACCTATTATGGCATTTCCATAGCCATTCCGAGATATATTGCCATGCAAATTTCCACCATTCCGTTCGTCATGACATTCATCATTGTCATATTGCTAGCATGATCATGTAGTTGACATAGTATTTGTGGCAAAGCCACCGTACATAATTCTTTCATATTTGTCACTCTTGATTCATTGCATATCCCGGTACACCGCCGGAGGCATCCATATAGTCATACTTTGTTCTAGTATCGAGTTGTAATCATTGTGTTGTAAATAAATAGAAGTGTGATGATCATCATTTAATAGAACATTGTCCCAAAAAAAGAGAAAGGCCAAAAGAAAAAAAAGAAGGCCAAAAAAAAGAGAAATAAAAAGGGGCAATGTTACTATCTCTTTTTCCACACTTGTGCTTCAAAGTAGCACCATGTTTTTCATATAGAGAGTTTCATATGTTGTCACTTTCATATACTAGTGGGAATTTTTCATTATAGAACTTGGCTTGTATACTCCAACGATGGGCTTCATCAAATGCCCTAGGTCTTCGTGAGCAAGCAAGTTGGATGCACACCCACTTAGTTTCTTTTGTTGAGCTTTATACATTTATAGCTCTAGTGCATCCGTTGCATGGCAATCCCTACTCCTTGCATTAACATCAATCGATGGGCTTCTCCATAGCCCATTGATTAGCCTCGTTGATGTGAGATCTTCTCCTTTTTGTCTTCTCCACATAACCCCCATCATCATATTCTATTCCACCCATAGTGCTGTGTCCATGGCTCACGCTCATGTATTGCGTGAAGGTTTATGAGTTTGAGATTACTTAAGTATGAAATAATTGCTTGGCTTGTCATCGGGGTTGTGCATGATGATAGCATTCTCATGTGACGAAAATGGAGCATGACTAAACTATATGATTTTGTAGGGATGAACTTTCTTTGGCCATGTTATTTTGAGAAGACATAATTGCTTAGTTAGTATGCTTGAAGTATTATTATTTTTATGTCAATATGAACTTTTTTCTTGAATCTTTCGGATCTGAATATTCATATAACAATTAAGAAGAATTACAATCAAATTATGCCAACTAGCATTCCACATCAAAAATTATCTTTTTATCATTTACCTACTCGAGGACGAGCAGGAATTAAGCTTGGGGATGCTTGATACGTCTCCAACGTATCTATAATTTTTTATTGCTCCATGCTATATTATCTACTGTTTTGGGCAATATTGGGCTTTATTTTCCACTTTTATATTACTTTCGGGACTAACCTATTAACCGGAGGCCCAGCCCAGATTTGCTGTTTTTTTTGCCTATTTCAGTATTTCAAAGAAAAGGAATATCAAACGGAACGAAATCAACTGGAGAAGTTATTTTTGGAACTAAAGCTACCCGATGGACTTGGAACCCACGTCAAGGAAGGAACGAGGAAGCCACGAGGGTGGGGGCGCGCCCACCCCCCTAGGGCGCACCCCCTGCCTCGTGGGGCCCTCGTGGCTCCCCTGACGTGCTTCTTCCGCCTATATAACTCCACGTATCCTAAAACTTCCAGAACAGAGAATAGATCGAGAGTTCCGCCGCCGCAAAACCTCCAGAGCCACCAAAAACCAATCGGGACACTGTTCCGGCACCTTGCCGGAGGGGGGAACCCTCACCTGTGGCCATCTTCATCATCTCGACGCTCTCCATGACGAGGATGGAGTAGTTCACCCTCGGGGCTGGGGGTATGTACCAGTAGCTATGTGTTTGATCTCTCTCTCTCTCATGTTCTTGATTTGGCACGATCTTGATGTATCGCGAGCTTTGCTATTATAGTTGGATCTTATGTTTCTTCTCCCCCTACTCTCTTGTAATGAATTGAGTTTTCCCCTTGAAGTAATTTTATCAAATTGAGTCTTTAAAGATTTGAGAACACTTGATGTATGTCTTGCCGTGCGTATCTGTGGTGACAATGGGATATCACATGATTCACTTGATGTATGTTTTGGTGATCAACTTGCGGGTTCCGCCCATGAACCTATGCATAGGGGTTGGCACACGTTTTCGTCGTGATTCTCCGGTAGAAACTTTGGGGCACTCTTTGAGGTTCTATGTGTTGGTTTGAATAGATGAATTGAGATTGTGTGATGCATATCGTATAATCATACCCACGGATACTTGAGGTGACATTGGAGTATCTAGGTGACATTAGGGTTTTGGTTGATTTGTGTCTTAAGGTGTTATTCTAGTACGAACTCTAGGGCTGTTTGTGACACTTATAGGAATAGCCCAACGGATTGATTGGAAAGAATAACTTTGAGGTGGTTTCGTACCCTACCATAATCTCTTCGTTTGTTCTCCGTAATTAGTCACTTTGGAGTGACTCTTTGTTGCATGTTGAGGGATAGTTATATGACCCAATTATGTTATTATTGTTGAGAGAACTTGCACTAATGAAAGTATGAACCCTAGGCCTTGTTTCCTAGCATTGCAATACCGTTTACGCTCACTTTTATCGTTTGTTACCTTGCTGTTTTTATATTTTTCAGATTATAAAAGTCTTTAGCTACCATCCATATTGCACTTGTATCATCATCTCTTCGCCGAACTAGTGCACCTATACAATTTACCATTGTATTGGGTGTGTTGGGGACACAAGAGACTCTTTGTTATTTGGTTGCAGGGTTGTTTGAGAGAGACCATCTTCAGCCTACGCCTCCCACGGATTGATAAACCTGAGGTCATCCACTCGTCCTACAAACCTCTGCACCTGGAGGCCCAACAACGTCTACAAGAAGAAGATTGTGTAGTAGACATCACTTCACTTTTTCAGCCTTTGCACGGTTTGCTTTGAAGAAGAGCATAATATCGTCAGCAAACAAAAGATGTGAAACACCCGGAGCTCTTCTACATGCCTTAACAAGAGTAATATCACCAGTAGAAACATAATGCTTCAGTATTGCAGATAGTCCATCAACTACAAATAGGAATAAGAAGGGAGAAAGTGGTCGCCCTGCCGAAGCCCACACGTCGGTGCAAATGAATCCAAGAGGGGTCCATTAAGTTTCACAGAATATCTCACCGATGTGACACACGTCATTATCCAGTCCACCCATCGTTGAGAGAAACCCAGCTTTTGCATCACTTGCTTCAGGAACTTCCAATCCACCCTGTCATATGCCTTTGAGAGATCAAGCTTATAAGCACAAAAGCTCTTCGTGGGGTCCTTTTCTTGCTTAATATGGTGAATACACTCAAACGCCACAAGAGCATTGTCAATGATCATACGACCTGGGATAAAAGCACTCTGCTCCTAGGAGACAATGCCGTCCAGAAGTGGCCTCAAATGGTTCACCATGCATTTAGATATGACCTTATAAACAACATTGCAGAGACTAATAGGCCTATACTGAGATATACGGGTTGGGTTGGCAATTTTTGGAATAAGAACAATGGATGTTGAATTTATCCCTTAGGTATCACTCCGGTAGCAAAGAAGCCTTTTACCGTTCCAATCACACTGAGCTGTAAAACATCCAATTACGCTAAAAAAACCTCGCTCGGCAACCCGTCAGGCCCCAGAGCCTTTAGAGGGCCAATCTGAAACATGGCATCGGAAATCTTCTTATCACCAAAGGGAGCACACAGGCGAATATTATCTTGTTCTATTACTTTTGCTTCTAGCAAATCAAGCACCCATGTTGCATCAAGCGACGGATCAGCAGAAAATATACCATGAAAATAATCATTTGTAAGATTGGCCATCTCAACAAAACTTGAGTGCACCACACCCATACTATCTATCAACTCGTGTATTTTATTCTTGCGAGCGCGCCACACAGCCTTATTCTGAAAGTACTTCGTATTTCGGTCCCCTTCCTTAAAGCCATATAATTCTAGACCGTTGTAACCACGTCATCTCCTCCTGGCACAACAACTCATTATCGATACACACACGATGCGCACGGAAGACGTCGAATAATCGAGCCGCTCACAAGGAGGGAGACACACACGTGGGAGGTACAGAACTAACGTTCGCTCTTTACAGTTACCGATATTTTATTTCGAAACCAAGCGCAGATATTTACCGCAAAGAAACGGCTGCAAATTACTGCGCCCGCAGAAATCACGAAGAATACAGTACAACAAGGAGATCGGAACAGCCCGCGTGACCATGCATCAAGACCGCCGGAAGTTGGCCCGGATGCTCCCGACGGTGTGCCCGTCCGTGAGGAGCGACTTGGCGAGGAGGTCGTCGGGGATGGCCCCGGCGAAGAGCGCGTCGCCGAGGAGCACCAGCCCGGCGTTCTGGCTGCTGAGGGAGGCGTAGATGGCGGCGGGCGCGGTTCCGTTGTTGTAGAGGAAGTGCACGAGCCCCTGCGGCACGGCGAAGACGTCGCCTTTGCGGAGCACCTTGGCGTAGAGCTTGTTGTCCGGGTAGGAGGAGACGAAGCCGAAGTAGACGGAGCCCTCCAGCACCAGCGCCGTCTCCGCCGCCCTCGGGTGGTAGTGCGGCGGGAAGACGCCGCCCGGCGCCACGTCCACTCGGGCGTGCGACTCGCCCAGCGTGTTCAGGCCCGGGATCTGCACCGTCAGCGCCGAGAACCCGTAGCGCTTGCTCGCCGCGCCGCCGCCGGGCTTGTCCACGCCCGCGAAGAAGAAGTCGTCCGCCACCGCGGCCGCCGGGTCCTTGCACGGTACCCCGTTTACGCGCACTGTAGGCAGGCATACACACGCGTATATCACCATAGATGATCACATTTTCATGTAGAAGCCACATGCACGGTATTTTGCTTACCCTTGGACGTGGTGTCGGCGACGCAGAAGTCTTGGAGAGGGTTAGGGTCGAAAGCCTCGCCGTGACCGGAGCCGAGGGCGATGACCGTGACCACCAAGAGCAACGTCGCAGCGGCCATGGCAGTCGAGTCTCCTCGATCAGCAAGTGTGAAAGGAGCAGCCACTGCAGGCTAGGTTGGGGTAGTATATACAGCGAAATTGTTGAGTAGGCGCTGTGTGATATCTTATCGTATCAATGTGATATTCTGCTTGTGCTTGATGATTTTCTCCTACTTATAAATGATGAAACCCATTAATTAGCTCTCACGATTGCAGATCCAGTTTAGGGTTCGCAGGCACGTTTTGCTCAACAGGGCCGGGGGCTAACATGACGTTTCACCAACTTGTGAGCACATGGACTTGTGTGTAGTGTCATTTGTTTTTTCAGTGGGAGCAGTTGATCGTAGCAGGGTTGTTCTATTCCAAAGGGTATCAAACAAGCCCAATAATAATCTTTAAAAAGGAGCATGCCATTATACTCCACTCAGTGTCTTCGTTTTTTTGCTTGTACTCTAACGTTGAGCTCACTTGCGACATAATCCAGGCAGTGTGCCATGTGGAGATAAGGATGAACAAGGTCTTACTTATGACCTTTTGCATCTAAATTTTCATTTATGAAATTGGGGCAAAATTTGCTTCAATCCGCTGAACTCCTCTTCCATTTATGTCATTTTTCCCAGAGAGGGCATAGCTCTCCCTTATACGCCGCCGCGGTCCAATCGTCAAACAGTCATACCCCTCCCTACTCCCACGGTCCAACTGTCTGGTTAAGCACAACATATACCATCATCAATCCAAGTCCACATACACTATCACATATCCGCCACCAATCCGAGTTCACATATGCCACCAATATATTCGCCATCAATCCGAGTCCACATATACCATCACATATCCGCCACCAATCCGAGTCCATCACATATTAGGTTTGCTTTCGAGATTCATATGTTTTCAGATTCGTGTTTCCTTGTGTGAGTAGGTTTCAGATTCCACCAATCTTTTTCCATCTGTAGAAGAGGGTGGTTTAAAAAAAAGAGTATGGAGACCCTCGGGACGTTTTTAGGCCAAAATTTTGACGGGTGAAAATATTTTTTCCTTATATTGTTTTTTCCTTTACCCTTTCCCATACATCCACAATCCGGCTGCTCCGCCGAGCATACCCACCTCGACCCCGCAACCCAGCCGTCCCATCTAGCATAGCTCCGCAACTATAACCATCTAGCGAGTCATACCCTCCCCCTAGGCCCCTACCCTTACAGCCCAGTCGTTAAGCAAAGGGTGCCCTCTTCCATACCCCCAACAACCTGTCCGCTCAGCCAGGCGAACCCTCAGCCGTCCCTCGTAGTCCGGTCGCTCCTTCAAGCATAGATCCTCCCCATTCTTGCCCCTTGTAACTCTAGACCGTATCTGTATACCACTATAATAGACCATCATACTCCTATCACCTCTGCTCCTTGCCAATACCATCTCTACGACAAACACTTATAAATCGGTGCAAATCTCATAAAAGTCGTAGTGTGGAACTAAAAAGAACCCAGTACAATACATGTGGTCTCACACGTAGTAGCCGGCCGACGACTTCTGTTGCTCCGATGTTGAGTCCTGCTTCCATCCACTGTCGCGGCGTTGTCGACATAGGGAGTGACCCAACGTGCAACCCCCACGCTGCTCCCCGACCTCCTATCACAGTGTCCACCCGTGCAGATTCCATCCCATCCTGCTCACTGCTTACGCCGAAGCCAGGCCCGAATCGGTCATCGACTCTAGCAAGATAGAGACCAGAATAGCAGCGCACAACGCGTGTAATTCCCTAGTCAGCGCTTAAAACTCCGGTACTATTTTTTTGCCACTGGCAATTGCCCAAGTTGGAGGGATCGTTGTGTTAGATGGGCCGGCCCATGTAGGCTTCCCTTTGCACCGGCTTTAGTAGCTTCCAAAGGTTACTAAAAAAGGTACCTTCCAAAGGGAGCTCCTAACCGGCGCCTTCAGCGCCGGGTGGGGTTTTGGGCTCCCATGCGACCAGTCCTATGGATCGGCCCATCACGAGGCAGAGCTAAACCGCTCACCTTCACACACCTTCTTCACTTTCGTTCAATGGTTCACCTGTCAACCGGGTGACTTTTAAAAAATACATAAAAATATAAATTCGCAAAAAGGTCAAAACATGGAAATTTCGTGAGATACCAAATGTTCACATATTTTAAAAATAGCTCGTGAATTTTAGAAAAATCTCAAAAGAAAATCTTCATTTCAAAAACCATTTATAGATTTTTCATTTTTTTATCAAATTACCATTAAGTTCATCAAGTTTGAAAAAAGACACCATCTTTGAATTTTTTAATTTTTTATCGAATTTGACAAAAAAGTTCAAATATTTTTAAAAATCATTGATCTTGAGAAGAAATTTATCCAGTTTGAAAAAGTTCATCGATTGTGATTTTTTATCAAACTTGAATATGAAAAAGTTCATCCGTTTAAAAGGAAAGTTTATCAAATTTGAAAGAAGATTCATAAAATTTATAAAAAAATCACTGATGTTGAAAAAACTTTGTGAAATTATAAAAGAAAAGAAAAGAAAAGAAAAACAGAAGAAAACCGGCCAAAGCAAAAAAAAAAAGGTAAGAAAGAAAACCCTATAGTTTATTTGAAGAATAATAAAAGAAGGTAAGTAGAAAAATGGGAAAGATGTCTGGTTGGTTTTCGTGGCGCACAGGTGCAAAGCTCGATACTCCCCCAGGCGTTCTTGTTTTGAAAGGGTTTACAGAAAAGAAAAGAAAAATATAAGATGGGCCGGCCCAGCATGGAGAGCGGTAGTGTGCGGCCGTTTGCCGGAATCTAATAAACCGCGCGCGCCGTTTAGGAAATGCCGCTTCGAAAAACTTCTGAAGAGTTTTTATTTTCGTTTTTTCTGTTATTTGCTTTTTTGGCTTTCTTTTTTATTGAAAGTTTGTGCGCATTTTTTTCGTATTTGTGAATTTTTTCTTAAAATTTTCACCCTTTTGAAATTCGTGATCTTTACTGAATTCATGATGTTTTTCTTCAATTCATGAACTTTTTTTTTCAATCCGTGAACCTTTTCAAATCTGTGAAGAGTTTTTTCAATTCACGAACTTCTTTAAAATTCCTGAAGAATTTTTGTAGTGTAACATCCCCCCCGCCCTTCACCTGTGGGGGTTGGAGAAGTCGACCCATACTCATCTTGCCTAGCAGGCTACGTATATCTAGAGGAAGGCTTCACAATTGTACATGATTATTCTCTACGGTGAACTTTGAATAATAAAGAGAATAGTCCCACACCTACAACTTGTGTCCTTATGTATAAATTTCGACTATACTGCTGCGTTGCGTTACACAATAATCTCAACACATAGTATCTTTTCAAGACAATGGCCTCCTCGATTTTCATTAGAGAAAAACTGCCAAGTAAGTTCATACGATCATACAATGTTTAGCAAAATAACCTCACAGTTCATATCACACTTATTACAACACCAAAGCATACACAACCCACTTCACGATACTATCAATAGAACAAAACCACTCTCTTCTTCCTGTTGAAAATGAGTGAACTTCATCCATCAATTTCTTCTCATCATCAGGACCAATCGCTAACTTCTCTCTAAGCTTCCACAGTCACCATTCTAGTCATTCGCACTCAGTCCTCAATTTTTCTTCGAAACATGTTCCTTTTGTAGAAGGGCACCTGAGGTTAGATGATCGCATAACTGAAAATCAGTGAAGCTTGGTCACTGGGAAATTGTTGCTTGAAACATGCTGCATTTCTGGTTTTCTAGATTGTCCAACAAACATCCTCCAAATATGTCAAAAGTGAATTCAAGTAGCCTGCTCAAGTCAAATGCACAAAGGACCACCTGCCATTCCAGTTTAGCTAAAGCACAGCCAAATAGCAAATGGTTCACAATTTTCCTTCAAACCGTAGAAGTGACACCAGTCATTCCTAAACCAACCTATTTTGATTAGATTATCTTTGGTTAGTATGATAACTTTAGCATGCCCGGCCGTAGTAGCAGCTACGCCTTCGGCCTCCTCGTTTTTTTTCATATTTTTTAGGTGTATTATCTTGGATCTGGTAAAGACCTCAAGGAGATGTCATGCAGACTGATGAACCAATGTCTTTGTTTTGGACCGGTGCTCTAGGACTTGGTTTGCGGTTGCTAAACTGTATTGTACTAGACATATTTCATAACCTACTGTAAAGAGTGTCCATAGAAGAAAAAAGTTAGATCGATAAATAGTGTAATATGTAAAACTTGATAAACTATATCATAATCCTATGCAGTGCCAACGCATACTATGTAACTGTTTGGGTTGAGTGTAATTTTTCTGCACTCCCTGATATCATAATCCTATGCCGTGCCAACGCATACTATTGGAGTACTACTCAAATAGTGAAGCATTCAAGAACTGCATTTTCCTGGAGAAACAAAGCACATTAGTACAAGACGAGATACATCAACCGAGGATTGAAGGAAAAACTTTAGACATTTTTTGAAATGGATAGGTCCTAGAAGTTCGTCAGATACAACCCTGTGGTCACTGCCGGAGCACAATATATTGAGCAATTTGACTATCTATACAAGGCATACTACAAAGTACAAACATCTACGGAGTAATAACTAAATTAGGAAACCATGTGTACTAGAGAAACACAGGCGTTGAGTAAATAGGCACATAAACCTGACCTTGAGTATAATTGGAACGCAACACACTTAGTTGGACATGCCTCAGTTAATTAGATTATATATGCCTCCGAATTAAGATGAGTGCCAATTTCCATTCTTTTTGCCGACCATGAGTAATGGTTTCATGTGGCGCTGTAAAATAATTAAATTAAAACCAAACAGCTAGCTAGCGGAAATTAACTACCGTTCTTGTACTGAACAAACAAGAGCATATGAATGAAGCACCAAACTAAATTGCAGATATGCGCGTCTGAGAATTCGACAACCCAAAACTACATTTTTGTCACAGACAGCGATTACCAATGGAGCGTAACAATTTCACACCGCTACGGGTTGGTACAAGAGTTCTCACACATAGCCTAAGTGCCTAACTGAATAATTCTATTCATCTCAAAACCATGTCTGTCAAGGGTATGCAATGCAACCATGTCTGAGTATTTCTATTGGCTGGAACTGAAGATGGCGATCAACAATCCAAGTATCCAACCATGTCCGAAGATGGCGATCAACATAGCCTAACTGAGGAATTCAATACATCTCATCGGAACTGAAGACGGCGATCAACAATCCAACCATTCTGTTAAGGGTAGGCAATGCAAGTCATCTCACCGGAGATGGCAATCACCGGTCCAACCATGTCCATGTCTTGATTAGATGGGGTGGATCGACATGGCAGGCGAAACAAAAACTTTCCTACAGCGCCGTCAGATCGGTACGCAAGTCAACCATGGCAATTTTAGTTCTCACACGCCGAAAACAAAACTTGAGGCGTGCCGGCGATCGGCCAGTCTCCGGCTGCGGCTCCATGGCCTGCTGGACGTCGACTCATGTGAGCAAGACAGCATATTTATGGGTACGAAGAAAAAGTGCATAGCCGTCCAAAGCCAATTGGTTGAGGGGACAAGCAGGCAAACCTGCGTCGTCCATCGCTGGCGGTGGTGGGACGTAGCCGAAGAAGTGCCTGACGCGGCAGGTAGGCGGTTCGTCAAGGATGTCGTCGCGGAGCCCCTGCAGGACGTCGACGAGGGCGCCCATGTTCGCCGCGCCCCGGCGGGCGTGACCAGCGGCCGCGGCACATGCCTGGGCGACCGTGGCAGCTCCCCCGGACGACGTCGGCACGGCGAGGAAATCCGCCACGTCCGAGTAGACACGCTCCAGCTCGGACTGCGCGCGGGACAGCCCGCGGAGGGCGTGCTTGACCTCCTTCCGCACGTCGACGAGCCAGCCCGGGTACCAGACGTGGTGGTCCATCCAGCGCGGGTCTCGCAGCGAGAAGGAACGCATCGCCTGCTCGGAAGGCTCGGAGGCCAGCAGCAGCTCCAGCCCGCGGTCGACGTTGAACAGGAGGCCGCGGTTGGGGCGCAGAGGCTCCGCGGCGGCCGGGGCAGGGGCCGCGACGGGATCCTCGCTGCGGAGGGCGGCGACGCGGTCGCGGCCGAGGTCGAGGACGCCGTGGACCTCGTCGCGGAGGAGGCGCCGGACCGCGGCGTCCGAGGCCCCGTAAGCGATGGTGGCGGCGATGCGGCGCGCTTCCTGGGCGGCCGCCTCGAGGTCCCGCGCCGCCTGCTCCAGCGTGCGGCCGGCCTCCGCGGCGTCGTCGACGATCCAGCCGAGGATGGGGAGGAACTCGTACCAGGTGTGGTCGATGATCCGCTCCGCCATGGCCGCCGGTCGCCGCCTCCCTCCTCCGCCCCTCTCTTTCTCACTCTCTGGCGCGCGCTCGTGTTGCGGGTGCGTGACGACACTTTGGTTTGAACGGACGCGCGGGAGGGGTGCCGGGCGGGGGCTAAAATATCTATTCTTCTTTCAGTGGCGTGGTGGGTCCTGGGCTGTCAGCCAGCAAAACGCTAGTACTCTCTCCTTTCGAAATTATTTATCGCAGAAATGGATGTATCTAGACGTATTTCAGTTCTAGATACATTTATTTTCGAGACAAGTAATTCCAAATGGAGGGAGTAATTTCTACTCGCTTTAGATTGTTTCGGGCATATGCTACAGTTTTCTTACTCTCGACTACCAACAAATGAGGGGGTAAGAGGGATCATGTTCAAATTACTCCAGTGCTTGATGTGTGGTGGGAATTTGTGAGGAAGCTCCATACCACCTGAGTAACATGGGACAGTGTGAGTAGGCACATTTGATTATCTTTTTCCTTCTGACTCAACTCTAATTAACAGGGAACCCATACATTATTTCGAATGCCCTAGTCTATGGAGATCAACTGGCCGACATTATTCATGTCTCGGTTCTTATTTTTACTTTTGCGAGAAAACTTTCAATTTACTCCCTCCGTTCCTAAATATAAGTCTTTTTAGAGGTTTCATTAAGGAACTACATACAGATGTATATAGACATATTTTAGAGTTTAGATTCACTCATTTTGCTCCGTATGTAGTCACCTAGTGAAATGTCTAAAAAGACTTATATTTAGAAACGGAGGGAGTATTCATTATCAATCATGGTGGTACAACGAATATCAGAAGTAATAAAAATTACATCCAGATTCGTAGACCAGCTAGCGACGACTACAAGGACTAAAGCGAGCCGAAGGCGCACCGCCGTCATCGCCCCTCCCTTCCTGGAGTCAGGCAAAACTTATTGTAGTAGACAGTCATGAAGTCGTCGTGCTAAGGCACTATAGGACCAGCGCACCAGAACAGCAACCACCGCCGAGGAGCACCTGTAGACACACGAACACGCACGAAAAAACACAGATCCATGTAGATCCACCGAAGAAAAACGCCGACCGAATCCCGGGAAATCCACCGGAGACAAATCTCCACACGTCCTCCGATGACGCTAGAAACACCACCATGATGAGGGTTAGGCAGGGAAAACTCTATTCCATCTTAAGAGAACCGCCACCGCCTCATCTCTCTAAGCAGGATACAAACTCTAAGAAAACTTAAAAAAAACATCTAGAAACAAACTGGCCAGGGGCTCTTGTGGAGCCTGCTTGATAATTTATATGGAACACATTTTGAAGTTTCAAAAAAAAGTACATAATTTCCTCATAAGTACATACATGTGTCTCCTATGTACATGTCAAATTTAACAAAGCACGCTAGAAGAATGACAAATACGGGTGCCTATAATAGATGTACTGTTTGCTATTATACATAACAGATTTCCCCTTTTTTAGCGCACAAACAAACAAATTTATTGAAGTACAGGAAACAACTTTCTCTTTCACCTTTGGTTCCATAATTTGTGTTTTGTTTCATAAATACATAGGGATGCCCCCTAAATACATGTAAAATACAACGATGCAGGGTATTAAATAAGACAAATATGTGGACATTATAGATCCACACATTTGTGAGTAACTCACAGACAAATAAATTTATCAAAGTAAAAAACAAAAAAACTTTCTCTTTCCATCTTTGGTTCCATGAAAGCAACAACAAGCATATGATGTGCTACCCATTCGCTTCACCATTATACAGTTCAGAATTCTTACAAATGATACTCCCTCCGTTCGTTTTTATAAAACGTTTTCAACAACTAGCTTTGAACTGTTTTGGGCATTATCTAAATAGTCTAAAATGTCTTATAAAAATGAATAGAGGAAGTACCTCATTTCTTTTGCCAGTTCCTTGGCTACGGAATGTACATTCTCCTCAGCTCCTATATAGAACTCGGTTATTTCTAATGAAACAAGACTATAACTCTGTTATTACAGTTCTGAATTCAGAAAACGACCATAGCAGTTTGCTTGCAGTGTCCAGTTAACCCGTAAAACCAATACCAGAGCTAGCATTCTACTGATACTCACCTGCTGCCGAGTGATCCAAAGAAAAATTTTCCTTGCCACCTGTTGACAATTGCCTCTCCATCCAACCCTTCAACAGTTTCTTAATTTTCTCACAGAAATGTTTAAAGCAATCACTTCTATACACCCCCACCACTGCAGATAACCCAAGATACTTATCTGAAAGAGCTTAACCGGTGATATTTAAGTGTTGACAAATCTCATCCCTAATTTGGAAATTAGTATTTGGACTGAAATAAATACTGGATTTCCCCAAACTTGCCATCTGTCCTGAATTGTCACAATAGGTCTCCAACACTTGTTACAAGGAAGTTGCATTTAACATATCTGCTCTCATGAGAACCAGAGAATCGTCAACAAATAAAGGTGTAAAATTGACAGTGCATTCCTGCACATTATCCCATCAATGGCATCACCTTCTTCTTCATACTACAACATGCTAGAAAGACCCTCTGCACAGATCAAGAAAAGATAAGATGATAGTGGGTCACCATGCCGAGTCCCCCTGGATGGTGTAAACATATCTGTTTCTTGGGAATTAAACCGAACTTTGTATCTTACTAAACTCACACAAGCCATTATAAGACCAATCTGCTGGTCATCAAAGCCCAACTTATGCATCATATTTCTTAAAAAAAAATCCACTCAACTCTATCGTACGCTTTATGCATGTCCAACTTCACTGCACATAATCCTGACTGACTATTCTTTGTGTTCTTGATTTTATGGATGCACTCATAGGCTACAAGAATATTGCCGGTAATCATTCTATCAGGTACAAAAGCACTTTGGGTGGGTGATATAATATCCGACAAAATACTTCTAAGCCGATTCGAGAGTTTTCTTGTAGTACACGTAACACATCTTAACTACTCCCTCCGTCCGGGAAAAGTTGTCCGCGTGATGTTTTTGCAAAAAAAAAACCTCGAAGAAACTCCGACCGAACCCGCAGTCCATCATCCCCTTCGACAGCCCCGCTCGTGCAGCTCCACCGCTCCCCCGCGACACCGGTGACGCCGCGCAGCTCCACCACGCCGCGCCGCCGCGACCCGCAGCTCCACCACGCCGCACCGCCACGACCCCCAGCTCCACCGCGCAGCTCCGCCGCGACCCGCAGCTCCACCGCTCCCTCCATCCCTGCCCGTCGATTTGTTCCCTAAAATACTCACATTTCCCTATCCCTGCCCGCGACCAGGCCGAATGTGTACCACTCCAGCATCCCCGGCGCGGCGTCCAGCCAGAGGAAGAGGCAGTCGTGGGCGGCGCGGAAGACGCCGTCGGCCTCCACCAGCGCCTCGATGTAGATGTTGGAGCCGCCGGCAAAATTTCAAATTGGGAAGAGCAAAATCTCACCTTTCCTTTTCCGGCGGATATGAAGGCGGCTCTCTCCTCTTCATAGGGTACGTGCAGAGCACACACTCCTACAGGCTCTCTCCTATGAAATCTTGTCTAGCTAAAATTTAATGGTCTCGCTGCTCCCTGCTCAATTTTGGTGCCTGTGGTGTCTGGAGTCTGAATTGGAAATCAGAACCAGTTCCATAATTTTCAGTTTGTAAAATTTCACTAAATTTTACTGTATGAGACAGCCTCTATAATTTTTAGCACCATAATTTTCAGTTTGTAGAGCTGGAGGTCAGATTCAGCTCCATAATTTAATCGAATTTATTGAGAGAAGTCATATACTCCCTCACTCAGTTCTTCTGTTGCATGGCCATTCCTTAAAGAAACATGACACAACAAAATTCATAGGAACATCCTCAAGCCCTTGTTCTTATTCTTATTCTGTAATCTAAATTACTCGTCGAGACCATCAAGCAAGAGAGCAAGAGAGTTAGTCTGTATTGCTGTTTTCATTTGCTGAATAGAGCTTAAACTCTGCACTTTCATGGACTAAAGTTCATTTTGGTTGATGCTCTCTGCGTTGCTGTATTCAGTAGGGCCATCGGCAAGCTGCTGCTATTTCTGTTGATCTGCTACTGTTATTTCAACTGATATGTTGTGATCCATAGATCTGGATAGAGTCTTTCTCGCTCAGTAAAGAAGAGTACGCGCGCTACGGCTTCCTTCACGAGTCCGTTCCCCTACTCCACCGAATACGGATACGCCCCCATGAGCTTTAGCAATGTTATTGATTAATTCCATGATCAGTACTGTTTTACCTACTCCAGCCCCCCCCAAATAGTCCTATTTTTCCTCCACCGATCTCAATGCATTTCACCGCTCCACCGGAAATTCCCTCTGCCCCTACCGTACTCCAGCTTGGTAGTTTCCACCGCCCTCTTGTCTCCAGAATTGCCTGCTGTTGCTATTGATGTGTTGCTGCTGCTTCTTCAATTCGTGGCGCTGCTGCTTCAATTGCCAACTCTTCTTGCCGTACTGCTGGTGCTTCAAATCAACAGAGGAGGCGATGACAACATTTAGTCCTGGTTTTCTGCCAGGAACAAGTGAGCCATTTATTTTTGACTAATACAGTATCCATTTTATTTCTTCAGAAGCTAGCTCATTCTAAAAAATAAAGGAACATAGGCAAAGCAATAGACAGTAGCTAGCATATGATTTGGTTACAGTAAGGATCTTCTGAACATTTGGTTAGCTCTGTCTATATCTCTGAACATATGAGCACTGTGCATTTTTAGTACCCCTGAACATATAAGCAACAGTATCTAGCATGGAGTATGTCCAGATAGCATGCCTTGCTTTAGTTGAAGAAAACCAATATGCCTTGCCTTTTAAACCAATAAACAATGAAAACGTTGAAGTAAATCAAGCAGTAGAGATATCATTAAAGTTCAAAATTTAAGTGAGTACGCAAGTGGTGACAGGGAAGGAGAAAATTCAGTTTCAGTTTTGGGATGGTACAGTACTCCCTCAAGAAGACATACACATGATAGAGATTGTGTTCCTAAATCAACATCAAGTTTAGGAACAAGTGTGTTCCTAAATAATCTTCATTTAGGAACAATCTTCAGTTTAGTATTGTCAAGTCTGAAATTTTGACAGTAATGCTGTGACATGTTCAGACTAGGATGATCTTCAGTTTAGGAACAACTTTGATGATTCTCTGGATTGATCATAGTGTATTTGGATTGATGATCAAAGTTCAAAGAATTAGCCTAAATGCACATTGATGCTCATTCATCTTCTTTCTCAAAGTTCAAAGAATTATCAACATTTAGCCTGAATGCATATTGATGGTTCCAGAAAATAAGTTTATAACCACTCTAGATTTACAAGTGTTTACTGAAGAATATTCTATTTATGAAGTAGACCAGCAATATTCATCTTTTTTCTGTTTATGAAGAAGAAGAAGAATAAACCTAGCTAATTCAAATAATTCCAATTTTAGGGACATGTTTTTAATTCAATTGGACAAGCATGGAATTCTTTGAATTTTGACCCTGACAATGAATTTCGATTGTAATCCAATTAAACTCTCTGTATCAATTAAACTCTTTGTATAACCTGTTAATTTTGATTGCAATCAAGCTTTTGCAGGAACAAATGAACAATTTACTCTAATGTGATCAAGATTTCACGAGGAGCAGGCGGAGTACTGAGGCGCCAGGCCGGGTCGGGGCGGGTAAAAAAGAAGGATCATTCTAGTTTCTACAACAGGTTATGCTAGTGAATTCAAACTATGCTTTGTTTGATTCAGATTATGCTAGTGAATTCAGTTACTTCACCTCACCTTCACTTCACCAAATTTCTGACACAGGACACTGAATGGGGTATGATTGACAGACACAAAACATTGTAAATTTCAGATAACATCAGCAGTAGATCAGCATTGCAATTGAGAATTTTAATACTCCAATTAACATTGCAATTGACGCTGATGGAGTACTTCTTTGACAAAATGAAATTGATACTGCAATTGGCACTGTACCTGCAGCCAACAGCAGCAGCAGAGGCAATCAGCAGTCGAGGTGCTCGAGGGTAGAGGCAATCAGCAGAAGCAATCAGCAGTCGAGGGCAGAAGCAATCAGCAGAAGCAACCGGCTGTGGCATCAACAGGTTTGCATGGTCCTCTCTCCGCCGGGGAAGATCCGCCTTGCCCTGCCTGCCGGATTCTTCAAGAGGGGAGCGGCGACCGAGGTCGGCAGCGGCGGCTGGGGTTGCCGCAGAGGTGAGGAACCGGCGAGCAGGGCCACGAGGAGGAGGCGCCCGTCGAGGTGGTCGCCTTGGAGGAGCAGCCTCAGCTGGGCGGCGGGGCAGCTCGCCTCCGTGCGGACGACCCACGTTCGCAGCGGCGGGGCAGCTCGCCTCCGTGCGGACGGCCCACGTTCGTAGCGGCTGAGCAACCGCAGGTGGGCTACGGCGCAGGTGGGCGTCGGCGGAGGTGGTCGCCCGCTCTTCTACGGCGGCTGCCGGCGGTGGCTACGAGGGCCGCTTGGTCGAAGGAGGAAGAAGCAGAGGTGAGGAGGGGATTAGCACTAGATTTAAAATCAGAAGGGTTTTTTTGTAAAATTTGAAATGAACTAAGCTCTGGACAACTTTTCCCGGACGGAGGGAGTATGAAATTTGCAATGTTTTTTTTTTTTTGAGAATTTATGAAATTTGGAATGTGAAAAGAGTCAGCCAAGCCGAGATATAAAAAGAGAAAAATTGGAGCCCCACCAACTGCGCAGCCCGGCCAAGGCCCTCAAGCAGGCCACGGACCGGTGCGACCGTGGGAGTACATCATAAACATCAACACCGGGGTGCATGTTCTTTTTCACCGCGCTCCCCGTCGTCGCCATCCTAGAAATACAGCGGCGTTGGGCGTGCTGGGAGTGAACGCCACAACCTACTAGCGCACGTCGCTCGACAACGTTGCGATGGTCGGGCTTCACAGCCAGTTCACGCTCATATAGCCGGCCGCGGGGCAATTGGTCGGGTGTTGAGTATAATGTTTATTAGGAAAGATGAGATAAATTACGATTTGTTCTTGCTTGTCTTGTACTCTAATTAGATGATTGTACTTATATATATGCCTACAAGGCTCAATCAATACAATAAACTATGGACGCCGATAAGTGCCATATGTGTGGGCGTTAGGGGATCTGTCCACATATTTTGTGTGGTGTATAAGAGGAACAGCCCACACACCTACGCGTGGGCAAAACAAGTAATGCCCACACATCTTTTTTTCCTCCCGATCCCTCTCACACGCGTGCGTGTGGGCGAAATAGATAACGCCCACACGCCTGTACGTCAGGCCTCGTATCTCGTGGTCCCGCACGCCCCGCGTGACAGTCACCGCGCTCCCGCAGTTGCCATGGTCCAGACCCTCGTCAATGTTCGTTTAAATATAGTTGCCATGTCGCTGAACTTCGGTTGCCATGTCGGACAACTATAGTTGCCATGGTTGCTCAACTGCAGTTGTCATGTATGATCTGGTCTACTGCAGTTGCCATGATTTCAAAAACTTTAGGAGTTGCCACCCACTAACACCGGAGCCGGTCCTGAGATTTTGGGGGCCCGGTGCGAAACTAAAACTCGGGGCCCTTAATATAGACATCATAATAATAACAATGAAATATGTATATATGAAATATTATCAATAGCACTTAAATGAATTAGTATGCGAATCAAATAATTTATACATACGATTACCTTAAAATTTTCTTCTAACATTCTTCGATGCAAAGTCACTTATGATGGGGTCAATGTCAATGTCATCCAATAATTTATTCTCGATGCATAACATAGCCAAGCCATTTAACCTCTGCGGAGTCATTGTTGACCTCAAATAATTCTTCAATAATTTCAACTTCAAAAAGTTTCTTTCGGCTGAAGCGACAGTTACGGGCACAGTAAATAAGATGCGATAAGGAATGGAGATATTAAGATAGCAATCGACTTCTCTGCCATCCTTGAAAATCTCCATAGCAGACATTACAACAGATGACCTTACAATAGAAGTAAAATACTTTGTCGACATCTTTTGAATAAACTAGCCACTTTCTATCATGTTGCTCTTCATCTACATGGTATTCCACTTTTTTCCTCTTTCATAGGCCCTTTCTCAACTAAAATGTCTCTCGGTTTATTATCAAGATGATCTTAATTTCTTGGATCATAAATATCAGGCGTGTGAATAGGTTATTCATCAACACTAGGAGATTGTGCATGTGCATGAATTACCTACATTCTCGGAGCCACTTACGGCCGATTTTGGTGTCAGCATTTTCTTCTCTTGATCATATTCTGAATTCGCGATAAGTTACTGCTCTTCCTCTATGGAACCATCTGCAACTAATCATCTTAGTTTATCGAAGCAATGCAAGCACCATTACTCTTGAGAATTTTGTGCATATCTTCGTGTTGTGGTTGTACCAATTTATCGACGGTCTTCTTACTATTCCTATTATCGCTACCCGATGCATACGTCCTGTGTCTCGTTGTGATTTTACCAATTTAAAACACAATGCTGAAAGGAAATGTTGCATCAATTGTTGCACGGTGCCGGCAGATGCATCAAGGAACAAAAGTATATATTTTTTTTTGCGGGAAAGGAACGACAATATGATACCTGATGAGCGATTGGGTGATGAGCGTTAGTGCATGTGCCTGCACAAAATTACAGATCAGGTCCCTAGAATTGAAACCAGTGGAGAACTAGATTAGACGTGTTCCTAATTGCCTATATAGAATTACAAATGGGGGCCGTAGGAACTGAAATCAACAGCTAATTAGGATGGAAATTAGCAGGACAAAGGAGGGCGTCGGCGGCAGTACCAGTACGAACATCGGGCGTCGACCACTTAGGGCTCGAATATCTGTGCCTACCTGATTGCCGTGATGGAATTGGAAGGGACGCTCCCGGAATAACAAACGAATCCATCGCTGGGTGGAGACTCGGCGGATCTCGACGGCATGGTGCTGTGGAGACTCGGCGTCTGATGCGCGGAGATGGACTCGTGCAGGAGGAGGAAGCTGTCTGGCGTTATGGGGGCGTCGATGGCAGAGTGGCCAGACAAGGTAGAAGCCTCAATATGATCTGAAGACGGACCTGTGGAAGATGGCGGGGACGACACATGAGTGCGTCTGACCGGATTGTGCCCCAGACACGGTATGTGGCTTGGCTGGGGCTTCCGGCTTTTGATGTTAGGCTTAGGTGAGTGGTTTGGGTAGTGGCCCAACTAGCACCCCTTCATCATATGGATAGGAGTAATGGCATATGTTGCCAAGATGGTGGATTCAGGTATATTGTTTGTAATACTTTGTAATGTCCTCGAGAATAATCAATAAGTGGCTGTATGCATCTTCCAGATGTAGAGACTGGGGATCGTCCTCCTTTTCTAAAAAAAAATCGCTGGATGGGCGATCAGCCAGCTGCTTTCTCCGCTATACAAGACTAAAGCCCAGCGCCCAGCGCTTTCATTTTTTCCTCACGTAGTCCCATAGCTTACCTAGGCCTAGTTGTTGCATACCTGCTGGGCAGGGGCTGCCGCCCTGCCCCCCCTAGGGTCGGCCCTGACTAACACTAGGCATTTGACATGTAGCACTACAAAAAGGCATGGTAAAAAAATATGTTCGGGTAAAAAAGAAAGTTGCCATGTGCTTACAAGCACGTTAAAGCAGTTGCCATGAAAAGAAAAAGAGTTGTCATCTGCTTACGTGCACGCTAGGACAGTTGCCATGTATCATGCAAAAACACATGGCAACTCGGGTAAAAGAGAGTTGCCATCTGCTTACAAGCAAAGCAAGGGTAGTTGCCATGTACCCTGCACAAACACATGGCAACTGCCAGCTTTGGGTGTGGGCGTGGAGACGGACATGTAGGCGAAGTGATAAACGCCCACACACCAGCCCCCTCTGCGCGCGTGAAAACTGGCGTGTGGGCGAATTGCTAAACGCCCACACACCAGCCCCCCGTGTGGTAAAAAGGACGTGTGGGCGGCCGGATGAACGCCCACACACCAGCTTAGTCCTACGTGGCACACAAAAACTGCTAAAACGCGCCAACATTCGTGCAGAATTGGTTGGACGAGGATCAATGCGTGTGAGCGAATTGCCAGACGCCCACACGTGTGGGCGTTAGTGTTTTCGTAAACTATTCCACCAATTCTCTCTCTCTCCCTTCTAACATGCTATCAGTTTTCGGGTTCTAAACCTTAGCCGCCGTCGCTTCCGCACCCGCGCGCCGCCCCTGGGGCGGTCGGCCTCTATGACCGCCGCCCGGGGTCGCGCCGCCCGTAGGTTCGTCCGCCGGCCGTGTTGGCCGGCTGCCCTAGAGTCTTTTCCCGAGCCCTCGCTCCGGGTTTTTTTGCTCTCTCACAGGTCGTTTTGATCGGTTTTTTTTTTGTTTTCCGATCTCTGCTTGATCGGTTTGCGTCGTCCGCCACCGCCGTCGACACCCCGCGCCACTACTCCGACACCGGCGTGACCGGCCGGCTACTTCACTGACCCGAGGGCCTCGCAAGACAAGCGGTCCCTCACGGCCGTTGTCCGTGCGCCGGCCCGCCCGTCGCCCTGTGTCAGCCGTCACCGCCCTGCTCCGACCGGGACACCTGCATCATCTACACCCGGCGGCCTCGCGCCATGCAGCGGTCAATCATAGCCCCGGCTCGTGCGTCGGCCCGCTAATTGATCCACGCCACCCGTCTCTGCCGCATCTGCATGGCGGCCCTGCGGGTTGCGTCGCCGGCCTCGTCCCCGACTGTGTTGGGCTGGCCGCGTCAGGCCCGTCGGCTGCCTTGAGCTCGGGCGCCGCTGCTCCGTTGGTCGCTCGGGTCTCGCTGTCCTGGCGCCGGCGCTGCTTTGGTGGCTCTGGTGCCAGTGCTGACGCGCTCGTTCGCACGTCGTCCCACGCCATCCATCGTCGTCGGCTTCATCTCGGACTCCGCCGCCACCCCGTCTCCACCGACCGGCGTCCCCAACCTCGCGCGCGACCGGATTGATCACCCACCCGCCGCCGCGATCCGTCTCATCTACGCCATGCGACTGACCTGGCCCGTCGGTTGCGCGCACCTCTACAGGCCGCGTGAAGATTGTCCTGAGTTCAGCGCACCCCTCTACCGATCGAGCAACGGGTTGCTGCTGCGTCGTCCATCAGGCCGCAGCGCCACTGCCCCGTGGTTCTTCTCCCGGCTGCACCGACCCGCGTTGCCCCTACGGGTCGTAGTGACGCGGCCCACAGTCCACCGCCGCCCCTGGGCCGTCCGCTCCAAGCCGTCCCCGTGGCTGCACCGACCCTCGCGCCGCCGTTGTGTCGCCCCGTCAGGCCGTAGAGAGCATGGCACGCGGTCCACGCCGCCGTCCCGAGGCCGTCCCCGTGGTTGCACCGACCCGCGCTCCGCCGCTGCACCGCCCCTTCGGGCTATAGCACCGCGGTCCGCGGTCCCTACGACCGCCCCGAGGTCTTTCGCCGTCGCCCCACGGTCCACCACCGTCGTTGCGCGTCGAATTCTCGTGGTATGTGTTGCGCCGCCTCCCTTGGCGCGGGAACACCATCGTCCGCGCCGGTCTTCGTCACGCTGTTGGGTTCTCCTCGCCTACTTCGAGCACCGCCGCCGCACTCCTAACTTAGCCGCCGCCTCTGCCGTCGGGCCACTGTCGCCGCTCTTCTTCAGCGCCGCCGCTGCTACCCCCGCAGCCGACGCCGCCGCCCGTCCACCTCCCTTCATCTTCGTCCAGCACCAGCCTGTCGCCAGCGTCGCCCTCATCTACCCCGACCACTTCGTGTACTCCGACCACCGTTTGTGACATCAGCCCCGTGCCGATAGACGCCGCAATCGTCATCGAGTTCTTCTCTGCTGGCCTCTCCGACTTCTTCGACATGGCGTACAACTCGTGCAGGTTCCAGTCTCCGCATCCCCGGTGCTGGCAACACCGCTGTGTGCCTTCGTCCACGATGTGTCCCCTGGCCTGGCAAGCCTGGTGCAGCGCTTCGTCAACTTCGGCTTCGTCCGTCTACGCATGCCCGGTGCTGGCAACACCGGTGCGTGCCTTCGTCTATATGTGTCCCCGGGCTTGGCAGACCCGTCGCGACGCGTCGTCAACAACATCTCCTTTCCGGCGCACCACTACTTCGACACCACTCGCCAATGCTAACTCGGCGCCCCCTTGCGCCCGCGGCTCCACGGCGAAATCCTCAACATCGGCTCCCCGACTCGACCACGACATTCTTCGCAAGGCTACCTCGACCACGGCTACACCACCCTCCGCTCTCGGCTACATCGACAAACGGCATAAAGGGCTACCGCTTTGCTTGGCAACCTCGTCGGTTTCCACTCCAGCCACGTCTTCCGCGATGCATCGACCGTTACGACTGTGCGGGGGGTGCCGTCGGCTTGCCTTCGGATTCTTCTCCAGTCTCACCGTCTGCGTCGCTACCGTTGTGACTGCGGGGGGATGTTGAGTATAATGTTTATTAGGAAAGACGAGATAGACTAGGATTTGTTCTGGCTTGTCTTGTACTCCAAGTAGATAATTGTACTCCTATATATATGCCTACGAGGCTCAAGCAATACAATAAACTATTCCACCAATTATCTCTCTGCCTTCTACCAGTCGGCACCGTGCACAAGCTCGCGCTCATATTCAGATTCAAGTCTGGACTTCTCTTTCCTAGTTGAGAGTATCAATCAATGAATTAGAAAAATAGAATCGGAGACCATCCGTCGAAGCAAGTAGTAACTTGACACCGGAATTCATGCGTAATACGCTAGAATGTGGATGCTGTGAGAAGCTCGACGTGGTGTTGTGCCTGTTCGGGGTCTTGCTGTTCTAAGCCGGGATGTTCCTGAACCTCCTCAAGGTGGGAAAGGCAGGGTAAGCTGCGGTGGCCAGGAAGTGCACGGGGAAGGGTCGGCCAACCGGCTGGCGGGAGCCGGCCGATAACACGCTAGGATAAACTAGTAAATCAGGCAGGACGTTGTGATTTTGTCTAGGAGAAAACAATTTGTCTCTAATTAATTGCCAAATAAATCAGAGGATTAAGTGGACGGACGGGAATTCCCTTTACAAGTTTTTAGGGGTGGGGGTGGGTAGTTAAGTGCTCTCAAAACCCCTTGTATTTGGTCAAATTGGGAACAATTGGTATGAACGTTTCATGCTCCTGGTAGTCCTACTTGTTTTAATGAACATAAGGGAAGAATTATATTTTACGTTTGTTTGATTCTTCCTGCCTTACATCTAAAGATAATTTCCAAATGTCCAGTGCTTCAGTGGATGGGCCACTCGTGTTTATCATCCCGATGTGGTGATCATGATTTCGCGGGCATACATACATAACACCATATGTAGTGATGAATGAGTTTCCTATTTTCTTTTTCAGCTCAAACAAGGCCTTTCATTGTGTCGTTTATCTAAATGATGAATTGATGGAACAAGCAGTCTGTCACAGTTATTTATCAGTTATCACAGGTGCTTTATTACAGAAAGTGCAGATATTAAAGTTGTTTTTTTGCGGGGGAGATCTTAAAGTTGTTGCTATGCTGAATTTTAATATTCATGAAGTGGGAGAAAAGTCTGAAAATATATTGCGGCAATCGAATATGTAGTCAAATGTTCTAAATGAATTTTGCTTGCATAAGAAAGAAACTATAGCGTTATTTCACAAAGAAATAGTTATACTGGAGTGTTATGTATTTTAGACTATCAGCAGGGCAAATGTCTTCCCCGGCAGTTCCATGTTAATTAAATGAAACCTAATTGATGTATGTCATGCTATTACTATTTTTAATCAAGTCACCTAAGGTATTCTCTTTCTAAGTTATTTTGAAAAGGTGACGGCGTGGATAGGTGTTATGGCCATGTAACAAATTCTCACAATTTACATAGATTTAGCTTCTTTATACTGGAGTAACATAAACTTTGATGAATTACATTAAAGCAAGGAGTACATCATGAGGAAGGGACATACCTTTGCAGCCATCCATAATGTAAGGATTGCCTCGATCTGGGCACTGACACTTCTATCCTTGTCCAAATGATAGTTTCGTGCAGCTTCGACCTTAACATGCGTAGCTTGCAGCATTCAGTTTAGCACTTGCACAGGTTGGTCTATGGAAGCCATGTCAAAGGTTGTCGCTGGGACATATTATGGGTCTATCCGAGCTGAATAAGTGTGATCTGTAAAAAAAGTGCACCCATATGCTGACAAGAGAAGCTTGACATCCGAGACTAGGTACATGTTAGGGCGGCGGGCAAGTCTAAGCCCAAAGCCTTGCATGCCACCGAGACGGATCTGGCAGCAGTCCAACTCATTAGAGCATGCTTGTCCCACGCTTGCCTCCTGATTATGCACACACGTACTTGAGCAGGAACCAGTCAGATTGGTGGTGTTATATTTGAATAAGTAGGCCTCGATGCCACAACCAACAACGTAGAGAATGTTGTTAGCACCAATGGTGAGACCCGGAGGGGCATTCCAGGACAGGTTGTAGGTGCGCGCACCTACTCCCTTGGTGCTGAAATAGATGAACGCTTCAATTAAATTGAAGCTATTACGCAGGCCAAAGATCTTGTGAGCATGATGGTTGGTGTTGTGAGTAGTATGATGAGTGGTGTTGGCGCAGGTGAGTTCGAAACCTTCTCAAAAACAGTCACGTCCTACCCCGAAGGGATAGATGATTCTTACTCCACCGCAGCTGGAGGGGTAGCGGGCCTGTGCTGCAGCGAAAGGGGCACGCAAAAGCCCGCCCCTCCGGCATTGGCGGAGCTAGGTAGAAACTTCTGGGGGAGCAAGGCTAAAACATGAGTGTTTGAGGGTGTAAAATGCTAAAAAAAAGTCTCATCTAAGTCCTCCCCAAAAAAAAATTCTTCACAGTTTGGTACAAAGTTGGGGGGTGGGGCACATGCCCCCGGCTTGTATATAGCTCCACCACTGCCCTCCGGAGAACACTGATGCTTGGGGCAGCATGGCTGCTGCAAGGCACAAAAGTGGCATGTCACTTGTCATCATGGTTGTTCCTGTGGTTTGTTTCAGGATTTTGTTATGGCTGTTTCAGGGTTTGCTTTGGCTGCAGGGTTTCGGAGTTGAAGCTATGCGGCATATCATCGGCCTATGGAGGCAAATTCAGGAAGCTAACATCAACCTCTCAAGCGGGGCTCATGACACGATTTGTTGGAAATTTGAGAGCTCCAGAGATTACTCCGCTTGGTGGACCTATCATATGTAGTTTCAAGTAGTGCCAAGATCAGGGTTCAAGCACATGTTATAGGAGCTGGTAGCTAGCAAGATCAAGATCAGGGTTCAAGCACATGTTCTAGGAGCCGTGGGATCCTCCACCAGAACCGACTGTGCTGCAATGATCGCCTACAGTGCATGGGCTGGCCAAAATCTTACTTCTGCTATTACCTGCGAAACCTGAAGTCCTCATGCCATCTTCTTTGGAGTTGCTTGGTTGCCCTTGCGGTTTGGTCCAAGATTACCCAACGGAAAGGTTGTGTCTCCTTAAACCTGCATGCAAATTTGCAGCGGAAGCAACACGCATCTGAGGTGGTGTAGGACATTGATACGTCCTCAATGTATCTATAATTTTTTATTGTTCCATGCTATTATATTATCTGTTTTGGATATTTTATATGCATTAATATGCTATTTTATATTATTTTTGGAACTAACTTATTAACCTAGTGCCCAGTGCCAGTTTCTGTTTTCCCCTTGTTTTTGACTTCTACAGAAAAGGAATACCAAATAGAGTCCAAAGGAATAAAACTTGACGGTGATTTTTCTTAGACCAGAAGAAACCCACGAGACTTGGAGAGGAGGCGAGAAGACCTACGAGGCGGCCACAAGCCGTGGGGGCGCGCCCCAGGGGAGGGGCCTAGGGCTTGTGGGCCCCCCGTAGACCTTCCAACCCTAATCTTCGCACTATAAATCCTCAAATATCCCCCCTACACCAGAAGGCACACCAAAAATACTTTTCCACCGACGCAAGCTTCTGTTCTTGTGAGATCCCATCTAGGGGCCTTTTCCGGCACTCCGCTGGAGGGGGGGGGGGGTTCACCGGAAGGCCTCTACACCAACCTTGCTGCCCTTCCGATGATGTGTGAGGAGTTTACCACGGACCTAAGGGTCCATAGCTTGTAGCTAGATGGCTTCTTCTTTCTCTTTGATCTTCAATACAATGTTCTCCTTGATGTTCTTGGAGATATATTCGATGTAATCTTATTTTGCGGTGCGTTTGCTGAGATTTGATGAATTGTGGATTTATGATCATATTATCTATGAATATTATTTGAGTCTTCTTTGAACTCTTTTATGCATGATTGAGATAGCTTTGTATTTGCTGGGGAACGTAGTAATTTCAAAAAAAATCCTACGCACACGCAAGATCATGGTGATGCATAGCAACGAGAGGGGGGAGAGTGTTGTCCACGTACCCTCGTAGACCGAAAGCGGAAGCGTTATGACAACACGGTTGATGTAGTCGTACGTCTTCACGATCGACCGATCCTAGTACCGAAAGTACGACACCTCTGTGATCTGCACACATTCGGCTCGGTGACGTCCCACGAACTCATGATCCGGTAGAGCTTCGAGGGAGAGCTTCGTCAGCACGACGGCGTGATGACGATGATGATGAAGCTACCGGCGCAGGGCTTTGGCTAAGCACTACGACGATAGGACCGATGTGGATTATGGTAGAGGGGGGCACCGCACACGGCTAAGAGATCAATGATCAACTTGCGTGTCTATGGGGTGCCCCCTCCCCCGTATATAAAGGAGTGGAGGAGGGGGAGGGCCGGCCCTCCTATGGCGCGCCCCATGGGGAGTCCTACTCCCACCGGGAGTAGGTTCCCCCCTTCCCTAGTTGGACTAGGAGTGGAAGGAAGGGGGAGAGAGGGGGAAGAAAAGGGGGGCAGCCCCCCACCAATTCGGATTGGGCTTGGGGGGGCGCCCCCTCCTAGGCCTCCCTCTCTTCTTTCCCATTATGGCCCAATAAGGCACCTATACCTCCTGGGGGGTTCCGGTAACCTTCCGGTGCTCCGGTATATGCCCGAACTCACCCGGAACTATTCCGATGTCCAAATATAGGCTTCCAATATATCGATCTTTACGTCTCGACCATTTCGAGACTCCTCGTCATGTCCGTGATCATATCCGGGACTCCGAACTACCTTCGGTACATCAAAACACACAAACTCATAATACCGATCTTTGAGCGAACGTTATGTGCGGACCCTACGGGTTCGAGAACTATCTGAACATGACCGAGACACGTCTTGGTCAATAACCAATAGCGGAACCTGGATGCTCATATTGGCTCCCACATATTCTACGAAGATCTTTATCGGTCAAACCGCATAACAACATACGTTGTTCCCTTTGTCATCGGCATGTTACTTGGCTGAGATTCGATCGTCGGTATCTCAATACCTAGTTCAATCTCGTTCCCGGCAAGTCTCTTTACTTGTTCCATAATGCATCATCCCGCAACTAACTCATTAGTCACATTGCTTGCAAGGCTTATAGTGATGTGCATTACCGAGGGGGCCCAGAGATACCTCTCCGATACATGGAGTGACAAGTCCTAATCTCGATCTATGCCAACTCAACAAACACCATCGGAGACACCTGTAAAGCATCTTTATAATCACCCAGTTATGTTGTGACATTTGATAGCACACAAGGTGTTCCACCGATATTTGGGAGTTGCATAATCTCATAGTCTGAGGAACATGTCTAAGTCATGAAGAAAGCAGTAACAATGAAACTATAACGATCATAATGCTAAGCTAAAGAATGGGTCTTGTCCATCACATCATTCTCCTAATGATGTGATCCCGTTCATCAAATGACAACACATGTCTATGGTTAGGAAACATAACCATCTTTGATAAACGAGCTAGTCAAGTAGAGGCATACTAGGGACACTTTGTTATGTCTATGTATCCACACATGTACTAAGTTTCCGGTTAATATAATTCTAGCATGAATAATAAGCATATATCATGAAATAAGGAAATAAATAATAACTTTATTATTGCCTCTAGGGCATATTTCCTTCAGTCTCCCACTTGCACTAGAGTCAATAATCTAGTTCACGTCGCCATGTGATTTAACACCAATAGTTCACATCACCATGTGATTAACACCCATAGTTCACATCACCATGTGACCAACACTCAAAGGGTTTACTAGAGTCAGTAATCTTAGTTCACATCGCCATGTGATTAACACCCAAAGAGTACTAAGGTGTGATCATGTTTTGCTTGTGAGAGAAGTTTAGTCAACGGGTCTGCCATATTCAGATCCGTATGTATTTTGCAAATTTCTATGTCAACAATGATTTGCACAGAGCTACTCTAGCTAATTGCTCCCACTTTCACACTACTAGGGAAAAACCTAGCAGCAGCGCGGGTTTTGGACCTATTAGTAGCGCGGGGGCCGGCGCTACTAATAAGGCGCTACAGCTAACGTATAGCACTAGCGCGGGTGCCACCCGCGCTACTACTACGTCCGTTAGTAGTAGCGTGGGTAAAAACCCGCGCTACTACTAATCTCTAATCTCTGTTTTTTTTGAATTTTTTCGAAAAAAATCGATTTTTTTCCTAATTTTCAAATTTCTAAATTATTTTAACCTCCAATCTCTAATCACCCCTCATCGCTGCTCAATTTAATCTCTAATCTCTAATCACCCCTCATCATTCCAAATCATCTAACTTCCCGGACGGTCACCCATCCTCTCACTACTCCAGCCTGAGCACGCTTAACTTCCGGGTTCTATTCTCCCTCGTTTCCAAGTCTGCACTTGTTGTTTTCCTGACAATAGTAAGATGTCAATCCTATTAACCTCAGGAATTTAGCTTGAGCATGAAGTCACACATTTCACTGTTTGAGTTTGTTACTATTGTTCTAAAAAATAACACTAATATTTAGTAACACTAATATTTCTTGAATAATTAGTTTGACCATTGTTTGACCACAGTTTGACCATAGTTTGACTAGATTTGATCAAAATTCAAAAAACTGAACTAATTATTTAGTAACACTAATATTCTTGAATAATTAGTTTGACCATAGTTTGACCAGATTTAACAAAAAATTAAAAAAAACTGATTTTTTTTGAAATTTTTTGCCTCCAGATCTTAAAAGCCCCGTAACTTTTTTCTGTTAGGTTTTTGAGGATTTTGAAAAATTTTCCCCCTGTTAAATTTGGCTGTAACTTTTCGAGTAGATGATTTTTCATATAAAAAACCTTTTCATCCGAGTTAGTATGCAAAAATTATGCCCATTTTTACAAATTCTCGGGAGATTTTGCAAATAAAGTCGAAATTCATATTTGCAAATTTTCCCAACAACTAGACCACATATCACATGGGAAACTTATTTTCTTTTATTTTTGACATTTTCATCATTTTCTTTTATTTTTATAAAACTGAAAATGCGATCCATGGGGTAGAGTTTGAAACCCAGATTTAGTAGTAGCGGGTTTTACCCTCGCTACTACTATGGCATGTCCCGAGGGGCATGGTTGAGACCGATTAGTAGTAGCGAGGGTAAAACTTAGTAGTAGCGCGGGTTTATAACCATCGCTACTACTATGGCATGGTCGAGAGCACGGTAGAGACCACTTAGTAGTAGCGAGGTTAAAACCAACGCTATCGCTATCAACTTAGTAGTAGCGAGGTTAAAACCCGCTACTACTATAACATGTCCCGGGGCACGTTAGAGACCGCTTAGTAGTAGCGAGGTTAAAAACCCGCTCATCGCTATCAACTTAGTAGTAGCGAGGTTTAAAAAACTGCGCTACTAGTAAGTAGCAGTAGCGAGGGTTTTTAACCCTCGCTACTAGTAAGCGTCTGTGTATAAGCTTTTCCCTAGTAGTGTCAATATGTATCCAGATTGAGACTTAGAGTCATCTGGATCAGTGTCAAAACTTGCATCGACGTAACCCTTTACAACGAACCTTTTTTCACCTCCATAATCGAGAAACATATCCTTATTCCACTAAGGATAATTTGGACCGCTGTCCAGTGATCTACTCCTAGATCACTATTGTACTCCTTTGCCAAACTCAGTGTAGGGTGTACAATAGATCTGGTACACAGCATGGCATACTTTATAGAACCTATGGCTGAGGCATATGGAATAACTTTCATTCTCTTTCTATCTTATGCCGTGGTCGGGCTTTCAGTCTTACTCAATTTCACACCTTGCAACAAAGGCAAGAACTCTTTCTTTGACTATTCCATTTTGAACTACTTCAAAATCTTGTCAAGGTATGTACTCATTGAAAAAACTTATCAAGCATCTTGATCTATCTCTATAGATCTTGATGCTCAATATGTAAGCAATTTCACCGAGGTCTTTCTTTGAAAAACTCCTTTATGCTTTCCAGAAAAATCTACATTATTTCCGATCAACAATGTCATTCACATATACTTATCGGAAATGCTGTAGTGCTCCCACTCACTTTCTTGTAAATACAGGCTTCACCGCAAGTCTGTATAAAACTATATGCTTTGATCAACTCATCAAAGCATATATTCCAATTCTGAGATGCTTGCACCAGTCCATAGATGGATCGCTGGAGCTTGCACATTTTGTTAGCACCTTTAGGATCGACAAAACCTTCTGGTTGCATCATATACAACTCTTCTTTAAGAAATCCATTAAGGAATGTAGTTTTGACATCCATTTGCCAGATTTCATAAAATGTGGCAATTTGCTAACATGATTCAGACAGACTTAAGCATCGCTACAAGTGATAAAATCTCATCGTAGTCAACACCTTGAAATTTGTCAAAAACCTTTTTGACAAGTCTAGCTTTGCAGATAGTAACACTACTATCAGCGTCCGTCTTCCTCTTGAAGATCCATTTATTTTCTATGGCTTGTCGATCATCGGGCAAGTCAACCGAAGTCCACACTTTATTCTCACACATGGATCCCATCTCAGATTTCATGGCCTCAAGCCATTTCGTGGAATCTGGGCTCATCATCGCTTCCTCGTACTTCATAGGTTCGTCATGGTCAAGTAACATGACCTCCAGAACAGGATTACCGTACCACTCTGGTGCGGATCTCAATTTGGTTGACCTACGAGGTTCGGTAGTAACTTGATCTGAAGTTACATGATCATCATCATTAGCTTCCTCACTAGTTGGTGTAGGAGTCACCGGAACAAATTTATTGTGATGAACTACTTTCCAATAAGGGAGCAGGTACAGTTACCTCATCAAGTTCTACTTTCCTCCCCTTCACTTCTTTCGAGAGAAACTCCTTCTCTAGAAAGGAGCCATTCTTAGCAACGAATTTCTTGCCTTCGGATCTGTGATAGAAGGTGTACCCAACTGTCTCCTTTGGGTATCCTCTGAAGACACATTTCTCCGATTTGGGTTTGAGATTATCATGATGAAACGTTTTCACATAAGCATCGCAACCCCAAACTTTAAGAAACGAAAACTTTGGCTTCTTGCCAAACCACAGTTCATATGGTGTCGTCTCAACGGATTTAGATGGTGCCCTATTTAACGTGAATGCAGCTGTCTCTAATGCATAACCCCAAAACGATAGTGGTAAATCGGTAAGAGACATCATAGATTGCACCATATCTAATAAAGTACGGTTATGATGTTCGGACACACCATTACGCTGTGGTGTTCCAGGTGGCGTGAGTTGCGAAACTATTCCGCATTGTTTCAAATGAAGACCAAACTCGTAACTCAAATATTCTCCTCCACGATCAGATCATAGAAACTTTATTTTCTTGTTACGATGATTTTCCACTTCACTCTGAAATTATTTGGACTTTTCAAATGTTTCAGATTTATGTTTCATCAAGTAGATATACCCATATCTGCTCAAATCATCTATGATGGTCATAAAATAACGATACCTGCCGCGAGCCTCAACACTCATCGGACTGCATACATCAGTATGTATTATTTCCAACAAGTCTGTTGCTCGCTCCATTGTTTCGGAGAACGGAGTCTTAGTCATCTTGCCCATGAGGCATGGTTTGCAAGCATCAATTGATTCATAATCAAGTGATTCCAAAAGCCCATCATCATGGATTTTCTTCATGCGCTTTACACCAATATGACCTAAACGGCAGTGCCACAAATAAGTTGCACTATCATTATTAACTTTGCATCTTTTGGCTTCAATATTATGAATATGTGTATCACTACGACCAAGATTCAATAAACCATTCACGTTGGGTGTATGACCATTGAAGGTTTTATTCATGTAAACAGAACAACAATTATTCTCTGACTTTAAATGAATAACCGTATTGCAATAAACGTGATCAAATCATATTCATGCTTAACGCAAACACCAAATAACATTTATTTAGGTTCAACACTAATCCCGAAATTATAGGGAGTGTGCGATGATGATCATATCAATCTTGGAACCACTTCCAACACACATCGTCACTTCACCCTTAACTAGTCTCTGTTCATTCTGCAACTCCCGTTTCGAGTTACTAATCTTAGCAACTAAACTAGTATCAAATACTGAGGGGTTGCTATAAACACTATGTCGGTGTACTAGAGTAGGGGTACCCTAGTATCCCGAACTCGTGCACGGGCAGTTGCAGCACCCCGCGGCAGGGCTGGCCTAGTGACCGCCAAGGTCCTCCGCGGCTCCTTTGGAGCCATTCAAGAACAAAGTAATCAAGGCCCCGGCAAGAGGAGCTTGCCGGGAAGGCCACTCAAGGCACAAAGGAAACAAGACCCGGCAAGAGGAGCTTGCCGGGAAGGCTGGTGATCGACAAGCTCCCGCGCGACAAGGATTAAGCCGCGGCAAGGTGCTTGCCGCGGCAGGCAACCTCTCTTCATCTCTGCTCCAGCTCATCCGCCAACGTGTCGCCATGGGGCTATTCCAGGCACGCGTGTCAAAGGGTTGTGCAGCCAGCGGGGAGCAGCGATAAGCGGCGCTGACAAGCTACCATCATGGCAAACGGAGGCGCACTTGACGGTCCCTATTGCACTATTCAAGCGACAGGGACGGGCATTTATTAATCTTGTCCCTTGCCGTCAGAGTTAGGTATAGAGCACTGTACACTGTACAAGTTGGTGTACCAACTACTGTTTTCCCATTTTTGCCCTCGTCTACGTTGCCACCTGTGGTGACCCCTTGAGCCTATAAAAGGAGGCCCATGTGCAACGTAGAAAGGGTTCGGCTCCATTCGGTTCACTCGACTCATTCGAGACTACTCTCACTCAGGCTAGGTTTTGTAGCTCTCATTGCTCCCTAGCAAGAACACAATACAATCAACCAAGCAGCAGTAGGAGTATTATCTCTCCGGAGAGCTCCGAAGCTGGGTAAACTGCTCGTGTGTATCGCCTCGATCTGCTCTTTGTGCTGTCTCCGCCCCCCTCCGAACCACAAGGGACTCGGTCCGCCAGGTCCCATAGGTGTTCGTGGGTCACGATCAGCTTCCCCGACATCTTTGGCGCGCCAGGTAGGGGGCGTTGAGGCTGTGTGAACCTGATCCGGCGTTCACACGAGCAACTTCTTCATCACCTTCATCAACATGCCACCGAAGAAGAAGGCTTCGGCGGCAGCAGAGCCGTCCGCGTCAAACCCACCACCACCGAAGCTGACGAGTGGTGGGGAAGACGCTCGCGGAGGAACGGGCGCCGTCGAGGGAGCCCACGACGCTGCCAAGTCCAAGGACAAGGCGGCGCAGGCTTCGCCGGCCGAATCCGCACCGCGTCCATCTCAGGAGGCGCGGGACCGACAACGTCATGGTGCTCGCAGCGCCATGCGCTCGTTGGATCAAGGCCAAGCTGGAGGATCCCGAGGCCCTCGAGACCTGCATGCACGCCAGCAGGCTGGTACAAGCGGAGTACGATCGCTTGGACGGGATGATGCTCCTCCTAACTTGGTTAGAAGTTCGAGCACATCCCGTTCCTCGCGCCGTACGCCTTTGCCACCCACCACTCCAGCGGAAACCTTGGCAAGAGCTCAACTCCTTCTAGACTACCCTCCAACGGCCGACAAGGTCGACGAATGGAGGGCCACCATCCAAAGCCTCATCGGCTTTGCCAACGGCGACACTCCGCGGCAGCCAACTGCGTCCTTGCCGCGGCGAGACGACAAGGCACGAGCCGGTGGCGACGAGACCTGCGGGGGTGCAACCACCATGCACTCCCCTTCCCGAAGGCCAAGATCACCAGCTCCTCGGATCCACCTCGACAGCGACTCCACCGCGTCGTCGGATCCACGAGCTCGCCGTGATCAGCGCCAAGTTCTTCAAGAACGGCAACAAGAAGACGCTCGAACCCGCATCGAGCGCCGAAGAGAAGCGCGGCGTCAATCTGACCAGCGCGCCGGGCCCGCTGTTGACATGCATGCGCCAGGGGAACCAGGTGACTTGCCGTACGCGGTAGGTTGCCCTGCGTTCACCCGTGAGCTGCGGCAAGTCCAGTGGCCCGACAAGAAAAACTTCAAGCCAGATGTGCCAGAGAAGTATGATGGCAGGACACACCCATCGGGGTTCCTCAGCATCTACACCATTGCGGTGCAGGCTGCGGGGGGACGAGACGACAAGATCCTCGCCAACTACTTCCCACTGGTGCTCAAGCCAAATGTCAGATCTTGGCTCATGCACTTGCCGGACAGTTCCATATCTTCTTGGGCAGATTTGTGCCATCAGTTTGTCGGCGTCTTCACAGGCGGCCACAAACCTCATGGCCAAGAGAGTGACCTTCACCTGCTCGCCCAGAAGGAAGGAGAGTCCCTGCGCAAGTTTATTCAGAGATTCAGCCGTGTGCACTACAACATCGAGACGCCCACCCCGCCGGTGATCAGCGCGTTTCATCGTAACATGCGGAACCGCAGGATGAGGGAGGAGATGGCGATGTGCAAAGTCAAGGACGTCAGTGAGCTATACGCCTTGGCCGACAAGTGTGCACATGCTGAAGAAGGGAGAAGACTCCCAGGAGAGAATGTTGGAGCAGGATCTGACAGTGAGGAAACCGCCCACGCAAAGAAGAGCCGGCGGCAGAACAACAGAAAGAAGAAAAGCAAGGAGGTACTAGTTGTCGAGCAGTCTGGCAACGGAGGTGGCGCCAAGAAGGCTAAGGCTAGTGGCTCCGGCAAGGAGGTTGCCGCTGACACCGACCGCCAAACTGTGGCGGCCGCCGACAAGCCGGACAGCTCCAACAAATAGTACTGTAAGATTCACCGCACCAAGGGCCATGACCTCCAGAGCTGCAAGAAAGTTGAGCAGCTTGTTGAATAGCAAAAGGCTGAGTACGAGGGGCGAGACAAGGAGAAGGCCCAGGAAGGTGTTGTGGCAGCTAGCAAGAAAAGACCCGGCCGGGGAGGACGCCGCAGCAAGGCCAAGCAGCGGCAAGGAGACAGACCTCCCCGTGGCCGCGACAAGGATGAAGACGATGATGACGATGAAGACATGGAAGATGATGAAGCTGATGAGCAGGAGTTTCAGAAAGCCACGGAGGTTCTCTGCGTTGACGGTGGTGCTTCTCTGCATACCTCACACCGCCAGCTCAAGCAATGGATGCGTGAGGTTAATGCAGCAGAACCATCCGTAGAGTCACGCAGCCTCGAAGTGGTCCAGACGCCCATCATCTTTGACATTGAGGACCACCCCGATCGTGATAACTGCGGTCGGGTGCTTGCCGATGTTGGTCTCACCAACCATCCGCAACCTCAAGGTCACTAAGATGTTGGTTGACGGCGGGGCCGGCTTGAACCTGATCTCCTCTACAGTGCTCCAGAAGCTTCAAATCCCTGACAGCGAGCTCGAAGAGACTGGCACTTTCCAAGGAATCAACCCAGGAAGGAGCAAGCCGGAAGGGAAGATCACATTGCCGGTAACATTTGGCAGTGAGCTGAATTTCAGGACTGAGAGGGTCACATTCGACGTTGCTGATTTCCCATTGCCCTACAATGGAATACTTGGCCGTCCAGCACTCGCCAAGTTCATGGCAGCCTCTCATTACGCCTACAACTTGCTCAAGATGCCCGGCCCGATAAGCGTCATTTCTGTCCATGGCGACAAGAAGGATGCGCTTATCTGCGCCGACAAGATTTACCGGGATGCAGCAGCTGCGACAGAAAGCAAGTCACTTGCCGCTGAAGCTCCCGGGGGGAAGAAGAAGACCAAGTCCGGCAAGAGCTCTGATGCCCACTCCGGCAAGTGCACCTCTTGGTGCTGCGCTACCGCCGAGGACGCACCATCGAGCTCCACCGGCAAGTGCAAGAAGATGATGGCAGCTCCACCGAAGACCAAGAAGGTGCCCGCCAAGGAGGACGGCACTGGTGGTACCTTCACCATCAGTGCCACGCTTGACCCTAAATAGGAAGGCGAGCTCGTTGCTTTCTGCTGGGCGAATATCGATGTGTTTGCATGGCAACCATCCGACATCCCCGTGTTCCCTGTGAAAGTAATTGAGCACCACCTAGCTGTCCGTCCTCGCGCGCGCCCGTCAAGCAAAAAGTCGTGAAGGTGCGTTGGAGCGCCAAGAGTTCATTGCAGAAGAGATCAAGAAGTTGGAAGCAGCAGGCCTTGTCAGAGGAGTGCTCCATCCCACGTGGTTGGCCAATCCGGTAGTTGTACGCAAGGCAAATGGGAAATGGAGACTTTGTATTGACTTCACGGATGTTAATAAAGCTTGTCCCAAAGACCCATTTCCCTTGCCACGTATCGACCAGATTGTTGACTCCACGGCTGGATGTGATTTGCTTTCATTTCTTGATGCATACTCAGGATATCATCAGATCTTCATGGCAGAAGAAGATGAAGAGAAAACCACATTCATTACACCATGTGGCACATACTGCTTCATACGGATGCCTTTCGGTTTGAAGAATGCTGGTTCAACGTTTGCAAGAGTGGTCCATGACGCTTTTGAGCCCCAAATGCACAGAAATGTAGAAGCCTACATGGATGACATAGTGGTCAAGAGCAAGGACAAAGCAACTCTGGTTCAAGACTTAGATGAGACCTTTGCAAATCTGCGCAAGATTAACCTCAAGCTCAACTCCGAGAAGTGCGTGTTTGGAGTCCCATCCGGCAAGCTTCTCGGGTTCTTCGTGTCTCAGAGGGGAATTGAAAGCCAACCCCGACAAGATTAAGGCCATTGAGCAGATTGAAGCACCAAAGCGCGTCAAGGATGTAAGAAGGCTTGCCGGTTGCGTGGCTGCTCTCAGCAGGTTTATCTCTAGGTCAGCTGAGCGGGCCCTGCCATTTTTCAAGATTTTGAAAAAGGCAGGTCCAATGAGATGGACTCCCGAAACGGAGGCTGCGCTGCAGGACTTGAAGAGGTACCTGTCCTCCACTCCAATACTTGTCGCACCTAAGCCACAAGAGAAGTTGCTGCTATACATAGCGGCAACCAATCAAGTGGTTAGTGCTGCGTTAGTAGCGGAAAGGGAGGCAGATGAGGAGCCGGCAACCATGGCAGATACATCCAGCGACAAGCAGGGGGCTTCTCCGTCAAGCTCTGGTCCCGACAAGAACGGATCTGCGCAGGATTGCGAGAAGAGTCAGAAAAGGATGGTGCAGCGCCCAGTTTACTTTGTCAGTTCCCTTCTGCAGGGGGCTAGGTCAAGGTACTCTGGTGTGCAGAAATTGCTTTTTGGCGTCCTCATGGCCTCGAGAAAGCTGCGCCATTACTTCCAAGCACATGAGATAACAGTCGTCACTCGCTTTCCGCTGAAAAGGATATTATAAAATCCAGAGGCAACAGGCAGGATTGTCGAGTGGGCACTGGAACTGTCAAGCTTTGGCCTCAAGTTTGAAAGCACTTCAACTATCCAGAGCAGAGCATTGGCAGAGTTTACAGCAGAATGGACGCCAACGCAAGATGAAGAAATTCCAGAGACGAGCATCCCCGTCAAGGAAGCAAGTAAAGAGTGGCTGATGTACTTTGATGGTGCTTTCTCGCTACAAGGCGCCGGTGCCGACGTGTTGCTTATCGCACCCACCGGAGGGCACCTCAAGTACATAGTCCAAATGCACTTTCCCAAGGAGCAAGAAACAAATAATACTGCAGAGTATGAAGGTTTGCTTGCCAGTCTCAGGATTGCAGTGGACCTTGGGATCAGGAAGCTTATTGTCAGGGGTGACTCGCAGCTTGTCGTCCGCCAAGTAAACAAAGATTATCAGAGTCCGTTGATGGAAGCCTACGTTGATGAAGTGAGAAAGCTAGAAGAACACTTTGAAGGCCTGCAAATGGAACATGTTCCAAGAACTCATAATGATATTGCCGATGGCTGTCAAAGTGTGCTGCACTCAAGTTACACGTGGAACCAGGAATTTTGTGCTCAAGCTGACTCAACCAACTGTAACACCATCAACCGGACAAAGCAGGAAGAGGAAGTTGGTTTCGGTGACTACTTTCCGCAGAGCTCCACAAGCCGCCGCCAAGAAGGTCCACAAAATCAACACAGATATCGCCGAGGAGCAGTTTGCTCCGACAAGCCCTAGGGTTTGTTTCGTTGAAGCAGACGCTCCCGACAAGTTTTGCTCCGGCAAGCTTGCCGGGGATCATCAAGCTCCGGCAGAGCCGCAAGTTCTTGCCGTAGAAGCTGATGTTCCTGCAGCGGCAGATGTGCCTTTAATCCTTGTTGTCGAGCCGCAAGCTCCAACATGGGCGCAGCAGATCGTCCACTTTCTTCAAACAGGAGAACTTCCCGAAGAGCAAGAAGAAGCGGAAAGAGTAGCCCGGCAGTCAAGTATGTATCAGTTTGTTGACAACATCCTGTACAGAAGAAGACTCAACTGACTGAAATTGAAGTGTATTTGCCGGGAAGATGGACAGAAGTTGTTGGCAGAGATACACGGAGGCATATGTGGTCACCACATTGGCGCAAGAGCACTTGCCGGCAAAGCTTTCCGGCAAGGTTTCTTCGGCCGAAGCCCTCCAGATGCAACGCACAAGTAACCAAGTGTGAAGCGTGCGGCCCATTCAAAACAGATACACAAGCCAGCTCAAGCTCTCCAGACGATCCCTTTATCCTGGCCATTTTCGGTCTGGGGGCTCGACATCCTCGGCCCCTTTCCCCGAGCTGTCGAGGGCTTTGAGTACTTGTACGTCGCAATCGACAAGTTCACAAAGTGGCCGGAAGTGGAAGCAGTGAGGAAGGTGACAGCACAGTGAGCAGTCAAGTTCTTCAGGTCAATTGTTTGTCGTTTCAGGATTCCTAACCGGATCATCACTGACAACGGCACCCAATTCACGAGTCGCACCTTCATGCAGTACGTCCAAGATCTTGGCGCCAAGGTCTACTTTGCTTCTGTTGCTCATCCGAGAAGCAACCGTCAAGCAGAGAGGGCAAATGCTGAAGTGCTGCGAGGACTCAAGACCAGAACTTTCGACAGGCTACGCAAGTGCGGAAGAAACTGGATTGAGGAGCTGCCGGTGGTTCTTTGGTCGATCAGGACGACGCCAAATCGAGCCACTGGCCAGACACCTTTCGCTCTAGTCTATGGAGCAGAGGCATTTCTCCCCACGGAACTCGTATACGGATCACCTCGAGTGCTCGCTTATGATGAGCTCGAGCAAGAGCAGCTGCGACAAGATGACGCGCTGCTCCTTGAGGAGGATTGTCTTCAGGCTGCTGTACGAGCTGCTCGTTACCAGCAAGCTTTGCACCGCTACCATAGCCGCAAAGTTAATGCCAGAAGCTTCGAGGAAGGCGACCTTGTTCTTCGACGCGTTCAGTCCGCCAAGAATTCCAACAAGTTGACGCCGAAGTGGGAAGGCCCTTATCGGGTGAAACGAGTCACAAGGCCCGGCGCAGTCCGCCTTGAGACCAAAGATGGCGTTCCGCTGAGCAACTCCTGGAATATAGAGCATCTTCGTAAGTTTTACCCATAGGGCGCGGTTGCCGGAACCTATTCCGGCAACCACCCTTTTGTACAAGTCTTGCCGTTGTTGCATGTAATCCTTTGTACAAAGTCGGGCGCAGACCCCGTGCATCAGTAAAGTTCATGTGTTGCGCACAACTTGTCAAATGCATGCTTTCATAATCCTTTATGCATGTGTTATCTAACATTTTGTGCAGCATCCACACCCGGTAAGCAATAACGAGCCACTAGGCTCCATAACTTTATTTTCTCTTCTTTCTTCTCAAAAGAAAGGAAGGTTCCTTCGCCCACAAGTTAGCAGGGGGGAAGGAGAAGATAATGGTGTGGGCCGCCAAGTGTCGCTCAAGGAAGTATCGCCTTGCCGGGAAGCGAACGACAGAAAAGCTAAGTTGCCAAAGTTTGAGCAATCAGTTTTTAAAAATTTTGAGTTATTTTCCTCGAACGATAGTACTTTGTATGGAAAACCTGTGCGCGAAGGAACCAACTCGCGGCTGGTTTGCGCCCTTACTTTGTTTCGAGTCCGCTCAACAACTTAAGTGAGCTGCAACCAGTTGCGACAAGGTTGCTTGTCGGAGGCGGCATCGCCAGCAGGCTGCTGACGTCCCGCACTCAGCGCTCGCGGCAAAGGTGCCCGCACCGACAAGTTCCCTAAAAGTGTAGGGCACAAACATACAAAGGAAAGAAATCAAGTAAAGGAAATAACATTGCGATCGTTTGCCTAAGATAGAGTATATTACAAAATGACTTGTCGCAGATCTAATAATTTGTTCTCCTGAACATGGTCTGCAGCGACAAGGGAAAGATAAACTTGGCGGCCTAGTCTACGCGGTCGCCATCAACTCTCTTCACTCCGCTCACCCTGTCCACAATGGGTGCGACAAGGGCCTTGAGCGCTTCAACGTCAGCAGTTGGCGGCAGGGACTTGAGGACGTTGGCGAAGCTGACGCCTGGATTGCGGAAGGCCACCTTCATCAAGACTTTCTGAAGAGCCCCGGCACAGATTTTGCGCGACTCGTCGGCCAGCTGCTTTGGGATCTCCTCCCAGAGCCGTTGGAGAGCCGTCAACACGCTCTTGAAGAACAGGCTGAGCTTGGCGCTGGGCTGGAGATGCTCGTCGGTGGAGTACCCGAGATCCACCATTCCCATCTCCATCAGCTCCTTGTCAATGGCGGCGGCAGTATCCACAAGGCCCTCCGTCCAGTGCATCACATTCTCTTTGAAGGTGGTATGGGCGTTCGTGGCGGTCGCCAACAGCTCCTCGTTGGCCTTGATCTTCTCCAGCAAACCCACTTCCCGCTCCTTGGCGCCGCCCGTCTCTCTCGCTGTGGTGGACAGCTTCAGCTCAAGACCCGCTTTGGCATCCTTGGCGGCGTCGATCTCTTTGATCTTCTCAGCGAGACGGCCCTACAGCTCACCAAGAGTGTAGGCGTCCTTCTCGCGCTCGTGCTTCAGCGCGGTGACCTCCTCGCCGCTCTTCTGGAGGGTGGCCTCCAGCTGCGCCACCCTCGTCTCCAATTCTTTCTTGGCAGCCTCGGCAGCTGCGGCGGCGTCCTTTGCCTCCTTGAGTGCTCCGCCAATCGATTGCTCGCGCGCGGCAAGATCTTCCTCATAGTTGTCGAGGTTGATCTTCCGCTGCGCCAGCTCACCTTCTTGCGCAGAGAGCTTTTCGCCGGCAAGCCTTTGCTGCTCCTCGACCTCGGCCTTCCGGGATGAAGGCCGTGCGCGCCTCGACAAGTTGCTCCGCGCTTCGCTACGTTCCGAGAGTTTCCTTGTTGGCGCGCCGAGCTCTTCTGCAAGCGCTTTTCCATGTCAGCTCCCCCTCCACGACAAGCGCCTCCGGGACTCCAGCTTGGCTTGGCGGGCGGTAGAGCGACAGCAGCCTCTTCAAGAGCTGCTCTTCCTCGACTCGCCATCGCTGCTGCTTGGCGCGTCAACCAGCGACAGCCCAGCAGAGGCGAGCAGCTCCTCGTCGAAGGTCTCTCCTCGACCGCGCCCAGAGCTCGACGCCCATGGAAGCTTGATGAAGACACCATCGCCGGCCTTGAGATAGGCGCTGGCTGGGGCTCTTCGAGCCTGGTGCTGCATCGGTGGCGGAGGGATCGGCGGTCAGAGCGCTGGCGCCTCAAGGCCTCCCGGTCGTCAAGACGATCACCGACACCTCCCAGCCTCTCAAGGCCCAAGAACCTTGGCGGCCTCCTCGCGGCGGACCCATCGGCGCCACCTCCTCCTCCATGTTGGCGGCGTTGCCATTGTTGCCTTGAAGGCCCTCCTCGCCGGCAACCTCAGTCTCCATCGGCTCTCTGGCAGATGGATCTGACAATCAGAGAAAGAAAGAACAGTCAAGCCAAATGTTCGAAAAGAAGAACAGTAGAAAAGGAACCCAAGGGAAATTTTCAGTCAAGAAGATTACCTGCGATGGGATCAGTGGCCGCGGTCTCCACCACTGGAGGGTCGTTGGCGCTGCCCCTTGCCGGAGAAGTTCCCCTTGTCGGAGAGGCCTCCCTTGCCGGAGAGCGTCCCCTTGGCGAAGAATTCTCCCTTGGTGGCGTAGTTGAAGCAGACAGAACTTCGGAGGTGACTTCTGGGGCCTCCTGATGAGGCTGCTCTGCTCCTACACAAATCAACAAGTCATATATCAGTAAAGAAGGAACAACCATGCACACCGAACCGTAAGAGATAATCCAAACACTTACGCTGGGGGCTATGCTGGGGGCTGCTCAGGGGAAGGGTTGCCGGATCCGGCAACGGGGTCTCAGACGTGCCTCCTGTTGCCACGGGAGATTCGTCTTCGATGACCACAACCGGAGTCTTGGCTCTCTTCGACGCCCTCTGAGCCAGCGTCCTGAAAAAGGAAAGAGCTCAGAATGAAGCAAGTCGATACAAGATAAAGCGATCAATTGAAGAATTACAAGTAGCAGCGACAAGATCTTACTCTTCTTCTTCTTCCTCCTCGGAGCTGAGAGCGGAGAAGTCAAATTCCGCTCCGGCGACGAGCTGGAGGAGTAGGATCCCTTGACGCTTGGCGGGTGCGGGGCCGTGGCTCGAAGGCCCCGCCTCCGCTGTTGTGGCGGCATGAGGCACTCCCGCTGCAACTTGATGCTTGCCGCGGTGGAGCGCGTCGGGCGGCGAGGCGGTTGTTGGTCCGTCTGCCGCCCGCCACTTCTCCGTCTTGGAGGCGTCTTCTTAAGCGGGGCTGGCCTCCCGCGGCAAGCTACTTGACGGCAGAGGGAGGCGCCCGCAGGCTCGCGTTCGTTCAGCGTCGGGCTCGGCCTGCTCCTCCTCATCGGCGAACTCCTCTCGATCGGCAAGGCTTGCCGCCTCGGCTGCCTCTGCCTCCTCGACGGAGAACCCAAACACGTCGGCGGCAGCTGCTTCTGCCGCCTCCTCCAACCTTGTGGCGATGCGCGCCATCTCTTGCTCGGTGGTGTCGCGGGTGAGCCACTTTTGCTCGTCGGCACGGATCGGCACTTCTTCCAAGTTGTCGAAGAACTGCTGCACGACGTCGTCGGCGGGCTCTTGCCAAGTTGGAACGATTCCATGGGAATCGCACAACGGCATCATCGCGCGGATGCGGTCAAGCAACGAGTTGTTGCACAAAGGGACAACTCCCCTCGGCAACATGAACCACTCAGGGTGATCTACATTAGGCTTGAACAACTCTCGCAGCATGGCATCCAGCTCCAGGACAGTGAAGTTCCAGTTGAGGCCCGGACGCAGCCTCATGATATCCGCCGCGTTTTGGAATTCCCAAGCAGGCCTCCTCCTCTCCTGCAAGGGCGCAATGCGGCGGCGAAGGAAATCCGCGCCAACAGCTCCTACGGTAAGCCCGGCATGCCTGAGGCACAGGATCCGGGTCACGGCAATCTTCAACTTGGCATCCTCCGGCGCCAAGTTGGTCCAATCGCTGCCCGCGACTATGGGAGTTTAGCGCAGGCAGTGAAAGGCTGCGGGTCCTCCTCTATGATCCAACACCAATCGGCTCTCCACTCCTCCCACTTGCTGCGCAGCTCTCCGTCAAGATATGCTTCCTTCTGCCGATCCGGAGATCCATGCAATCCCTCCGCAAGCGGCTCTCCTCTCTCAACACGGGCATGAAGTAGTGGCGGAAAAGTCCTACATTTGGGTGGACTCGACAAAGTTCTCGCAGAGGTGTCGAAACCGCCATTGTCAGGACGGCGTTGGGGTGAAATCAAGGAGGCGGAGGCCATATGTGTTCATGACGCCGCAAAAGAATTAGAAAAGGCGGCGAGCCCGCGAGGGAAGAAAAGCGAAGAAAGGGTACCCGACGGAAACCTTTCGGATGTGGCGGCGGAGATCACCCTCGGCGCGGATGCGCTCGCATCTCCGTCGACGAAGAGGTAATACAGATCTCGCAGCTCCTTGGCGTCGAGCAGGGGTCAAGAGGGCCCGCTCCTTCTGCAGCGCCATGAGCTGGCTGCGCGCGGCCGACTTTCACCCTTTGCCCTTGTCGGCTTTGAGCCATGGCGGAGGTGGTGGAGGAATCTGACGGCGTTGGTGGCGCCGGTGGCAATGGGAGGGGCGGAGCGCCGCTCTCTTTGGACTTGAGAAGCAGGGGGGGAGCGGTGGTGGTTTTGATGTGACAAGAATGGCAAGTGGGCGCCCCGCCCTGTTTCCCCGCTTATAAGGAGGGAGAGGGGGCGTGCCCGCTTTCCCATTAAAGAAAGCCCCACGATCTCTCCCACGACGCCACGTCCGGAGTGTGCTGCCTGTGGGGGACGTGGTGGGTCCGAGGCGAATAATCTGCGCGATCTAGGCCGCGTGCCTGTCACTGTTTTGGGCCTGGCCCAACAGAGCTCGGCGCTGCAGTGTGGCCCAGGCCCGGGGGCTCTGTCGGTGTACTAGAGTAGGGGTACCCTAGTATCCCGAACTCGTGCACGGGCAGTTGCAGCACCCCGCGGCAGGGCTGGCCTAGTGACCGCCAAGGTCCTCCGCGGCTCCTTTGGAGCCATTCAAGAACAAAGTAATCAAGGCCCCGGCAAGAGGAGCTTGCCGGGAAGGCCACTCAAGGCACGAAGGAAACAAGACCCCGGCAAGAGGAGCTTGCCGGGAAGGCTTGGTGATCGACAAGCCCCGAGCCGACAAGGATTAAGCGCGGCAAGGTGCTTGCGCGGCAGCAACCTCTCTTCATCTCCGCTCCAGCTCATCCGCCAACGTGTCGCCATGGGGCTATTCCGCACGCTGTCAAAGGGCTGTGCAGCCAGCGGGAGCAGCGATAAGCGGCCACCGACAAGCTACCATCGTGGCAAACGGAGGTGCACTTGACGGTCCCTATTGCTTTGTTCAGCGGCTGTGGACGGGCATTTATTAATCTTGTCCCTTGTCGCCGAAAGTTAGGTATAGAGCACTATACACTTTGTACAAGTTGGTGTACCAACTACTGTTTTCCCATTTTGCCCTCGCTCACGCTACACTGTGGTGACCCCTTGAGCCTATAAAAGGAGGCCCATGTGCAACATAGAAAGGGTTCGGCTCCATTCGGTTCACTCGACTCATTCGAGACTACTCTCACTCAGGCTAGGTTTTGTAGCTCTCATTGCTCCCTAGCAAGAACACAATACAATCAACCAAGCAGCAGTAGGAGTATTATCTCTCCGGAGAGCTCCGAAGCTGGGTAAACTGCTCGTGTGTATCGCCTCGATCTGCTCTTTGTGTTGTCTCCGCCCCCCTCCGAACCACAAGGGACTCGGTCCGCCAGGTCCCATAGGTGTTCGTGGGTCACGATCAGCTTCCCCGACACACTAGTAAAGTACACATCAATAACATGTATATCAAATATACCTTTGTTCACTTTGCCATCCTTCTTATCCGCCAAATACTTGGGGCAGTTCTGCTTCCAGTGACTAGTCCCTTTGCAGTAGAAGCACTTAGTCTCAGGCTTAGGTCTAGACTTGGGCTTCTTCACTTGGGCAACAACTTGCTTGCCGTTCTTCTTGAAGTTCCCCTTCTTCCCTTTGCCCTTTTCTTGAAACTAGTGGTCTTGTTAACCATCAACACTTGATGCTTTTCTTGATTTCTACCTTTGTCGATTTCAGCATCACGAAGAGCTTGGGAATCGTTTCCGTTATCCCTTGCATATTATAGTTCATCACGAAGTTCTAGTAACTTGGTGATAGTGACTAGAGAACTCTGTCAATCACTATCTTATCTGGAAGATTAACTCCCACTTGATTCAAGTGATTGTAGTACTCAGACATTCTGAGCACATGCTCACTAGCTGAGCAATTCTCATCCATCTTGTAGGCAAAGTGCTTGTCAAAGGTCTCATACCTTTCGACATGGGAATGAGTCTGAAATACTAATTTCAACTCTTGGAACATCTCATATGCTCCATGGCGTTCAAAACGTCTTTGAAGCCCCGATTCTAAGCCGTAAAGCATGGTGCACTAAACTATCAAGTAGTCATCATATCGAGCTTGCCAAACGTTCATAACGTCTGCATCTGCTCCTGCAATCGGTTTGTCGCCTAGCGGTGCATCTAGGTCATAATTCTTATGTGCAGCAATGAGGATAATCCTCAGATCACAGATCCAATCCGCGTCATTGCTACTAACATCTTTCAACTTAGTTTTCTCTAGGAACATATCAAAAATAAATAGGGGAGCTAAACGCGAGCTATTGATCTACGACATAGATGCTAATACAACCAGGACTAAGTTCATGATAACTTTAAAGTTCAATTAATCATATTACTTAAGAACTCCCACTTAGATAGACATCCCTCTAGTCATCTAAATGATCACGTGATCCAAATCAACTAAACCATGTCCAATCATCACGTGAGATGGAGTAGTTTTCAGTGGTGAACATCACTATGTTGATCATATCTAGTATATGATTAATGCTCGACCTTTCGGTCTCCAGTGTTCCGAGGCCATACCTGCATATGCTAGGCTCATCAAGTTTAACCCGAGTATTCTGCGTGTGCAAAACTGGCTTGCACCCGTTGTATGTGAACGTAGAGCTTATTGAGGGAGTCCTGGATTAGGGGGTATCCGGACAGCCGGACTGTGTACAACGTCTGCACTATTGAAGCGTGAAGATACAAGACTCAAGACTTCGGCCCGTGTCCGGATGGGACTCTCCTTTGCGTGGAAGGCAAGCTTGGCGATCCGGATATTGTGTTTCCTTCCTTGTAACCGACTCCATGTAAACCCTAGCCCTCTCCGTGTCTATATAAACCGGAGAGGTTGGTCCTTAGAAGGCCGATCACAATTACAATCATACCATCATAGGCTAGCTCTTAGGGTTTAGCCTCTACGATCTCGTGGTAGATCTACTCTTGTACTGCCCATATCATCAATATTAATCAAGCAGAAGTAGGGTTTTACCTCCATCGAGAGGCCGTAACACAGGTAAACATCTCGTGTCCCTTGCTTCCTGTTACCATCAGCCTTGACGCACAGATCGGGACCCCCTACCCTAGATCCGCCGGTTTTGACACCGACATTGGTGCTTTCACTGAGAGCTCCTCTGTGTCGTCGCTCCAGGGCTCGATGGCTCCTCCAGTCATCATCGACAACACGATCCCGGGTGAGACCTTTCTTCCCGGACAGATCTTCATGTTCGGCGGCTTCGCTCTGCGGGCCAACTCGCTTGGCCATCTGGAGCAGATCGACAGCTACACCCCTGGCCACCAGATCAGGTTCGGAAACCTGAACTACACGGCGGACATCCGCGGAGACTTGATCTTCGATGGATTTGGGCCTATGCCAGGAGCACTGAACAATCACGACGAGCACGGCTTAGACCTGGCATCGGACGAAGCTCGGGGTATCACCCCCGTAGTATCCCCGGACCTAGACCCGGAGCAGGCTGCACTGCCTAAGGACGGAGGGATGGACCCCGCCCCACATGTCGCACACTCATCGACGGTGGAGCCGAACATGGGTCTTACCTCTGCGGTGGCCTGTGACTCCGAACCCCCGGATTCGTATCCGGACGTTGGTTCCAGTCCGCGCACTCCCGAGCCCGTCGGGCCAGGTTGGGCTCCGGTAATGGAGTTCACCGCTGCGGATATCTTCCAGCACTCGCCCTTTGGCGACATGCTGGACTCATTAAAGTCTCTCTCTTTGTCAGGAGGCTCTTCGCCGAACTATGTCCGGTTCGACTGGGAGGCAGGCGACGAAGGAATTTGTTGCCCACCCACCACCCACTTCATTGCCACGGTCGATGATTTAACCGAGGTACTGAACTTCGACTCCGGAGACATCGACGGTATGGACGACGATGCAGGAGAAGAACATGAACCACCGCTCACTGGGCGGTGGACAGCCACCTCTTCTTATGATATATATATGGTGGACACTCCGAAGGAAACAAATGGCGATGAGGCAATGGAGGATAAAACCTCAGGGAAAAAAGCAAAGAATGGGCGTCGTCGGCGCCACTCCAAGCCCCGCCATAGCAATACCGGCCCAGGAGACGAAAACAATCCAAATGGTGCCGAAGAAGAATACAACCTTGATCAGACCGCCTTCGAGCAGGCCGAACAGGAGGATGAGCAGGTCAGCCTAGAAGAACAGGCGACGGATGAATACCCGGAGGAGGACAGCTACATGCCCCCCTCCAAAGACGAGGTTAGCCTCGGCGACGACGAGTTCGGCGTGCCTGAGGATCCCGCAGAGCAGGAGCGCTTCAAGCGTAGGCTTATAGCCACTGCGAGGAGCCTGAAAAAGAAGCAGCAGCAACTCCAAGCTGATCAAGACCTGCTCACAGACAGATGGACCGAAGTCCTGGCAGCCGAGGAATACGGACTCGAGCACCATACGGCTGACCGGCCACCTCGTGGCCGGGATAAAACGGCATACCAGTCCGCATACCAGCCAACACCCCCACGCCAACATACTACGGCCCGGGGCAACAAAACAGGACAGCCAAGATCGATCTACAGATCGCGGGGGCGCGCCTCGGCACACGACGACGACCGTCACGGCGGATACACCTTCAACAAGTCCGGTCGGGCCGAATATAGCCACCCAGAGCAATTCGAATTGCGTAGCCACATAGCCCGACACAGAGGCGCCGCGCACCCCCTCTGCTTCACTGACGAAGTAATGGATCATGAATTCCCAGAAGGGTTCAAACCCGTAAAAATCGAATCATACGATGGCACAACAGACCCCGCAGTATGGATCGAAGATTTTATTCTCCACATTCACATGGCCCACGGAGACGATCTACACTGTTGGGGAACGTTGCAGAAAATTAAAATTTTCTTACGGTTTTACCAAGATCCATCTATGAGTTCATCTAGCAACGAGTCTTGGGAGAGTGATTGCATCTACATACCACTTGTAGATCGCGTGCGGAAGCGTTCAATGGAACGGGGATGATGGAGTCGTACTCGCCGTGATTCAGATCACCGATGACCTAGTGCTGAACGGACAGCACCTCCGCGTTCAACACACGACGGAGCGGATGACGTCTCCTCCTTCTTGATCCAGCAAGGGAAAGGAGAGGTTGATGATGATCCAGCAGCACGACGGCGTGGTGGTGGATGCAGCAGAACTCGGCAGGCTTCGCTAAGCAACTACGGGAGGAGGAGGAGGTGTTGCGGGAGGAGGAGGCGCCAAGGCTTATGGGTTCGCCACCCTCCCTCCCTCCCTTTATATATGTGCAAGAGAGGGGGGGCGCAACCTGCCCATTCCTCCAAGGAAGGGGTGCGGCTAAGAGGGGGAGGAGTCCATCCTCCCAAGGCACCTCGGAGGTGCCTTCCCCCTTTAGGACTCTCCCCTTTTTCTTATATCTTGACGCATGGGCCTCTTGGGGCTGGTGCCCTTGGCCCATATAGGCCAAGGCGCACCCCCTACAGCCCATGTGCCCCCGGGGCAGGTGGACCCCCCCGGTGGACCCCCGGACCCCTTTCGGCACTCCCGGTACAATACCGATAACGCGCGAAACTTTTCCGACGACCAAAATAAGACTTCCTATATATAAATCTTTACCTCCGGACCATTCCGGAACTCCTCGTGACGTCCGGGATCTCATCCGGGACTCCGAACAACATTCGGTTTGCTGCATACTCATATTCATACAACCCTAGCGTCACCGAACCTTAAGTGTGTAGACCCTACGGGTTCGGGAGACATGCAGACATGACCGAGACGGCTCTCGGGCAATAACCAACAGCGGATCTGGATACCCATGTTGGCTCCTACATGCTCCTCGATGATATCATCGAATGAACCACGATGTCGAGGATTCAATCAACCTCAGATACTATTCCCTTTGTCAATCGGTATTTTACTTGCCCGAGATTCGATCGTCGGTATCCCAATACCTCGTTCAATCTCGTTGCCGGCAAGTCACTTTACTCGTACCGTAATGCATGATCCCGTGACCAAACACTTGGTCACTTTGAGCTCATTATGATGATGCACTACCGAGTGGGCCCAGTGATACCTCTCCGTCATGCGGAGTGACAAATCCCAGTCTCGATCCGTGTCAACCCAACAGACACTTTTGGAGATACCTGTAATGCACCTTTATAGTCACCCAGTTACGTTGTGACGTTTGGTACACCCAAAGCACTCCTACGGTATCCGGGAGTTACACGATCTTATGGTCTAAGGAAGAGATACTTGACATAGGAAAAGCTCTAGCAAAACGAACTACACGATCTTGTGCTATGCTTAGGATTGGGTCTTGTCCATCACATCATTCTCCTAATGATGTGATACCGTTATCAATGACATCCAATGTCCATAGTCAGGAAACCATGACTATCTGTTGATCAACGAGCTAGTCAACTAGAGGCTCACTAGGGACATATTGTGGTCTATGTATTCACACGTGTATTACGATTTCCGGATAATACAATTATAGCATGAATAAAAGACAATTATCATGAACAAGGAAATATAATAATAATACTTTTATTATTGCCTCTAGGGCATATTTCCAACAGTCTCCCACTTGCACTAGAGTCAATAATCTAGTTACATTGTGATGAATCAAACACCCATAGAGTTCTGGTGTTGATCATGTTTTGCTCGCGGAAGAGGTTTAGTCAACGGATCTGCGACATTCAGATCCGTATGCACTTTGCAAATTTCTATGTCCCCATCTTGAACATTTTCACGAATTGAGTTGAAGCGACGCTTGATGTGCCTGGTCTTCTTGTGAAACCTGAGCTCTTTGGCAAGTGCAATAGCTCCAGTGTTGTCACAGAAGAGTTTGATCGGCTCCGACGCATTGGGTATGACTCCTAGGTCGGTGATGAACTCCTTCACCCAAATTGCTTCATGTGCTGCCTCCGAGGCTGCCATGTACTCCGCTTCACATGTAGATCCCGCCACGACGCTTCGCTTGCAGCTGCACCAGCCATCGCTCCACCATTTAACATATACATGTATCCGGTTTGTGACTTTGAGTCATCCAGATCTGTGTCGAAGCTAGCATCGACGTAACCCTTCTGACGAGCTCTTCGTCACCTCCATAAACGAAACATGTCCTTTCTCCTTTTCGGTACTTCAGGATATTCTTGACCGTTGTCGGTGTTCCTTGCGGGATTACTTTGGTACCTTCCTACCAAACTTACGGCAAGGTTTACATCAGGTCTGGTACACAGCATGGCATACATAATAGATCCTATGGCTGAGGCATAGGGGATGACACTCATCTCTTCTTTATCTTTTGCCGTGGTCGGGCATTGAGCCGAGCTCAATTTCACACCTTGCAAAACAGGCAAGAACCCTTTCTTGGACTGATCCATTTTGAACTTCTTCAAGATCTTATCAAGGTATGTGCTTTGTGAAAGACCTATGAGGCGTCTCGATCTATCCCTATAGATTTTGATGCCTAATATGTAAGCAGCTTCTCCAAGGTCCTTCATTGAAAAACTCTTATTCAAGTAGGCCTTAATGCTGTCCAAGAGTTCTATATCATTTCCCATCAAAAGTATGTCATCTACATATAATATGAGAAATGCTACTGAGCTCCCACTCACTTTCTTGTAAACGCAGCTTCTCCATAAGTCTCAAGATAAACCCAAACGCTTTGATCATCTCATCAAAGCGAATGTTCCAACTCCGAGATGCTTGCACCAGCCCATAAATGGATCGCTAGAGCTTGCATACTTTGTTAGCATTCTTAGGATCGACAAAACCTTCCGGCTGCATCATATACAGCTCTTCCTTAAGATAACCGTTAAGGAACACTGTTTTGACGTCCATCTGCCATATCTCATAATCATAGTATGCGGCAATTGCTAACATGATTCAGACGGACTTAAGCTTCGCTACGGGAGAGAAAGTCTCATCGTAGTCAATCCCTTGAACTTGTCGATAACCCTTAGCGACAAGTCGAGCTTTATAGATGGTAACATTACCATCCGCATCCGTCTTCTTCTTAAAGATCCAATTGTTTTCTATCGCTCGCCGATCATCGGGCAAGTCTGTCAAAGTCCATACTTTGTTTTCATACATGGATCCTATCTCGGATTGCATGGCTTCAAGCCATTTGTTGGAATCTGGGCCCGCCATCGCTTCTTCATAGTTTGAAGGTTCACCGTTGTCTAACAACATGATTTCCAGGACAGGGTTGCCGTACCACTCTGGTGCGGAACGTGTCCTAGTGGACCTACGAAGTTCAGTAGCAACTTGATCCGAAGTACCTTGATCATCATCATTAATTTCCTCTCCAGTCGGTGTAGGCACCACAGGAACATTTTCCTGAGCTGCACTACTTTCCGGTTCAAGAGGTAGTACTTCATCGAGTTCTACTTTCCTCCCACTTACTCCTTTCGAGAGAAACTCTTTTTCCAGAAAGGATCCGTTCTTGGCAACAAAGATCTTGCCTTCGGATCTAAGGTAGAAGGTATACCCAATGGTTTCCTTAGGGTATCCTATGAAGACGCATTTTCCGACTTGGGTTCGAGCTTTTCAGGTTGAAGTTTCTTGACATAAGCATCGCATCCCCAAACTTTTAGAAATGACAGCTTAGGTTTCTTCCCAAACCATAATTCATACGGTGTCGTCTCAACGGATTTAGACGGTGCCCTATTTAAAGTGAATGTAGCTGTCTCTAGAGCGTATCCCCAAAATGATAGCGGTAAATCGGTAAGAGACATCATAGATCGCACCATATCCAATAGAGTGCGATTACGATGTTCGGACACACCGTTACGCTGAGGTGTTCCAGGCGGCGTGAGTTGTGAAACGATTCCACATTTCCTTAAGTGTGTACCAAATTCGTGACTTAAATATTCTCCTCCACGATCTGATCGCAAGAATTTTATCTTTCGGTCACGTTGATTCTCTACTTCATTCTGAAATTCCTTGAACTTTTCAAAGGTCTCAGACTTGTGTTTCATCAAGTAGACATACCCATATCTACTCAAGTCATCAGTGAGAGTGAGAACATAACGATATCCTCCGCGAGCCTCAACACTCATTGGACCGCACACATCGGTATGTATGATTTCCAATAAGTTGGTTGCTCGCTCCATTGTTCCGGAGAACGGAGTCTTGGTCATCTTGCCCATGAGGCATGGTTCGCATGTGTCAAATGATTCATAATCGAGAGACTCTAAAAGTCCATTAGCATGGAGCTTCTTCATGCGTTTGACACCAATGTGACCAAGGCGGCAGTGCCACAAGTATGTGGGACTATCGTTATCAACTTTACATCTTTTGGTATTCACACTATGAACATGTGTAACATTACGTTCGAGATTCATTAAGAATAAACCATTGACCATCGGAGCATGACCATAAAACATTTCTCTCATATAAATAGAACAACCATTATTCTCGAATTTAAATGAGTAGCCATCTCGATTAAACGAGATCACGATACAATGTTCATGCTCAAACTTGGTACTAAATAACAATTATTGAGGTTTAAAACTAATCCCGTAGGTAAATGTAGAGGTAGCGTGCCGACGGCGATCACATCGACCTTGGAACCATTCCCGACGCGATCGTCACCTCGTCCTTCGCCAAGATCCGTTTATTCCGCAGCTCTGCTGTGAGTTACATATATGAGCAACGGCACGGTATCAAATACCGGGAGTTACTACGAGTCTTGGTAAGGTACACATCAATTACATGTATATCAAATATACCTTTAGTGTTGCCGGCCTTCTTGTGCGCTAAGTATTTGGGGCAGTTCCGCTTCCAGTGACCCTTCCCTTTGCAATAAAAGCACTCTGTCTCAGGTTTGGGTCCATTCTTTGACTTCTTCCGGCAACTTGCTTGCGGTGCGGCAACATCCTTGTCGTCCTTCTTGAAGTTCTTCTTACCCTTGCCCTTTTTGAACTTAGTGGTTTTATTGACCATCAACACTTGATGTTCTTTCTTGATTTCAACCTCTGCTGACTTCAGCATTGAGAATACTTCGGAATGGTCTTCACCATCCCCTGCATATTGTAGTTCATCACAAAGCTCTTGTAGCTTGGTGGGAGTGATCAAGGATTCTGTCAATGACCGCCTCGTCCAGGAGGTTAATGTCCAGGTGGGACAGGCGGTTGTGTATCCAGACATTTTGAGTATGTGCTCCTTGATGAACTATTTTCCTCCATCTTACAACTATAGAACTTGTCGAGACTTCATATCTCTCGACCGGGCATGAGCTTGGAAAACCATTTTCAGCTCCTCGAACATCTCATATGCTCCGTGTTGCTCAAAACGCTTTTGGAGCCCGGTTCTAAGCTGTAAAGCATGCCGCCATTGAACGAGGGAGTAATCATCAAGACGAGACTGCCAAGCATTCATAATGTCTTGGTTCTCTGGGATGGGTGCATCACCTAGCGGTGCTTCTAGGACATATTGTTTCTTGGCTGCTATGAGGATGATCCTCGGGTTCGGACCCAGTCCGAATAGTTGCTGCCATCGTCTTTCAGCTTGGTTTCTCTAGGAGCGCGTTGAAGTTCAGGTGACATGGCGTTGGCCATTTGATCTACAAGACATATTTTGCAAAGACTTTAGACTAAGTTCATGATAATTAAGTTCATCTAATCAAATTTTTCAATGAACTCCCACTCAGATTTGACATCCCTCTAGTCATCTAAGTGTTACATGATCCGAGTCGACTAGGCCGTGTCCGATCATCACGTGAGACGGACTAGTCATCGTCGGTGAACATCTCCATGTTGATCGTATCTTCCATACGACTCATGTTCGACCTTTCGATCTCTTGTGTTCCGAGGCCATGTCTGTACATGCTAGGCTCGTCAAGTTAACCCTAAGTGTTTATGCATGTGTTAAACTATCTTACACCCGTTGTATGTGAACGTAAGGATCTATCACACCCGATCATCACGTGGTGCTTCGAAACGACGAACTTTAGCAACGGTGCACAGTTAGGGGGAACACTTTCTTGAAATTATTATAAGTGATCATCTTATTTACTACCGTCGTTCTAAGTAAACAAGATGCATAAAAAATAATAAACATCACATGCAATTATATAAAGTAGTGACATAATGTGGCCAATATCATATAGCTCCTTTGATCTTCATCTTCGGGGCTCCATGATCATTTTGTCACCGGCATGACACCATGATCTCCATCATCGTGTCTCCATGAAGTTGCTCGCCAACTATTACTTCTACTACTATGGCTAACACGTTTAGCACTAAAGTAAAGTAATTTACATGGCGTTGAATCAATGACTCGCAGGTCATACAATAATTAAGACAACTCCTATGGCTCCTGCCGGTTGTCATACTCATCGACATGCAAGTCGTGATTCCTATTACAAGAACATGATCTCATACATCACAATATATCATTCATCATTCATCACAACTTCTGGCCATATCACATCACATGACAATTGCTGCAAAAACAAGTTAGACGTCCTCTAATTGTTGTTGCATCTTTTACGTGGCTGCAATTGGGTTCTAGCAAGAACGTTTTCTTACCTACGAATAACCACAACGTGATTTTGTCAACTTCTATTTACCCTTCATAAGGACCCTTTTCATCTAATCCGCTCCAACTAAAGTAGGAGAGACAGACACCCGCTAGCCACCTTGTGCAACTAGTGCATGTCAGTCGGTGGAACCTGTCTCACGTAAGCGTACGTGTAAGGTCGGTCCGGGCCGCTTCATCCCACAATACCGCTGAAGCAAGAAAGGACTAGTAGCGGCAAGCAAGTTAACAAGATCTACGCCCACAACGAAATTGTGTTCTACTCGTGCAATAGAGAACTACGCATAGACCTAGCTCATGATGCCACTGTTGGGGAACGTTGCAGAAAATTAAAATTTTCTTACGGTTTCACCAAGATCCATCTATGAGTTCATCTAGCAACGAGTCATGGGAGAGTGATTGCATCTACATACCACTTGTAGATCGCGTGCGGAAGCGTTCAATGGAACGGGGATGATGGAGTCGTACTCGCCGTGATTCAGATCACCGATGACCTAGTGCTGAACGGACAGCACCTCCGCGTTCAACACACGTACGGAGCGGATGACGTCTCCTCCTTCTTGATCCAGCAAGGGGAAAGGATAGGTTGATGATGATCCAGCAGCACGACGACGGCGTGGTGGTGGATGCAGCAGAACTCCGGCAGGGCTTAGCTAAGCAACTACGGGAGGAGGAGGAGGTGTTGCAGGGAGGAGGGAGGCGCCAAGGCTTATGGGTTGGCCACCCTCCCTCCCTCCCTTTATATATGTGCAAGAGAGGGGGGGCAGCCTTGCCCCTTCCTCCAAGGAAGGGGTGCGGCCAAGAGGGGAGGAGTCCATCCTCCCAAGGCACCCTGAGGTGCCTTCCCCTTTAGGACTCTCCCTTTTCTTATATCTTGGCGCATGGGCCTCTTGGGGCTGGTGCCCTTGGCCCATATAGGCCAAGGCGCACCCTACAGACCATGTGGCCCCCGGGCAGGTGGACCCCGGTGGACCCCGGACCCCTTCGGCACTCCGGTACAATACCGATAACGCGCAAACTTTTTGGCGACCAAAATAAGACTTCCTATATAAATCTTTACCTCCGGACCATTCCGAACTCCTCATGACGCCCAGGATCTCATCCGGACTCGAACAACATTCGGTTTGCTGCATACTCATATTCATACAACCCTAAGCGCCACCGAACCTTAAGTGTGTAGACCCTACGGGTTCGGGAGACATCTGAGACATGACCGAGACGGCTCTCGGGCAATAACCAACAGCGGATCTGGATACCCATTTGGCTCCCACATGCTCCTCGATGATATCATCGGATGAACCACGATGTCGAGGATTCAATCAACCCCGTATACTATTCCCTTTGTCAATCGGTATTTTACTTGCCCGAGATTCGATCGTCGGTATCCCAATACCTCGCTCAATCTCGTTGCCGGCAAGTCACTTTACTCGTACCGTAATGCATGATCCCATGACCAAACACTTGGTCACTTTGAGCTCATTATGATGATGCACTACCAAGTGGGCCCAGTGATACCTCTCCGTCATGCGGAGTGACAAATCCCTGTCTCGATCCATGTCAACCCAACAGACACTTTTGGAGATACCTGTAATGCACCTTTATAGTCATCCAGTTACGTTGCCAGACGTTTGGAACACCAAGCACTCCTACGGTATCCGGAGTTACACGATCTCATGGTCTAAGGAAGAGATACTTGACATAGGAAAAGCTCTAGCAAAACGAACTACACGATCTTGTGCTATGCTTAGGATTGGGTCTTGTCCATCACATCATTCTCCTAATGATGTGATCCCATTATCAATGACATCCAATGTCCATAGTCAGAAACCATGACTATCTGTTGATCAACGAGCTAGTCAACTAGAGGCTCACTAGGGACATATTGTGGTCTATGTATTCACACGTATTACGATTTCCGGATAATACAATTATAGCATGAATAAAAGACAATTATCATGAACAAGGAAATATAATAATAATACTTTTATTATTGCCTCTAGGGCATATTTCCAACATACACGCCATCAAGTATCTTCCCCTTAAGCTCAAAGGACTAGCCTGGCACTGGCTAAACAGCCTGCCAGCAAATTCCATTGGCAGTTGGGAAAACCTAGAAGACGCATTCCTCGACAACTTCCAGGGCACATATGTGCGACCACCTGACGCCGATGACTTGAGCCACATTACTCAACAGCCCGGAGAGTCAGCCAGGAAATTCTGGACTCGGTTCCTAACTAAAAAGAACCAAATAGTTGACTGTCCGGACGCCGAAGCCCTGGCGGCTTTTAAGCATAATATCCGTGACGAGTGGCTCGCTCGACACCTCGGCCAGGAAAAACCCAAGTCCATGGCAGCTCTCACAACACTAATGACCCGCTTTTGCACGAGCGAGGACAGTTGGTTGGCTCGCAGAAGCACTACGCCAAATTCTGGCAATTCGGATGGTTGCGACAATAACGGCAAGCCACGGCGTAACAGACATAAGCGACGGAACAACGACGACAACACTGAAGACACGGCAGTCAACGCCGGATTCAGTGGATCCAAGCCCGGTCAGCGGAAGAAGCCGTTCAAAAGAAATAATCAGGGACCGTCCAGTCTGGACCGCATACTGGAGCGCTCATGCCAAATTCATGGCACCCTGGACAAGCCAGCCAACCACACCAATAGAGATTGCTGGGTATTCAAATAGGCCGGTAAGATAAATGCCGAAGACAAGGACAAGGGGCTGCACAACGACGATGACGAGGAGCCCCAACGTCCAAACACGGGGGGACAGAAGAAATGCCCCCCCAGGTGAAAACAGTCAACATGATCTACGCCACGCACATCCCCAAGCGGGAACGGAAGCGGGCACTAAGAGACGTCTATGCGATGGAGCCAGCTGCCCCCAAATTCAACCCATGGTCGGCTTGTCCGATCACCTTTGATCGTATGGATCACCCTACTAGCATCCGTCACGGCGGCTCGGCCGCATTGGTCTTAGACCCAATCATTGACGGATTCCACCTCACGCGCGTCCTTATGGACGGTGGCAGCAGCCTGAACCTGCTTTATCAGGACACAGTGCGCAAAATGGGCATTGACCCTGAAAGGATCAAGCCCACTAAAACCACCTTTAAAGGTGTAATTCCTGGAGTAGAGGCCCGCTGTACGGGCTCTATAACATTGGAAGTGGTCTTCGGATCTCCGGATAACTTCCGAAGCGAAGAGTTAATCTTTGATATCGTCCCTTTCCGCAGTGGTTACCATGCACTGCTCGGACGAACCGCATTCGCTAGATTCAATGCGGTACCACACTACGCATACCTAAAGCTCAAGATGCCAGGACCACACGGGGTCATAACAGTGAACGGAAATATGGACCGCTCTCTACGAACAGAAGAACATACCGCAAACCTCGCGGCGGAATTACAATGCGGCCTTCTCCGACAAACCAACCCGGCGACAACAACTTCAAGCACCGTCAAGAGAGTCTGGAGCACCCTGCAACAGGATCATCAAGCACGCCAAGAGCGCGAGAAGCAGTCCAACCTCCGCTTAAGCCCCATCAAACCAGCATTCGTGCCACGCGCACACAGTTATGCACTCAAAATACCATGGGCATAGGCGGAGGAGCATCAACGACTCAGTCAATAGTGCGGGGTAACCGCCAAATACTTTCATACTCTTTCCCTCTTACCTTTGAGAACACCGCATTGGTGCAGCATCCTCAAAAGAGCCGAATTTCCGGACTTATAGGGGAGAGACATCCAAGGAGGCAACAGACGTTGTGCACAGATGTAACATCCCAAATTTCCTATTTGGAATGTTTTACAACTATAGCTAAGCATCTATGCATGTTGTTTGAATTTGAGTGGCATTTGAAGTTTTGAAGTTGTTGGAATAGGAATTCAAACCCTGGCAATGGAAATCATTTCAAAAACTATGCCTGATAAATACTTGAGAAAAAGTATGAGAGGAGTAAACATGACACTCCAAAAATATCAGAGGAAAAACATTGCCAAAAGTTTTGAATTCAAATTTGAGTTTATTTGAATTTTGAAAAAATGAATTTTTATAAAGTTTGGATTTTGCCTCGAAAATGTTCAAATGATAGGGAATATTCCCCTGATCATTTTGATATATATATATGTCTTATATAAATATTTATATTTCTCTCTGTTTTATTTTTCAAAAAAAAACCTCGGCGCCGGCCAGCCAACTGCCCAACTAACACCTGTGTGGCCCACCCAGGCCAGCCAGCCCTGCCCAGCCCAGCCCAGGCCACCCCGCCCGACTCCCCTCGCCGAATCGGTTTGGACCGGCCAACCGACGCGCCACCCCTCCCTCTCTCCCGACAAAGGGCCCCACCTCCTCTTCCTCGCGCCACGCCACCCGCCCGCGCCATGCTTGTCCGGATCCCACCGGATCCGGATCCGCCGGATTCGCCGCCCGCCTTGCCCTCGTCCAAGCCGTGCCCCGCCCTATAAATACCTCCCCTCACCCCATTCCCCCTCGCCCCCTCGCCGGACCTCTCCCTCTCGCCGAAAAGCCTCACCGGAGCCCGAGAGCGCCGCCGCCGCCATTTCCCACCCCGAGCACGCCCCGGTCACCCCGAGCTCCACCAACCCTACCAAACCACTTCCCTCGCCGCGCCGCACCCGCCGGAGCTCCCCGCCGTCGCCCCCGACCACCGGAGACGCCGGAACACTCGCCGCCCGAGCCGCCGTCGCCGTCGACGTACGGTAAGTCGCCGGAGTCTTCCCCCGCCGTCCGATCTATTCCAACGGCTTAGATTAGAACCCCGAAGGGGTATGTTTTATTATTAGGTTTAGTTATAAAAAACCGGTTCAGATCGGTTTAGTTGGTTTAGTTAGGTTTTATTTAAACCGGCCGATTCGTTTTAAACCCTAGGGCACGGTTTAGTTATATTACGCCGAAGTGTTAGTTAGGCCCATTAGGCCATTTTTCTTTTATTTTGGTTTTCTGGTTTAACAGAATAGTTTCAGATTTGAAAAATTCATAACTTTTAATCTACTTAATATTTTTAAGTGATTCTTTTTTTGTTGGTTTGCAAATTTCTTATAGTTTCTGTAGAAAATATACTTGGGCATGTTAAAATTATTTAAAATTGCTTTAATTTAGATTTAGACAGAATAGTAAATCTGCTATAAAATGAGTTAGGAAAATTATTTTTTAATGATTCTTTTTGTCCCAACTTTGTTTTGGCATTGCCAAACCGTAGGAATTAATTTGGGCATTTTAGGATTAATAACAAAATAGTTTTAATCAGGATCATGTTATTCTTAATTAATTAACTAGCTACTGTTTTCCTATTATTTTAATTAGCAAATAAATTTATTTTTCACATGTGATAGATTATTCTAGGTTAGTTTCTGTCACTTTAGAGCATGAACTTTTATTTATAATAAATAAAACTTTTATTTTATTTTTCTTACTAAAATTTGCTTTAGGCCTAATAGGAGTTTTATAATAGCTTTTAAATTGATTCTTTTTGCTCCTAGTTGCTTAATGCATTCCTTTCTGTTAAGTTAACATAAATCCATGCTTAGGTTATGTTGTGAAAAATTTTGTTATGAAAAACTATTTTTAGTTGTTGTTTGAAGTAGGAAAACTTTGAGTTGGATTTCTTCGAGTTTTCCTTTGGGTTTTGATTCGTTTGTTTTGGTGTGTTATGTTACTATGTGTAGCGACCCGACCCGAATGGATCAAGTCTCTGTGCTTTCGTGTCATCCCTGGATCGGTATCTTTGACACACAAGACTCAAGGATTTATAACAGAGGTAAATCACATGTATAAAGTAACGTAAAAACTATTACCTCAATCCAAAACATAGCGGAAGCAACAAGGTTGTGGATTCCCATCAACACCAACGGCAAAGTTGAGTATAGGAAATCGTAACCCTAACGTATCACTTACTGTCGTTCGAAAAGTCGCAACATGAAAAGTTGCAGCCCGAAACGGTCAGACATGGAATATGCTGGCAATGTAACACATAGAGAGTAATGAAAGAATAGGCTATACTACATGCATATATGGCTGGTGGAAAGCTCTATGGTTACAGTTTTTGCGAAAAGCCAATTTTTCCCTACTTCAAAGGAATAAATTTTATTTAACTATCATGGTGGTTGTTAAACATTGAGAATGGTTGACAGCATCCTCAATCCCAATTAAAAGTACTCATTAAAACCCAACAATATTAATTAGAAGTAACATGATGAGATCAACAGGAAAATCCAAGTACTAGATACTCAAAATTGTCCATAACCGGGGACACGGCTAATCAAGATTAATTTGTACACTCTGCAGAGGTTTGCGCACTTTTCCCCACAAGACTCGATCGCCTCCGTTTGGTTTCTCGCACTACATGGTGTTTGAGAAACGGATGACCGAGACATAGTCTTTCAGAAGCGCTAGCACCTTACATGTGGGTAGACCGTACCAACCTACATCCCCTACATCTGCTAGTCTGCCCGTAAGAGTTCGCACAACTTAGTCAACTACGCCAGAGCCCATAATGGCTTGTGGCTGCACACGGAAGTTTCTAGTTTGAATAATCTCATGATCCCTTTGGGCCTGGGTGGCGGTCCGAAGAAATACAGGCAAATCCTGTCTACCTGTGTGCCTTGACAGCAAGTCCTGAATAGCCAGGTGCCTCAATCCACCCAGATGTGTGTTTAAGTTGCCACCTTAGATAAACCATTAATTATCAATCTCACATCTGTCATGGATATTCACTTAAACCCAATCCACGTCTACGAGCATAGCATGGTACAAGCAAACGTAGAAGTAACTCCCAAGGTTTCATAAGTAAAACAGGTAATAGGTACTACCTCAGTCTACTTCCCAATCCCACAATTTAAGTTGATCCTAAACATGCAAGTGTTTGAGGGTTGGATCTAATGCAATAAAACTGGGTAGTAGAAAAGGTATGATCAAGTGTTACTTGCCTGCAAAGTTGATGAAGATGATTAGCACTCAAAACTCTTGATAGATCTACTCGTCACCTCCGGTCAATCTATCGAAATCAAGCAATAGTAACCACACATAAGCAATCACTCAAAAGATCGGAAGGATCGAAGAAACAATTCGGAAAACGTCAAAACCAAATCTAATAACTCTTGCAGCATAAAACAATTTATAACAGTACCAAAACTATGCGTATTTGGCCTTATCAGAAAGTTTAGGTCAAGAGCTTCGATTTGCAAAAAGAATCAACTAAATCGGAGTTACGAAACTCAAGTTATGATCAAACGAAGTTCAAATACAAATCTGTTTGAATTCAAATTTTAAAACTTTCAAAAACATGTTTGAGTTGTATTACTGGATAGAGGAGATCATAACGAAGAAGTGGGCGTTGGTTTCGTTGGATTCCGACTTACGAGTAAAAAGTTATAGCCGTTTGAAGATTAGGGACTACGGATAGGTCCATGACGGAAATTAAAATAAAAGAAAAATCAATCGAATAACGCCGCTAAACAAAACCGGAAAGAAAAACTGGCGAGAAAACCGATATAGGGTTTGGAAAGGAAACCAAACGAAAACCGATCTAGAAAACGGAACGGAAACCGATCTAGAAAACGGAACGGAAACCGATCTAGAAACGGACGCGGGCTGGGCTAGTACCTCAAGAGGCGAGGGCTCGCGGTGGCGGCATAGGGCAGCGGGCGGCGGCAAGTGGCGGCGGCGGCGCTGGAGGGGCGGCGGCGGCGGCAAGTGGCGGCGGTGGCGCTGGTGAGGGCGGCGGCGGCGCTGGTGAGGGGCGGCGGCGAGGGCGGCGGGGCGGCTAGTGGCGGCGGCGGGCGGCGTAAGGGCGGGCGGGCTATGGTGCTGCTGCTGCTGCTGCGGAGGAGAGGAGAGGAGAGTTGATTTGATGTGTTGGAGGGGGGGTGCTTGGGTATTTATATTGGGGAAGGGAGAGATTTGCTTGGGGTAGGGGGCAAGAAATAGATTAGGATTAGGAATCCTAGGAAATAGATCTAGGAATAGATACGGAATAAACGAAGTAGGAAAGGAGTCCTACTAGGACTTGGGAAAAGGAAAAGGAAGCGGCTCCCTTGCTCCCTTTGGTGCGTGCGCGATGGCCTTGTGGCCTTATTTGTCCGGTGACTAGCGGCTTGGGCCTTTGGCATATAATAATAAAACAAAATAAATAAATAAATTTTTTAACAGAGACAAATAAAATAATAAAACCAAATAAATAAATATATTATATAGGCATATAATATATCAAAATTTTCAGAAAAAGATTTCCTACATGATGAACTTTATTCTAGCTTCAAATAAAATACACAAAAATTCAAATAAAACAAACAGTTCTACTGCCCTAATAAAATCCACTGAAAATCATTTTAAAAATACCAAAATGATTTCAAATTAATTTCTCTCCAATTTTCTGATGTAGGGAATCATGTTACCCTATTTCCATATATTTTATTTTTGGAGAAAATAATTTGAATAAAACTCAAATAACTCCAATTGAAAATAATTCAAAGGAACTTTGAATTTAATTCTTTGAAACTCCCAACTCATATTTCATATGTTTTGAAGAAGTCATTTTATCTTCTCTCGTGAAAATCATTGAGTTGCATAAAGTTTCAGAATTGAAATGTTTTTCAAATGAAATTCAAATATTTTCAACACCCTTGTCATTTAAATAAATGGAAGAAGTCATGTCATCTTCTCTCCAGGGTTTTGTGATGAAAAGAATTTGAATTCCCGAAGATCATAAAAGCAAAATGAAAGTTTGGGAAAGTCATTTTATTCCCTCTCATTTAACTTTCAAAAGTTTCGAATTCACTCACTTTCAGTCAATCAATCAAACAATCAATCAGATCTATCTATTTGTTTATAACATTCCAGAATTTAGAATTTTGGGATGTTACAAACTACCACCCTTAAAATGAATCTCGTCCTCGAGATTCGGAGAGGCTAGAAAGAAATAGGTTAGGGTTTGGGGGTCTTCTCAAAATCCATCGATCGTCTCCGGGTCTCGGTGCTACCACCCTTAGAAGCTTGGTTACGGTTCCATCAAAACTCATATACTCCATCCTTATTATCGGCGATTGTCGGTCTTCTCAGATCGTAAGGATAATTCCTTCTCTGGGCTCTTCCGGTAGTGGCATAACCTTTTCCTCAAATCTTTTGCCCTTTACTCTGGGTAAGGTTATCCCGAAATCGGGTCTTCTTAGCTGACGGGTCTGGCGCCAATTCTAAACAAATATCGGTATCTCATGGTGGTCAACGATTTATGGTTTTCTCCTGCAGAAAACGGGTCTGGGTTGAACCTCACCGTATATCCTACGGTTGGCAACAACTGCCGTGTACAAGGGGAAAAGAAATACCTATACCGTTCTAAGGTTTAAACAAGGTTTAATATCGTCGTCTCTGCTATAGGTAAGTCACTCAGATTTACCATCCCATATAGCAAAGCGAATAATAAGAGTAAGTCGGTATGGTGATCAATCCATCCCGCACCCAAATCATTACCTTGTACATGGTTTAGCGAATCTCGCATTCTAACACTCGGTCATCCTCACAAGCATTGCAGAATTTCTCTTGTCGACGAACCAAGTCCGGAAAATCCATTGATTACGCAAGCCAAACAAACATCTATCGCTCCTTAACAACTCTCGGGTTTTGCGTAAACTCCTATAGAATCGTCGGTTGATACAAGTCGTAACTTCTTCCGTGGTTTTTCCTTCACAAGAGTGTGCTTGCTTCTTGGCAGGTCCCGGGGCCTGTGGGTTATGGCCCATCTCATCACTTGCAATCCTTGAACACATCCTCGGGCAACTGATCGTTATCCCAACATCCAACTCCCCGCATACTTAAATCCATCCAATTGTACTGTCTCTTTTCCTTATATTTGCACCAAACTAAGACGTGATTACTCGACTCATCATGGAATTTCCATTGATCCATATTTCCAACATCATACCTCCTTTATATCCAATAACACTTCATCTCTTCATCCTCGTGGGATGTCCCACATACCGTGATAAAACTTATACTTATGAAATCCATACTCCACTTCGTGGAACCTCATTATCCTTTCCAGGTCAAGCGCCCCTTACAAGGAAATATTGGCCATCTCGCATGGCACTTCTTCAAGCGGAAAATGTGAAACACATCATGAACTCGACAGTCCTTCGGTGACTTCAACTTGTTAGCCTATTCTCCCATACGCCCAACTCGGTATGGTCCTACAAATCTCGGGCTAACTTTCCTTAACTCCAAATCGCTTAACTCCTCGCAGAGGTGGCACACAAAGATATGCTCATCTCCGATTTCATAGACTACCTCCTTGCATTTTTGAGTCTGCATAACTCTTCTGCCTGGACTGAGCTATCTTCAATCTATCTCGAATCAACTTAACATTCTCTTCTGACTCCTTGACCATATTTGGTCCAAACAACTGACGGTCTCCAACTTCATCCCACATCAACGGTGTCTGGCTCCTTCTCCCATACAAAGCTTCAAAAGGGGCCATCTTCAAACTGACTTGGTAGCTGTTGTTATATGAGAACTCCCCGTAGGATAGATTATCATCACTACTAGATCCATAATCTAGCGCACACGCTCTCAACATGTCCTCCAAAATCTGATTGACTCTCTTGATTTATCCATCTCTCATGGATGAAAGGCTGTATCTTGAACTCTAGCCTAGTACCCAAAGTCCGTGCAGCTGATTACAAAACTTTGAGGTAAACTGTGTTCCTCACGATGGTCCTCGAACTCCATGCAGACATACGATCCTTGTCAAATATATCTTGGCCAACTTCACACTTGTATAGGTGGTTTTCACCGAATAAAGCGAGCCACTTTGGTCAAGCTAATCAACTACTACCCAGATAGAATCATATCCCAATCGGGTTATGGGAAATCCGAAATGAAATCCATGCCAAGCTTATCCTACTTCCATTCGGTATCGGCATAGGCTGCAATAATCCTGCTGGCTTCGATGCTCGCTTTTACTTTCTCCGCATGCATCACTTACGACTACATACTCCATAATATCCTTATTCATACCAGTCCACCGTAAACACTCCTTCAAATCCAAATACATCTTGGTGTTTCGTATAATCAAGTATGGTGAGTCATGAGCCTCCTGAAGTATTAACTTCCTGATCTTTGCATTATTGGGTACATGTACACTGTCCTCAAACCATAAGGTGTCGTGCTCATCCTTACGAAAACCTTTGGCTTTTCCTTTGCTCATCCTCTCTTTTACCTCAGCAATCTCTTTGTCATCCTTCTGAGCTTCACGGATCTTTTCCAACAATGTAAACTGAACTTCCATTACTGCAACGAAACCTTTGGGAACAATCTCCAACTGAAGTTCCTTGAGATCCTCGGCTAACTCCTTTGGTAATCCTCCGATTATGAGGTTATTCGTCCTTGTTTTATTTATGGTTATATCCTATTTCTCCACAAGGCTTGCACGCACAAGGTTTCTTCATATCCTTTCCATAAGGCTTCAACTTCTGGGTCACAAACCGAGACTTTAGCAAAGTCAACTTAAATTCTTCCCAAGTGGTTACTCTTTGCAATCCATTGATTGTTTGGTACATCCTCCACCAAATAGCAGCACCTCTTTCAAAGCAATCAAGAGCATCTTTGGGTCATATCCTTTCGGCTGTAGGTTTATTCTTCATATGATCCTCCATGTTCTGAATCCATCGGTCTGTCTCCAATTGACTCATTGGTCCGGAAATTACAAGCTCATCTCCATCCATCCTCTAATGGGTCCATGGGTTTGGGGTGGGATAAGAGAGATCGAGAGGGATGCACCCAATACAAACAATGGTTTTGAAAAGACAGATTTTATTGTGGCTGTCGGAAAACATCAAACAAATGACAGCTCACAATCGTCGCATCTAACGTAGGTATGTAACAGGGGTTTGGTCTTCTAACGGTCAATAAATTTTCAAAGTCATCAAACTCTTCCAATCTTGATCATGCCTCTGATGGCTCCTTCTGATCATGCTTGTCCTTCTCAAGTTCTTTTGCCAGATCATCTCTGTTGACGCGAAGTCTCTCGCGACGTCCTTCAATATTTCTGGAGTTGCATTCCAAACTTTTGGGTTTCATCAACCTCAACATGGACGATGATCCTGCTGTCCTTCAGTTCCTGATGAATCTTTGATGTCTCAAGGTTTAGCTCCTCCGGCTTGTCTACTTTCAGCTTCTGGATCCTGAGTTCTTCATGAAATACTTCCTTGTCAAATATAGCTTCTTGCATATCCATCTTAAACTTCTTCATGTAATACTCCAGATCCTGGTGATACACCAGCTAAGGTTAAAACTCCAACGTTTGCAGATAGATGCTCCATCAGCTTTCTACCATCCAATCCTTCCATGCATATGCATGCTTAACTCCGCACGGTGACAATAGCATAGGCGGGCGATAACATCATGGATAGCGTGTTTCTGCTCTTGTCATTTTCATGAGCTATCATTTCATAGTTGATATCTCCTGCCTTAGGGTTTTCCTGACAAAGCTTTGAATTCTAATGCTCCATGTTCCAGTCTTTCTCCGATACACCTTGATCTCGGTTATTGATAACTTCCATAGTCTGACTAGTTCCATAAGTGTAGCCTTCCTTTGTCATACAATATCTGGAAATTCTTCATATTCTCCTAGTCTTCGAAGTCTTTATCCGTCATAGTTTCCATCATCATAATGTATGGTAAAATCCTCTTCATTCCAAAGTAGTCTTAGTTGTCCAATATCTTGTCTCCTTGGAGTGGTCTCATCAGTCAAATCTTCGAGTGGTCAAAAGGGAAAAGGGGTATGGTCTCACTAAAAAGGAATATTTGAATAAGCTCAGAAGAGAAGAGAGGTAAAAGATCTTTTGAAAATGAAGTTGTAGAGAAAATCTTTCCTATGGGCTTGTCGGTTTTAGGGTCACGCCCTACAGTCAACATGTGCTCGATACCATCTTGTAGCGACCCGACCCAATGGATCAAGTCTCGTGCTTCGTGTCATCCACGGATCGGTATGTCGACACACACAATACTCAAGGATTTATAACAGAGGTAAATCACATGTATAAAGTAACGTAAAAACTATTACCTCAATCCAAAACATAGCGGAAGCAACAAGGTTGTGGATTCCCATCAACACCAACGGCAAAGTTGAGTATAGGAAATCGTAACCCTAACGTATCACTTACTGTCGTTCGAAAAGTCTCGCAACATGAAAAGTTGCAGCCAAAACGGGTCAGCACATGGAATATGCTGGCAATGTAACACATAGAGAGTAATGAAAGAATAGGCTATACTACATGCATATATGGCTGGTGGAAAGCTCTATGGTTACAGTTTTTATGAAAAGCCAATTTTTCCCTACTTCAAAGGAATAAATTTTATTTAACTATCATGGTGGTTGTTAAACATTGAGAATGGTTGACAGCATCCTCAATCCCAATTAAAAGTACTCATTAAAACCCAACAATATTAATTAGAAGTAACATGATGAGATCAACAGGAAAATCCAAGTACTAGATACTCAAAATTGTCCATAACCGGGACACGGCTAATCAAGATTAATTTGTACACTCTGCAGAGGTTTATGACTTTTCCCCACAAGACTCGATCGCCTCCGCTTGGTTTCTCGCATTACATGGTGTTTGAGAAACGGATGACCGAGACATAGTCTTTCGAAGCGCTAGCACCTTACATGTGGGTAGACCGTACCAACCTACATCCCCTACATCTGCTAGTCTGCGTAAGAGTTCGCACAACTTAGTCAACTACGCCAGAGCCCATAATGGCTTGTGGCTGCACACGGAAGTTTCTAGTTTGAATAATCTCATGATCCCTTTGGGCCTGGGTGGCGGTCCAAGAAATACAGCAAATCCTGTCTACCTGTGTGCCTTGACAGCAAGTCCTGGAATAGCCAGTGCCTCAATCCACCCAGATGTGTGTTTGTTGCCACCTTAGATAATCCATTAATTATCAATCTCACATCTGTCATGGATATTCACTTAAACCCAATCCACGCTCACGAGCATAGCATGGTACAAGCAAACGTAGAAGTAACTCCCAAGGTTTCATAAGTAAAACAGGTAATAGGTACTACCTCAGTCTACTTCCCAATCCCACAATTTAAGTTGATCCTAAACATGCAAGTGTTTGAGGGTTGGATCTAATGCAATAAAACTGGGTAGTAGAAAAGGTATGATCAAGTGTTACTTGCCTGCAAAGTTGATGAAGATGATTCGCACTCAAAAACTCTTGATAGATCTACTCATCACACTCCGGTCAATCTATCGAAATCAAGCAATAGTAACCACACATAAGCAATCACTCAAAAGATCGGAAAGATCGAAGAAACAATTCGGAAAACGTCAAAACCAAATCTAATAACTCTTGCAGCATAAAACAATTTCTAACAGTACCAAAACTATGCGTATTTGGCCTTATCAGAAAGTTTAGGTCAAGAGCTTCGATTTGCAAAAAGAATCAACTAAATCGGAGTTACGAAACTCAAGTTATGATCAAACGAAGTTCAAATACAAATCTGTTTGAATTCAAATTTTAAAACTTTCAAAAACATGTTTGAGTTGTATTACTGGATAGAGGAGATCATAACGAAGAAGTGGGCATTGGTTTCATGGATTCCGACTTACGAGTAAAAAGTTAGCCGCTTGAAGATTAGGGACTACGGATAGGTCCATGACGGAAATTAAAAATAAAAGAAAATCAATCGAGCTAACGCCGCTAAACAAAACGGAAAGAAAAACTGGCGAGAAAATCGATATAGGGTTTGGAAAGGAAACCAAACGAAAACCGATCTAGAAAACGGAACGGAAACCGATCTAGAAAACGGAACGAAACCGATCTAGAAAACGTGACGCGACAAGGCTAGTACCTCAAGAGGCGAGGGCTCGGCGGTGGCGGCGAGGGCAGCGGCGGCGGCAAGTGGCGGCGGCAAGGCGGTGAGGGCGGCGGCGGCGCTGTTATGGCGGCGGCGGCGGCAAGTGAATGGCGGCGGTGGGCTGGTGAGGGCGGCGGCGGCGCTGGTGAGGGCGGCGGCGAGGGCGGGCGGCGGGTGGCTAGTGGCGGCGGCGGCAGGGGCGGCGGCGGCTGGTATGCTTGCTGCTGCTGAGGAGGAGAGGAGAGGAGAGTTGATTTGATGTGTTGGAGGGGTGGGGGGGTGCTTGGGTATTTATATTGGGGAAGGGAGAGATTTGCTTGGGGTAGGGGGCAAGAAATAGATTAGGATCAGGAATCCTAGGAAATAGATCTAGGAATAGATACGGAATAAACGAAGTAGGAAAGGAGTCCTACTAGGACTTGGGAAAAGGAAAAGGAGGCGGCTCCCTTGCTCCCTTTGGTGCGTGCGCGATGGCCTTGTGGCCTTGGCCGGCCGGCGGCTAGCGGCTTGGGCCTTTGGCATATAATAATAAAACAAAATAAATAAATAAATTTTTTAACAGAGACAAATAAAAATAATAAAACCAAATAAATAAATATATTATATAGGCATATAATATATCAAAATTTTCAGAAAAAGATTTCCTACATGATGAACTTTATTCTAGCTTCAAATAAAATACAAAAAAATTCAAATAAAACAAACAGTGCTACTGCCCTAATAAAATCCACTGAAAATCATTTTAAAAATACCAAAATGATTTCAAATTAATTTCTCTCCAATTTTCTGATGTAGGGAATCATGTTACCCTATTTCCATATATTTTATTTTTGGAGAAAAATAATTTGAATAAAACTCAAATAACTCCAATTGAAAAATAATTCAAAGGAACTTTGAATTTAATTCTTTGAAACTCCCAACTCATATTTCATATGTTTTGAAGAAGTCATTTTATCTTCTCTCGTGAAAATCATTGAGTTGCATAAAGTTTCAGAATTGGAAATATTTTCAAATGAAATTCAAATATTTTCAACACCCTTGTCATTTAAATAAATGGAAGAAGTCATGTCATCTTCTCTCCGTGGTTTTGTGATGAAAAGAATTTGAATTCTCAAGATCATAAAAGCAAAATGAAAGTTTGGGAAAGTCATTTTATTCCCTCTCATTTAACTTTCAAAAGTTTCGAATTCACTCACTTTCAGTCAATCAATCAAACAATCAATCAGATCTATCTATTTGTTTATAACATTCCAGAATTTAGAATTTTGGGATGTTACAAACTACCACCTTAAAATGAATCTCGTCCCCTAGATTCGGAGAGGCTAGAAAGAAATAGGTTAGGGTTTGGGGTCTTCTCAAAATCCATCGATCGTCTCCGGGGTCTCGGTGCTACCACCCTTAGAAGCTTGGTTACGGTTCCATCAAAACTCATATACTCCATCCTTATTAACGACAGTGTCGGTCTTCTCAGATCGTAAGGATAATTCCTTCTCTGGGCTCTTCCGTAGTGGCATAACCTTTTCCTCAAATCTTTTGCCTTTACTCTGGTAAGGTTATCCCAAATCGGGTCTTCTTAGCTGACGGGTCTGGCGCCAATTCTAAACAAATATCGGTATCTCATGGTGGTCAACGATTTATGGTTTTCTCCTGCAGAAAACGGGTCTGGGTTGAACCTCACCGTATATCCTACGGTTGGCAACAACTGCCTTGTACAAGGGAAAAGAAATACCTATACCGTTCTAAGGTTTAAACAAGGTTTAATATCGTGCGTCTCGCTATAGGTAAGTCACTCAGATTTACCATCCCATATAGCAAAGCTTAATAATAAGAGTAAGTCGGTATGGTGATCAATCCATCCCGCACCCAAATCATTACCTTGTACATGGTTTAGCGAATCTCGCATTCTAACACTCGGTCATCCTCACAAGCATTGCAGAATTTCTCTTGTCGACGAACCAAGTCCGAAAATCCATTGATTCGCAAGCCAAACAAACATCTATCGCTCCTTAACAACTCTCGGGTTTTGCGTAAACTCCTATAGAATCGTCGGTTGATACAAGTCGTAACTTCTTCCGTGGTTTTCCTTCAGAAGAGTGTGCTTGCTTCTTGGCAGGTCCGGGCCTGTGGGTTATGGCCCATCTCATCACTTGCAATCCTTGAACACATCCTCGGGGCAACTGATCGTTATCCCAACATCCAACTCCCTCGCATACTTAAATCCATCCAATTGTACTGTCTCTTTTCCTTATATTTGCACCAAACTAAGACGTGATTACTCAGACTCATCATGGAATTTCCATTGATCCATATTTCCAACATCATACCTCCTTTATATCCAATAACACTTCATCTCTTCATCCTCGTGGGATGTCCCACATACCGTGATAAAACTTATACTTATGAAATCCATACTCCACTTCGTGGAACCTCATTATCCTTTCCAGGGTCAAGCGCCCTTACAAGGAAATATTGGCCATCTCGCATGGCACTTCTTCAAGCGGAAAATGTGAAACACATCATGAACTCCCGACAGTCCTTCGGTGACTTCAACTTGTTAGCCTATTCTCCCATACGCCCAACTCGGTATGGTCCTACAAATCTCGGGCTAACTTTCCTTAACTCCAAATCGCTTAACTCCTCGCAGAGGTGGCACACAAAGATATGCTCTGTCTCCGATTTCATAGACTACCTCCTTGCATTTTTGAGTCTGCATAACTCTTCTGCCTGGACTGAGCTATCTTCAATCTATCTCGAATCAACTTAACATTCTCTTCGACTCCTTGACCATATTTGGTCCAAACAACCGACGGTCTCCAACTTCATCCCACATCAACGGTGTCCGCTCCTTCTCCCATACAAAGCTTCAAAAGGGCCATCTTCAAACCGACTTGGTAGCTGTTGTTATATGAGAACTCCCGTAGGATAGATTATCATCACTACTAGATCCATAATCTAGCGCACACGCCTCAACATGTCCTCCAAAATCTGATTGACTCTCTTGATTTATCCATCATCTCATGGATGAAAGGCTGTCTTGAACTCTAGCCTAGTACCCAAAGTCCAGTGCAGCTGATTCCAAAACTTTGAGGTAAACTGTGTTCCTCACGATGGTCCTCGAACTCCATGCAGACATACGATCCTTGTCAAATATATCTTGGCCAACTTCACACTTGTATAGGTGGTTTTCACTTTGGAATAAAGCGAGCCACTTTGGTCAAGCTAATCAACTACTACCCAGATAGAATCATATCCCAATCGGGTTATGGGAATCCGAAATGAAATCCATGCCAAGCTTATCCTACTTCCATTCGGTATCGGCATAGGCTGCAATAATCCTGCTGGCTTCGATGCTCGCTTTTACTTTCTCCGCATGCATCACTTACGACTACATACTCCATAATATCCTTATTCATACCAGTCCACCGTAAACACTCCTTCAAATCCAAATACATCTTGGTGTTTCGTATATAATCAAGTATGGTGAGTCATGAGCCTCTCAAGTATTAACTTCCGATCTTTGCATTATTGGGTACATGTACACTGTCCTCAAACCATAAGGTGTCGTGCTCATCCTTACGAAAACCTTTGGCTTTTCCTTTGCTCGTCCTCTCTTTTACCTCAGCAATCTCTTTGTCATCCTTCTGAGCTTCACGGATCTTTTCCAACAATGTAAACTGAACTTCCATTACTGCAACGAAACCTTTGGGAACAATCTCCAACTGAAGTTCCTTGAGATCCTCGGCTAACTCCTTTGGTAATCCTCCGATTATGAGGTTATTCATCCTTGTTTTATTTATGGTTATATCCTATTTCTCCACAAGGCTTGCACGCACAAGGTTTCTTCATATCCTTTCCATAAGGCTTCAACTTCTGGGTCACAAACCGAGACTTTAGCAAAGTCAACTTAAATTCTTCCCAAGTGGTCACTCTTTGCAATCCATTGATTGTTTGGTACATCCTCCACCAAATAGCAGCACCTCTTTCAAAGCACTGAAGAGCATGCTGGGTCATATCCTTTCTGGCTGTAGGTTTATTCTTCATATGATCCTCCATGTTCTGAATCCATCGGTCTGTCTCCAATTGACTCATTGGTCCGGAAATTACAAGCTCATCTCCATCCATCCTCTAATGGGTCCATGGGTTTGGGGTGGGATAAGAGAGATCGAGAGGGATGCACCCAATACAAACAATGGTTTTGAAAAGACAGATTTTATTGTGGCTGTCGGAAAACATCAAACAAATGACAGCTCACAATCGTCGCATCTAACGTAGGTATGTAACAGGGGTTTGGTCTTCTAACGGTCAATAAATTTTCAAAGTCATCAAACTCTTCCAATCTTGATCATGCCTCTGATGGCTCCTTCTGATCATGCTTGTCCTTCTCAAGTTCTTTTGCCAGATCATCTCTGTTGACGCGAAGTCTCTCGCGACGTCCTTCAATATTTCTGGAGTTGCATTCCAAACTTTTGGGTTTCATCAACCTCAACATGGACGATGATCCTGCTGTCCTTCAGTTCCTGATGAATCTTTGATGTCTCAAGGTTTAGCTCCTCCGGCTTGTCTACTTTCAGCTTCTGGATCCTGAGTTCTTCATGAAATACTTCCTTGTCAAATATAGCTTCTTGCATATCCATCTTAAACTTCTTCATGTAATACTCCAGATCCTGGTGATACACCAGCTAAGGTTAAAACTCCAACATTTGCAGATAGATGCTCCATCAGCTTTCTACCATCCAATCCTTCCATGCATCTGCATGCTTAACTCCGCACGGTGACAATAGCATAGGCGGGCGATAACATCATGGATAGCGTGTTTCTGCTCTTGTCATTTTCATGAGCTATCATTTCATAGTTGATATCTCCTGCCTTAGGGTTTTCCTGACAAAGCTTTGAATTCTAATGCTCCATGTTCCAGTGTTTCTCCGATACACCTTGATCTCGGTTATTGATAACTTCCATAGTCTGACTAGTTCCATAAGTGTAGCCTTCCTTTGTCATACAATATCTGGAAATTCTTCATATTCTCCTAGTCTTCGAAGTCTTTATCCGTCATAGTTTCCATCATCATAATGTATGGTAAAATCCTCTTCATTCCAAAGTAGTCTTAGTTGTCCAATATCTTGTCTCCTTGGAGTGGTCTCATCACCAAATCTTGAGTGGTCAAAAGGAAAAGGGTATGGTCTCACTAAAAGGAATATTTGAATAAGCTCAAGAGAAGAGAGGTAAAAGATCTTTTGAAAATGAAGTTGTAGAGAAAATCTTTCCTATGGGCTTGTCAGTTTTAGGGTCACGTCCTACAGTCAACATGTGCTCGATACCATCTTGTAGCGACCCGACCGAATGGATCAAGTCTTCGTGCTTCGTGTCATCCCCGGATCGGTATGTTGACACACACAACTCAAGGATTTATAACAGAGGTAAATCACATGTATAAAGTAACGTAAAACTATTACCTCAATCCAAAACATAGCGGAAGCAACAAGGTTGTGGATTCCCATCAACACCAACGGCAAAGTTGAGTATAGGAAATCGTAACCCTAACGTATCACTTACTGTCGTTCAAAAGTGCGCAACATGAAAAGTTGCAGCCCGAATACTGGTCAGCACATGGAATATGCTGGCAATGTAACACATAGAGAGTAATGAAAGAATAGGCTATACTACATGCATATATGGCTGGTGGAAAGCTCTATGGTTACAGTTTTTATAAAAGCCAATTTTTCCCTACTTCAAAGGAATAAATTTTATTTAACTATCATGGTGGTTGTTAAACATTGAGAATGGTTGACAGCATCCTCAATCCCAATTAAAAGTACTCATTAAAACCCAACAATATTAATTAGAAGTAACATGATGAGATCAACAGGAAAATCCAAGTACTAGATACTCAAAATTGTCCATAACCGGGGACACGGCTAATCAAGATTAATTTGTACACTCTGCAGAGGTTTCCGCACTTTTCCCCACAAGACTCGATCGCCTCCGTTTGGTTTCTCGCACTACATGTTGTTTGAGAAACGGATGACCGAGACATAGTCTTTCAGAAGCGCTAGCACCTTACATGTGGGTAGACCGTACCAACCTACATCCCCTACATCTGCTAGTCTGCCCGTAAGAGTTCGCACAACTTAGTCAACTACGCCAGAGCCCATAATGGCTTGTGGCTGCACACGGAAGTTTCTAGTTTGAATAATCTCATGATCCCTTTGGGCCTGGGTGGCGGTCCGAAGAAATACAGCAAATCCTGTCACCTGGTGCCTTGACAGCAAGTCCTGAATAGCCAGTGCCTCAATCCACCCAGATGTGTGTTTGTTGCCACCTTAGATAAACCATTAATTATCAATCTCACATCTGTCATGGATATTCACTTAAACCCAATCCACGTCTACGAGCATAGCATGGTACAAGCAAACGTAGAAGTAACTCCCAAGGTTTCATAAGTAAAACAGGTAATAGGTACTACCTCAGTCTACTTCCCAATCCCACAATTTAAGTTGATCCTAAACATGCAAGTGTTTGAGGGTTGGATCTAATGCAATAAAACTGGGTAGTAGAAAAGGTATGATCAAGTGTTACTTGCCTGCAAAGTTGATGAAGATGATTCGCACTCAAAAACTCTTGATAGATCTACTCGTCACACTCCGGTCAATCTATCGAAATCAAGCAATAGTAACCACACATAAGCAATCACTCAAAAGATCGGAAGGATCGAAGAAACAATTCGGAAAACGTCAAAACCAAATCTAATAACTCTTGCAGCATAAAACAATTTCTAACAGTACCAAAACTATGCGATTTGGCCTTATCAGAAAGTTTAGGTCAAGAGCTTCGATTTGCAAAAGAATCAACTAAATCGAGTTCTGAAACTCAAGTTATGATCAAACGAAGTTCAAATACAAATCTGTTTGAATTCAAATTTTAAAACTTTCAAAACATGTTTGAGTTGTATTACTGGATAGAGGAGATCATAACGAAGAAGTGGGCGTTGGTTTCGATGGATTCCGACTTACGAGTAAAAAGTTATAGCCGTTTGAAGATTAGGGACTACGGATAGGTCCATGACGGAAATTAAAAATAAAAAGAAAAATCAATCGAGCGAACGCTCGCTAAACAAAACCGGAAAGAAAAACTGGCGAGAAAACCGATATAGGGTTTCGGAAAGGAAACCGAAACGAAAAACCGATCTAGAAAACGGAACGGAAACCGATCTAGAAAACGGAACGGAAACCGATCTAGAAAACGTGACGCGGCGCGGGGCTAGTACCTCGAAGAGGCGAGGGGCTCCGGCGGTGGCGGCGTAGGGCAGCGGCGGCGGCAAGTGGCGGCGGCGGCGCTGGGGAGGGGCGGGCGGCGCGGTTATGGCGGGCGGGCGGCGGCAAGTGGCGGCGGTGGGCTGGCTGGGGCGGCGGCGGCGCTGGTGAGGGGCGGCGGTAGGGCGGCGGCGGCGGCGGGTTAGTGGCGGCGGCGGCGGCGGCGCTGTGTGGGCGGCGGCGGCTGCTAGGAAAGTGCTGCTGCTGCTGCTGGAGGAGAGGAGAGGAGAGTTGATTTGATGTGTTGGAGGGGGTGCTTGGGTATTTATATTGGGGAAGGGAGAGATTTGCTTGGGGTAGGGGGCAAGAAATAGATTAGGATTAGGAATCCTAGGAAATAGATCTAGGAATAGATACGGAATAAACGAAGTAGGAAAGGAGTCCTACTAGGACTTGGGAAAAGGAAAAGGAAGCGGCTCCCTTGCTCCCTTTGGTGCGTGCGCGATGGCCTTGTGGCCTTGGCTCACCATGATTTCCTACATGATGAACTTTATTCTAGCTTCAAATAAAATACACAAAAATTCAAATAAAACAAACAGTGCTACTGCCCTAATAAAATCCATTGAAAATCATTTTAAAAATACCAAAATGATTTCAAATTAATTTCTCTCCAATTTTCTGATGTAGGGAATCATGTTACCCTATTTCCATATATTTTATTTTTGGAGAAAAATAATTTGAATAAAACTCAAATAACTCCAATTGAAAAATAATTCAAAGGAACTTTGAATTTAATTCTTTGAAACTCCCAACTCATATTTCATATGTTTTGAAGAAGTCATTTTATCTTCTCTCGTGAAAATCATTGAGTTGCATAAAGTTTCAGAATTGGAAATGTTTTTCAAATGAAATTCAAATATTTTCAACACCCCTTGTCATTTAAATAAATGGAAGAAGTCATGTCATCTTCTCTCCAGGGTTTTGTGATGAAAAGAATTTGAATTCCCGAAGATCATAAAAGCAAAATGAAAGTTTGGGAAAGTCCTTTTATTCCCTCTCATTTAACTTTCAAAAGTTTCGAATTCACTCACTTTCAGTCAATCAATTAAACAATCAATCAGATCTATCTATTTGTTTATAACATTCCAAGATGATGACAACCCCATGAACTTCAAGCTCAAGATGGACTTCGGAATTCACTACTGGGTGGAGGACGGTTGACGGGCACCCTGGAGAACCCAGTGGTTGGCCGGGATGCATGGAGAAGTGCCATGACATCTTGCGGAAAGCTTCACCCAGCCACGAAGAGACGGATGGATGCCCCTTTGACCGGAAGCTTACCTGTGCAGCCGCAAGCCATTATGGGCTCTGGCTTGGTCAACCCTAGTTGTGACTCTGGCTGGACGGTACTACGAGATGTAGAAGAACGGTAGGATTGGATGGGTACCGGCAGTGGTCAGAGGAACTCTTCGGAAGACCCTGTTTCGTTCGTCCCGTCTTCAAACACCATGAAGTGCGAAGACTTAAAAGGAGGGAACGATTCTTGCGGGTAAAGTGCGCAAACCTCTGCAGAGAAAAGATCTAATCGATTAGCCGTGTCCCCGGTTACGGACAATTTGAGCCTCTAGAACTTGGAAGTATTCGGAAATCTCAACACTAAAATTAATAAATTAATTGAGGGGGTTATGACTTAATAATTTGGGAATGAGATATTGGTTGGCGGAACCATCTCAATAACTACCAACAATTTTGTAGTATTTGCAAGCAAGTCCACTGTAGTAGGGAAAAACTGGCTTTTCGCAAAAATGATGAAACTTAGAGCCCCACAGCCAAATTGCATATAGTGTTAGTACTTTTATTGTTATTCTCTCTTCATGACTTGCCAGCATATTCAAAATGCTGACCTACACGGCTGCAACGTCTTATGTTGCAGAGGAGTATTCCGATCAGGATTGAGGCTACGATCCGCGCTTGGCGATTGCCCTTTGGTGTCGGATGGACTCGCTATTCTTCTACGCTTCCGCGGCTTTACTTAGTTTATTTCTCATGAGTTGGCCTTCGGCCGAATTTATTCTATTGTAATAAAGACTCTATATGAGAATCGTGTAATAAATTCAGGTGTGATTGAACTTTGATTATTTCATCAATGTACTGTGAGTACCAGCATGATCTTGGGATGGTACAGACACAGAGACTTGACCGATTTTGGGTCGGGTCGCTACAACAGAAGGAAATACCCAGATGGAATCTATTTACGATCATCATACCTGCTTTATCTATCTGAACACAGCCTGCCCCTGGATAGGACAAGTCAACTAGTCCTATTTTATCTCTGCTTAACGCATCCATTGTAAACATACGCTTAAACGTATTTTCGTCAATGGGAGATTATATATAGCGTCAACTTATTATTCTTATTTGAGCATTTTTTTTCTCTTATAAATGTTTATTTGATATTGCATCTGTACACCTTGGTGCGGTCAGCTTCTCATGACGCCCCGTAATATGGCAAATAAAGCCCGAACACTTTCAATAGTGCGGCACCCCGAACTTATAGCACTATATGCATCAGCTCCGAATCATGTCTTGGGTCTACAGTTGGGATAGCCTGGCTCCCTTGTTTTGGTGCCTTACGTTCCGTTATATCGGCTAAGGTAGCACAGGGAGAACTACTGTGATTGTGTCCCGGTTCTTCCGGACGAGCACCTCAGTAGAGAAAGCCGAAAACTGACCGGCATGATGTGGCGAGAGCTGGTCGCTGTTCGAGAGGTTTTAAAATCCTTAAAGATTTTCCGCTTTATGCGATAAATCGGCTTCGTCCGATCTAGGCGTGTATAGCGCCCCGATTCGACCTTCCGGATTCTAGGGGCTTCGCCGAAATTTAAAATTGTAGACTTCTATGGCTAAGTGAAAGTTATAAAGCCGCATAGTCTGATTGCCTTGTTCGCTGCGCCGGACACCTCCTTAAGGGGCCAAACATTTGGATAAAGAGTGTCCGGGTTTTCCACGAACACCCCAATACTAGTTACGTGGGGGAGGAAGCCGACGACTGGCCTATTTTCAGAATTTTATAAACAGCCGCACAAAAGGTAATATTTTAAATAACAAAAGCACTACATACCGCAAGTAACTTCGTCTTTAAATTACAAACATGACAGAAGTGAATTTATTCCAAAATGGCGTCTTTGGTACACTCATCAGCGACGAGACGAGCACCCCTCATCACACCATCGTAGTACATCTCGGGATGGCGATGAGCCTTGCCCTCCGGCGGCCCATCCTTGACTAGCTTCTCCGCATCCACTTGCCCCAATGCACCTTGACGCGGGCAAAGGCTCGGCGGGCACCTTCGATGCAAACGGATCGCTTGATCACTTCAAGTCGCAAGCAGGCATCCTCCATCCGCTTGATCAGGCCAAAGTAGCTACTGGGCAGGAGCTCACCAGGCCACATCCTGACTATGAAGTCCTTCATAGCCAGTTCGGCCGCCCTGTGGAGTTCGATCAACTGCTTCAGTTGGTCGCTCAGAGGCATTGGATGATCGGCCCCAGCATACTGGGACCAGAACAGCTTCTCCGTTGAGCTCCCCTCTTGGGCACGGTAGAACTTCACAGCGTCTGAGATGCTGCGTGGCAGATCTGCAAATGCCCCTGGAGAGCTCCGAATTCGAGTAAGTAAAAGAAACGCCTCCTCCACATGTTTGCTTTGCAAAAAGAATTTCTTACCCGCTGCTATCTTTTTGGCCTCCTGGATCTCCTGATGTGCTTTCTCGGCTTCGGCCTTGGCATCTTTCAAATTTACAAGGGCCTTCGCAAGCTCGGCCTCCTTCATTTTTAGATCATGCTCCACGAACCCGCACTTCTTGCCGAGGTCCTGGAGCTCTTGCTCTACCTCGCCCACTCTAGCACTTTGCTTTTCGCACTCCTTGCATTCCAAGGCCGCTTTGTCTTCGGCCTCGGACAGCGCTTTCTTCAGGACGCCACTTCGGCGGTGGCCCCTGTTAAGCAGTCACGACGCTTTGGCGTTAGACTGACCAATTTTGCCTATCTTTAAATACATACGAACGGGGAATCGCTTACCTTTATTCTCCTCGAGCTGCCTCTTCGTGAGGCCGAGCTCTCCCAGCACCTGCTCCAGATCCCGCTTCAGTTCGGCAACTTCGGCAGTACGGGCAGGAGCAGCAAGCAGCACAGCCTGCTTATGCACACGAATAGTTATTGTTAGACCCTTGCGGATTATAATTGACCCTCCGTTTGGTTTTTCTTTCCGAACACCAAACAGTGTATCAGGGGCTACTACCTATCGGGTGGTACTTTTACACATATTTATTACTCACCTCAAAGCCTGTCAAGAGGCTGGTGCAAGCTTCGGTTAGTCCGCTCTTGGCGGACGAAACCTTCCGAATCACCAAAATCATAAGAGTACGGTGCTCCTCATCTATGGAAGCGCCGTGAAGCGCTTCCAGCAGACAATCCGGCGCCTCGGGCGCACCGGAAGTCCTCGATGCAGACGGCTCGCTCTCCCTGACGAGGGGTCGTCCGCCTGAGTTCGGAACCATTGAAGGTTCCGGGACAGTGTTCGGCTGAGAGCCCGGCCTATTGTGGCTCTCATCGACACGATCTGCGGGGACCTCGAACCCCGCGTGTCCGACATCTGGGACCCCGCCTCGGGGCGTCTCCAGAGTCACCTCCCCCCGCTCGGGGAGCCTATGGGACAACACCTCCGTGTCATCCGTGGGTTGAGAGTAGTGGCTGTCGGAAGCGAATTGATCTCTGAATCACGCAGGGATCCAGAGGAAGACCCTTCGGGGTAAGCCCTGGCGGGACTCCACATATGTTCGGTGTTAAACAAAAGTTATAGAATGAAGTTATGATGGAGTGCAGACACTTACGATCGCACCGGGGGCTTCCCCCTGGGCAGCCACCCTTCCTCACTATGAGCGGCCGTGGCGGAGTAGTCCGGAAGGGGTACCTTCCCCTTCTTGGACGCCCCAGCCTCCCCCTCCGGGGCGGCTTTTCTCTTCTTCTCCCCCCCAGTGCGGGGAGGTGTGATACGTCTCCAACGTATCTATAATTTTTGATTGCTCCATGCTACTTTATCTACTGTTTTGGGCAATATTGGGCTTTATTATCCACTTTTATATTATTTTTGGGACTAACCTATTAACCGGAGGCCCAGCCCAGATTTGCTGTTTTATGCCTATTTCAGTGTTTTGAGGAAAAGGAATATCAGACGGAGTCAAAACGGAACGAAATCAACTGGAGAAGTTATTTTTGGAAGGAAAGCAACCCAGGGAACTTGGAGTGCACGTCGGGGAGATCTGGGCTGCCCACGAGGGTGGGGGCGCCACCCCCCAGGCGCGCCCCGCCTCGTGGGGCCCCCGTAGCTCCTCCTCCGACGTACCCCCTGCACCCATATATACTCTTGTACCCTAAAACTTCCAAAACAAAGATTAGATCGGGAGTTCCGCCGCCGCAAACCTCCAGAGCCACGAAAAACCAATCGGGACCCTGTTCCGGCACCCTACCGGAGGTTGGAACCCTCACCGGTGGCCATCTTCATCATCCCGACGCTCTCCATGACGAGGAGGGAGTAGTTCACCCTCGGGGCTGAGGTTATGTACCATTAGTTATGTGTTTGATCTCTCTCTCTCTCTCTCGTGTTCTTGATTTGGCACGATCTTGATGTATCGCGAGCTTTGCTATTATAGTTGGATCTTATGTTTCTTCTCCCCCTCTACTCTCTTGTAATGAATTGAGTTTTCCCATTGAAGTAATCTTATCGGATTGAGTCTTTAAAGATTTGAGAACACTTGATGTATGTCTTGCCGTGCGTATCTGTGGTGACAATGGGATATCACGAGCCACTTGATGTATGTTTTGGTGATCAACTTGCGGGTTCCGCCCATGAACCTATGCATAGGGGTTGGCACACGTTTTCGTCGTGATTCTCCGGTAGAAACTTTGGGGCACTCTTTGAGGTTCTATGTGTTGGTTTGAATAGATGAATTGAGATTGTGTGATGCATATCGTATAATCATGCCCATGGATACTTGAGGTGACAATGGAGTATCTAGGTGACATTAGGGATTTGGTTGATTTGTGTCTTAAGGTGTTATTCTAGTACGAACTCTAGGGCTGTTTGTGACACTTATAGGAATAGCCCAACGGATTGATTGGAAAGAATAACTTTGAGGTGGTTTCGTACCCTACCATAATCTCTTCGTTTGTTCTCCGCTATTAGTGGCTTTGTAGTGATTCTTTGTTGCATGTTGAGGGATAGTTATATGATCCAATTATGTTCTTATTGTTGAGAGAACTTGCACTAGTGAAAGTATGAACCCTAGGCCTTGTTTCCTATCATTGCAATACCATTTACGCTCACTTTTACCACTTGTTACCTTGATGTTTTTATATTTTCAGATTACAAAAACCTATATATACCATCCATATTGCACTTGTATCACCATCTCTTCGCTGAACTAGTGCACCTATACAATTTACCATTGTATTGGGTGTGTTGGGGACACAAGAGACTCTTTGTTATTTGGTTGCTGGGTTGTTTGAGAGAGACCATCTTCATCCTATGCCTCCCACGGATTGATAAACCTTAGGTCATCCACTTGAGGGAAATTTGCTACTGTCCTACAAACCTGTGCACTTGCAGGCCCAACAACGTCTACAAGAAGAAGGTTGTGAGTAGACATCAAGCTCTTTTCTGGCGCCGTTGCCGGGGAGGCTAGGTAAGTGAAGGTATATCTTTAGATCTTGCAATCGAATCTTTTTGTTTCTTGTTTTAGCACTATTCTAGTTTATAAAAGAAAACTACCAAAAAAATGAAATTGAGTTTGTCTCATACGTTTCATCTTTTTAATATCTTTCGTGAGAATGATGGAAAGGAAAATTGTGCCAAAGTGTTAGAAGAAGAATGCATTAAGATATTTGGCACTAAATATTTGAATGATGAGCATCATTGCAATGTTGTTATTATGAACTCCTTAAATATCCATGATGCTAATGATATGCAAAGCCACAAGCTTGGGGAAGCTATGTTTGATGAAGATGATGTTTTTTGTCCCCCAAGCTTTGATGAGCAAATTTACTATGATGAAAGCATGCCTCCTATCTATGATGAGTATTGTGATGACACGTATTCTATAAAGAATAATGATAACCATGAAACTTGTCATCTTGATCTTAATTTTCAATCACATGATAGTTGTTTTGTTGAGTTTGCTCCCACTACTATTCTGAATGAGAAGAATTTTGCTTATGTGGAGAGTAATAAAATTTCTATGCTAGTAGATCATGAAAAGAATGCTTTAGGTGCTGGTTATATTGTTGAATTCATTCATGATGCTACTGAAAATTATTATGAGGGAGGAATATATGTTTGTAGGAATTGCAATAATATCAACTTTCCTCTCTATGTGCTCAAATTGTTGAAGTTATGCGTGTTTTGCCTTCCTATGCTAGTTGATTATTGTTCCCATAAGTTGTTTGATCACAAAATCCCTATGCATAGGAAGTGGGTTAGACTTAAATGTGCTAGTCATATTCTTCATGATGCTCTCTTTATGTTCAATTCTTATCTTTTATGTGAGCATCATTGAAATCATCATGCCTAGCTAGGGGCATTAAACGATAGCGCTTGTTGGGAGGCAACCCGATTTTATTTTAGTTTCTTGCTTTTTGGTTATGTTTAGTAATAAATAATCCATATAGCCTCTGTTTATATGTGGTTTTGTGTTTTATTTAGTGTTTGTGCCAAGTAGAACCTTTGGGAAGATTTGGGTGAAGTCTTTATGATCATGCTGTAAAAAATAGAAACTTTAGCGCTCACGAGATTAGCTAGAAATTTTTACTGGAGAGTGCTATTTAGTTTATTCTTTCTGAAGATGATTACTAGACAAATTCCTCAGGTCCACCAATTTATTTTAGAATTTTTGGAGTTCCAGAAGTTTGCGTTAGTTACAGATTACTACAGACTGTTCTGTTCTTGATAGATTCTGTTTTCATTGTGTTGTTTGCTTATTTTGATGAATCTATGGCTAGTAAAATAGTTTATAAACCATAGAGAAGTTGGAATACAGTAGGTTTAACACCAATATAAATAAATAATGAGTTCATTACAGTACCTTGAATTGGTGTTTTGTTTTCTTTCGCTAACGGAGCTCACGAGTTTTCTGTTAAGTTTTGTGTTGTGAAGTTTTCAAGTTTTGGGTAAAGATTCGATGGACTATGGAATAAGGAGTGGCAAGAGCCTAAGCTTGGGTATGCCCAAGGCACCCCAAGGTAATATTCAAGGACAACCAAGAGCCTAAGCTTGGGGATGCCCCGGATGGCATCCCCTCCTTCGTCTTCGTTCATCGGTAACTTTACTTGGAGCTATATTTTTATTCACCACATGATATGTATTTTGCTTGGAGTGTCATTTTCTCTTGTTAGTTTTTTCTTGATGTTAGTTAGAATAATGTTTTGCATCTTTAGTTTCAATAAAAAAAAGTCAAGGATAGCCTTTGCCATGCTTATTTTGCTACTATACATGTTGCTGTTTGAAAACATAAAGTTTACCGCTGTTGCAAAAATTCTCTAGAAAAGTCAGAGAGTGGTATAATGTTGAATCTTTTTGCATATTGAGATCTAATAAATTTACTACAGTTGGAATTTAGTTCATAATTTTTGGAGTTAGGGAAGTATTGATACTCTTGCATTCTTTACAGACTGTACTGTTTTGGCAGATTGCTGTTATGTTTGCATTGTTTGCATATGTTTGCTTGTTTAATGATTCTATTTAAGGACAGGAGTATTAAATATGCAGATAAATTTAGTATTCAATGTTGAATAATAATGTTAGTGATTTGTTACAGTAGAAAATGATAAGGTTTTGCATTGGTTTATACTAACCTATCTCACGAGTTCTTGTTGAGTTTGTTGTGAATGAAGCTTTTGATAAAAAGAGAAACCATGATATGAGAGGAATTAAGGAGACACAAAAGTTCAAGCTTGGGGATGCCCAAGGCACCCCAAGATAATATTTCAAGAAGTCTCAAGCATCTAAGCTTGGGGATGCCCCGGTAGGCATCCCACCTTTCTTCTTCAACAACTATCGGTCAGTATCGGTTGAGCCTAAGTTTTTGCTTCGTCACATGAGTTGTGCTATCCTTGCAATGTCATTTTATTTTGCTTTGCTTGTTGTACCAAGATCTGAAATTCTTAAATGGGAGAGTCTTCACATAGTTACATAATTATCCGACTACTCATTGATCTTCACTTATATCTTTCGGAGTAGTTTGTCGTTTGCTCTAGTGCTTCACTTATACCTTTTAGAGCATGGTGGTAGTTTTATTTTGAAGAAATACATGAACTCTCATGCTTCACTTATATTATTTTGAGAGCCATTAATAGCATGGTAATTTGCTTAATGTTAATATACTTGGTTTGTGAAACTTTCTTTTGAGTGTGTTGAATACTAAGAACAGTTTGATGCTTGATAATTGTTTTGAGATATGGAGGTGATAATATCAAAGTCGTGCTAGTTGAGTAATTATGAATTTGAGAAATGCTTGTGTTGAAGTTTGCAAGTCCCGTAGCATGCACGTATGGTTAAAGTTGTGTAACAAATTTGAAACATGAAGTGTACCTGGCTTGTGCATCCTTATGAGTGGCGGTCGGGGACGAGCGATGGTCTTTTCCTACCAATCTATCCCCCTAGGAGCATGCGCGTAGTACTTGATTTTTGATGACTTCTAAATTTTTGCAATAAGTATATGAGTTCTTTTGACTAATGTTGAGTCCATGGATTATACACACTTTCACCTTTCCGCCTTTGCTAGCCTCTTCGGTACCGTGCATTGCCTTTTCTCACCTTGAGAGTTGGTGCAAACTTCGCCGGTGCATCCAAACCCCGTGATACGATACGCTCTATCACACATAAACCTCCTTATATCTTCCTCAAAACAGCCACCATACCTACCTATCATGGCATTTCCATAGCCATTCCGAGATATATTGCCATGCAACTTCCATCATCATTATTATGACATACATTACTTTTGTCATATTGCCATTGCATGATCATGTAGTTGACATCGTATTTGTGGCAAAGCCACCATGCATTATTTTCCATACATGTCACTCTTGATTCATTGCACCATCCCGGTACACTGCCGGAGGCATTCATATAGAGTCATATTTTGTTCTAAGTTTCGAGTTGTAATTGTTGAGTTGTAAGAGAAATAAAAGTGTGATGATCATCATTCAATAGAGCATTGTCCCCCCAAAAAAGAGAAAGGCCAAAGAAAAAAAGAAGGCCCAAAAAAAAGAAAATAATAAAATAATAAAAAGAAAATAAAAAGGGGCAATGCTACTATCCTTTTTCCACACTTGTGCTTCAAAGTAGCACCATGTTCTTCATATAGCGAGTCTCCTATATTGTGCTTCAAAGTAGCACCATGTTTTTCATATAGTGAGTCTCATAAGTTGTCTTTCTATACTAGTGGGAATTTTTCATTATATAACTTGGCTTGTATATTCCTACGATGGGCTTCCTCAAATGCCCTAGGTCTTCATGAGCAAGCAAGTTGGATGCACACCCACTAGTTTTCTTTTGTTGAGCATTCGTTTATAGCTCTAGTGCATTTGTTGCATGGCAATCCCTACTCCTCATGTTGACATCAATTGATGGGCATCTCCATAGCCCGTTGATTATCCTCGTCAATGTGAGACTTTCTCCTTTTTTGTCTTCTCCACACAATCCCCATCATCATATTCTATTCCACCCATAGTGCTATATCCATGGCTCGCGCTCATGTATTGCGTGAAGGTTGAAAAAGTTTGAGATTATTTGAGTATGAAACAATTGCTTGGCTTGTCATCGGGGGTATAGAAGTTGGGAACATCTTTGTGTGATGAAAATGAAGCATAGCCTAACTATATGATTTTGTAGGGATGAACTTTCTTTGGCCATGTTATTTTGAGAAGACATGATTGCTTTGATCAGTATGCTTGAAGTATTACTATTTTTATGTCAATATGAACTTTTGTCTTGAATCTTTCGGATCTGAATATTCATGTCACAATTAAGAAGATTTACATTGAAATTATGCCAAAGTATCATTCCGCATCAAAAATTCTTTTTTTACCTACTCGAGGACGAGCAGGAATTAAGCTTGGGGATGCTTGACACGTCTCCAACGTATCTATAATTTTTGATTGCTCCATGCTACTTTATCTACTGTTTTGGGCAATATTGGGCTTTATTATCCACTTTTATATTATTTTTGGGACTAACCTATTAACCGGAGGCCCAGCCCAGATTTGTTGTTTTATGCCTATTTCAGTGTTTCGAGGAAAAGGAATATCGAATGAGTCAAACGGAACGAAATCAACTGGAGAAGTTATTTTTGGAAGGAAAGCAACCCAGGAAATTGGAGTGCACGTCGGGGAGATACGGGCTGCCCACGAGGGTGGGGCGCCCACCCCAGGCGTGCCCCGCCTCGTGGGGCCCCGTAGCTCCTCGACGTATCCCCTGCACCCATATATACTCTTGTACCCTAAAACTTCCAGAACAGAGATTAGATCGGGATTTCCGCCGCCGCAAACCTCCAGAGCCACGAAAAACCAATTGGGACCCTGTTCCGGCACACTGCCAGAGGGGGGAACCCTCACCGGTGGCCATCTTCATCATCCCGACGCTCTCAATGACGAGGAGGGAGTAGTTCACCCTCGGGGCTGAGGGTATGTACCAGTAGCTATGTGTTTGATCTCTCTCTCTCTCTCTCTCTCATGTTCTTGATTTGGCACAATCTTGATGTATCGTGAGCTTTGCTTTTATAGTTGGATCTTATGTTTCTTCTCCCCCTCTACTCTCTTGTAATGAATTGAGTTTTCCCCTTGAAGTAATCTTATCGGATTGAGTCTTTAAAGATTTGAGAACACTTGATGTATGTCTTGTCGTGCGTATCTGTGGTGACAATGGGATATCACGAGCCACTTGATGTATGTTTTGGTGATCAACTTGCGGGTTCTGCCCATGAACCTATGCATAGGGGTTGGCACACGTTTTCGTCGTGATTCTCCGGTAGAAACTTTGGGGCACTCTTTGAGGTTCTATGTGTTGGTTTGAATAGATGAATTGAGATTGTGTGATGCATATCGTATAATCATGTCCATGGATACTTGAGGTGACAATGGAGTATCTAGGTGACATTAGGGTTTTGGCTGATTTGTGTCTTAAGGTGTTATTCTTGTGACACTTATAGGAATAGCCCAACGGATTGATTGGAAAGAATAACTTTGAGGTGGTTTCGTACCCTACCATAATCTCTTCGTTTGTTCTCCGCTATTAGTGGCTTTGGAGTGACTCTTTGTTGCATGTTGAGGGATAGTTATATGATCCAATTATGTTATTATTGTTGAGAGAACTTGCACTAGTGAAAGTATGAACCCTAGGCCTTGTTTCCTATCATTGCAATACCGTTTACGCTCACTTTTACCACTTGTTACCTTGCTGTTTTTGTATTTTCAGATTACAAAAACATATATCTACCATCCATATTGCACTTGTATCACCATCTCTTCGCAGAACTAGTGCACCTATACAATTTACCATTGTATTGGGTGTGTTGGGGACACAAGAGACTCTTTGTTATTTGGTTGCAGGGTTGTTTGAGAGAGACCATCTTCATCCTATGCCTCCCACGGATTGATAAACCTTAGGTCATCCATTTGAGGGAAATTTGCTACTGTCTTACAAACCTGTGCACTTGCAGGCCCAACAACGTCTACAAGAAGAAGGTTGTGTAGTAGACATCAAGGTGGAATTTCTTCTTGATTCCCCCCGCCTCCACGGGAGGAATCTGTCTCGTCGTCATCTGACGACAGGGGTATAACGGCCTTGCGCCGAGGGCCTTTTCCGGCCCCCTTGCCCGCCTCTCCGGGCCCCTCATCCTTTCCGGGTGGGGCGTCTTCTTCTTATTCCTCCTCCCCTTCTTGGGAGGAGTCTTCCTCGTCATCTTCGGACGAGGCTTCTGGCACAACCTTACGTCGGAGACCCTTTCGGATCCCCGGGGCCTTCTTCTCGGCCTTCTTCTCCGGCACCTTGTACGGTGCCGGGACCAGCATCTCCGTCAGGAGAGCGTCAGCTGGGCCCTCTGGCAGTGGAGCCGGACAGTAAACCTGCTCCGCCGTCTCCACATAATCCTGAGGCAAATATGTATAACTACTTAAGGATCTCCCATGAATATATTGGGAAAAACCGAGTCCAGTGGTAGTATGAGAACTCACCTGACTAGGAGCCCGCGAGGCATGAAGCCCGCGGTCCTCGGATGTGGGAGGAGGCACTTCAGAGGCCTTGAACAGCACCTTCCCTGCGCCTTTGTGCGTCATGTCATAGAGCTTCCGGAGCATCTGGTGTTCGGCCGAGACGAACTCCCATAGATTGACTGCCCGCCTTTGACAGGGCAGGATCCGGCGAACAAGCTTGACCTGGATCACGTTGACAAGCTTGATGTTCTTTTCCTTCATGCTTTTGATGCATGTCTGGAGTCCGGTCAGCTCCATAGAATCACCCTAGGACAGGCCCTTCCTTTCCCAGGAGGTGAGCCGCGTGGGGGCTCCAGACCTGGTCGGGGGCCGCCCGATTGGCGCGCCATGTTCGGTGATGTAGAACCACCCTGATTGCCATCCTTTTACGGTCTCCGCAAAGGAGTCGTCCAGCCAGGTGACATTAGGCATCTTGCCCACCATGGCTCCTCCGCACTCCGCTTGCTGGCCACTTACGATCTTCAGCTTCATGCAGAAGGTTTGCAGCCATAGGCTGAAATGAGGTTGGATGAGGAGGAAGGCCTAGCATACGATGATGAACGCCGAGATGTTGAGGATGAAATTTGGGGCTAGATCATGGAAATCTAGCCCGTAGTAGAACATGAGCCCTCGGACGAAGGGATGGAGAGGCAATCCCAGTCCACGGACGAAGTGGGCAATGAATACGACCCTCTCATGGTGTCCTGGGGTCGGAATGACCTGCCCGGCATCCGGTAGCCGGTGCGCTATGTCCGCGGCCAAGTATCCGGCCGCCCGAAGGTTTATGATGTGCTTCTCCTTGACGGTGGAGGCCACCCACTTGCCTCCTGCTCCGGACATGTTTAGATGTGCGGAGGAGACGAGGGCTTGGGCGCTGGAGCTCGAGGGGGCAAGAGTGGGCGAAGGAGGAGGAAGGCGTGGGAAAAAAATGAGGAAATCTTATCCCTTTATAGAGGCGCCGAAAGCGGTACGCCTCCCCACTTGCTCGTTGAGAATCGCTTGCTTCCCAAGCACCGGGCTTGATGGCGTGGTGGTATTACCCATACCCGTATTGATGAGAATCCCGTGATAAGGGGACACGATCTCTGCTTTGACAAGACGTGTCAAAGAAACCGCCTCGCAATATGCGCTGTAGCTGGTTGTGGGAAAACGGTTCGAATAATGATCCGACCATAATTACATGTCACATCATCAGAAAAAGTTGTCAGCAGACTGCATTTGTGAAATATCATTCTCTCTACAGCGGTGTGTACAGATCATCTTATGAATCCGTACATGATTTGAGTGTTTGATGACTACTTTGGAGTATTCAGAGAAGGAACCCGCCTTGCAATGCCGAAGACAATACTGCGCACCGGACTCATCGTCATTGAAGCCTGGTTCAGGGGCTACTGAGGGAGTCCTGGATTAGGGGGTATCCGGACAGCCGGACTGTGTACAACGTCCGGACTATTGAAGCGTGAAGATACTAGACTCAAGACTTCGGCCCGTGTCCGGATGGGACTCTCCTTTGCGTGGAAGGCAAGCTTGGCGATCCGGATATTGTGTTTCCTTCCTTGTAACCGACTCCATGTAAACCCTAGCCCTCTCCGGTGTCTATATAAACCGGAGAGGTTGGTCCTTAGAAGACCGATCACAATTACAATCATACCATCATAGGCTAGCTCTTAGGGTTTAGCCTCTACGATCTCGTGGTAGATCTACTCTTGTACTGTCCATATCATCAATATTAATCAAGCAGGAAGTAGGGTTTTACCTCCATCGAGAGGGCCCGAACCTGGGTAAACATCTGTGTCCCTTGCTTCATGTTACCATCAGCCTTGACGCACAGATCGGGACCCCCTACCCGAGATCCGCCGGTTTTGACACCGACACTTATCACACCCGATCATCACGTGGTGTCTCGGCACGAAGAACTGTCACAACGGTGCATACTCAGGGAGAACACTTATACCTTGAAATTTTAGTAAGGGATCATCTTATAAAGCTACCGCCGAACTAAGCAAAATAAGATGTATAAAAGATAAACATCACATGCAATCAAAATATGTGACATGATATGACCATCATCATCTTGTGCTTTTGATCTCCATCTCCAAAGTACTGTCATGATCTCCATTGTTACCGGCATGACACCATGATATCCATCATCTTGATCTTTTATCAACGTGTCGTCACATGGTCGTCTCACCAGCTATTGCTTTTGCAACTATTGCTATCGCATAGCGATAAAGTAAAGCAATTACATGGCACTTGCATCTTATGCAATAAAGAGACAACCATAAGGCTCCTGCCAGTTGGCGATAACTTTAACAAAACATGAGCATCTCATACAACAATTTATATCTCATCACGTCTTGACCATATCACATCACAACATGCCCTGCAAAAAAAAGTTAGTCGTCCTCTACTTTGTTGTTACAAGTTTTACGTGGCTGCTACGGGCTGAGCAAGAACCGTCTTACCTACGCATCAAAACCACAACGATTTTTCGTCAAGTATGTGTTGTTTTAACCTTCAACAAGGACCGGGCGTAGCCACACTCGATTCAACTAAAGTTGGAGAAACTGACACCCGCCAGCCACCTGTGTGCGAAGCACGTCGGTAGAACCAGTCTCGCGTAAGCGTATGCGTAATGTTGGTCCGGGCCGCTTCACCCAATAATACCGCTGAATCAAAGTATGACATGCTGGTAAGCAGTATGACTATTATCGCCCACAACTCACTTGTGTTCTACTCGTGCATATAACATCTACACATAAACCAGGCTCGGATGCCACTATTGGGGAACGTAGTAATTTCAAAAAAAACTCCTACGCACACGCAAGATCATGGTGATGCATAGCAACGAGAGGGGAGAGTGTTGTCCATGTACCCTCGTAGACCGAAAGCAGAAGCGTTATGACAACGCGGTTGATGTAGTCGTACGTCTTCACGATCGACCGATCCTAGTACCAAAAGTACGGCACCTCCGCGATCTGCACACGTTTGGCTCGGTGACGTCCCACTAACTCACGATCCAGTAGAGCTTCGAGGGAGAGCTTCGTCAGCACGACGGCGTGATGAAACTACCGGCGCAGGGCTTTGCCTAAGCACTATGACGATATGACCGAGGTGGATTATGGCGGAGGGGGCACCGCACACGGCTAAGAGATCAATGATCAACTTGTGTGTCTATGGGGTGCCCCCCTCCCTCGTATATAAAGGAGTGGAGGAGGGGGAGGGCCGGCCCTCCTATGGTGCGCCCCATGGGGAGTCCTACTCCCACCGGGAGTAGGATTCCCCCCCTTCCCTAGTTGGACTAGGAGTGGAAGCAAGGGGGAGAGAGGGGGAAGGAAAGGGGGGGTCCGCCCCCCACCCAATTCAGATTGCGCTTGGGGGGGGGCCTCCTAGGCCTCCCACTCTTCTCTCCCACTATGGCCCAATAAGGCCCATATACCTCCCGGGGGGTTCCGGTAACCTCCCGGTGCTCCCCTATATGCCCGAACTCACCCGGAACTATTCCGATGTCCAAATATAGGCTTCCAATATATCGATCTTTACGTCTCGACCATTTCGAGACTCCTCGTCATGTCCGTGATCATATCCGAGCCTCTGAACTACCTTCGGTACATCAAAATACAAAAACTCATAATACTGATCGTCACCGAACGTTAAGTGTGCGGACCCTACGGTTTCGAGAACTATGCAGATATGACCGAGACACGTCTCCGGTCAATAACCAATCACGGAACCTGGATGCTCATATTGGCTCCCACATATTCTACGAAGATCTTTATCGGTCAAACCGCATAACAACATACGTTGTTCCCTTTGTCATCGACATGTTACTTGCCTGAGATTCGATCGTCGGTATCTCAATACCTAGTTCAATATCGTTACCGGCAAGTCTCTTTACTCGTTCTGTAATGCATCATCCCGCAACTAACTCATTAGTCACATTGCTTGCAAGGCTTATAGTGATGTGCATTACCGAGAGGGCCCAGAGATACCTCTCCGATACAGGGAGTGACAAATCCTAATCTCGATCTATGCCAACTCAACAAACACCATCGGAGACACCTGTAGAGCATCTTTATAATCACCCAGTTATGTTGTGACGTTTGATAGCACACAAGGTGTTCCTCCGATATTTGGGAGTTGCATAATCTCATAGTCTGAGGAACATGTATAAGTCATGAAGAAAGCACTAGCAATGAAACTGTAACGATCATAATGCTAAGCTAACAAACGGGTCTTGTCCATCACATCATTCTCCTAATGATGTGATCCCGTTCATCAAATGAAAACACATGTCTATGGTTAGGAAACATAACCATCTTTGATAAAGGAGCTAGTCAAGTAGAGGCATACTAGGGACACTTTGTTTTGTCTATGTATCCACACATGTACTAAGTTTCCGGTTAATACAATTATAGCATGAATAACAAACATTTATCATGAAATAAGGAAATAAATAATAACTTTATTATTGCCTCTATGGCATATTTCCTTCAGTATTTCTCTCCAATCTATCGATTTGGTTTGGCCAACTAGATTGATTTTTCTTGCAATGGGAGAGGTGTTTTGTGATGGGTTTAATCTTGCGGTGTCCTCACCCAGTGACAGAAGGGGCAGCGAGGCACGTATTGTATTGTTTCCATTAAGGATAAAAAGATGGGGTGATATCATATTGCTTGAGTTTATCCCTCTACATCATGTCATCTTGCTTAAGGCGTTACTCTGTTCTTATGAACTTAATACTCTAGATGCAGGCAGGAGTCGGTCGATGTGTGGAGTAATAGTAGTAGATGCATGCAGGAGTCGGTCTACTTGTCATGGACGTGATGCCTATCTTCATGATCATTGCCTTAGATATCTTCATAATTATCCGCTTTTCTATCAATTGCTCAAAGGTAATTTGTTTACCCACTGTATGCTTTATTCAAGAGAGAAACCTCTAGTGAAACCTATGGCCCCCGGGTCTATTTTCCATCATATTATTTTTCAGATCTATAAACCAAAAAATCCAAAAATACCTTTCTGCAGTTTATTTCTATTTACTTTGTTTTGCCTTTTATTTATCTTTTATATCTATCTCTATTAGATCTCACTCTTGTTCGTGACCGTGAAGGGATTGACAACCCTTTTTTCGCGTTGTGTGCAAGTGTTTGTTAGTTTGTGCAGGTGCATATATTGGGGACTTGCTTGTGCCTCCTACTGGATTGATATCTTGGTTCTTAACTGAGGGAAACACTTATCTCTACTTTGCTGCACCACCCTTTCCTTTTTAAGGGAAAAATCAACACAAGCTCAAGAAGTAGCAGACATCATCGACCGAACCTCTCACGGACAGAGGAAGGGAATTAAATCAATTATGGTCCTAGTTTCCTGGGAGACCTGGCAAGAGCGTAACAACTACACCTTCAGGGGGAAATAATTGCGTCGTTCAACAATATCAATGTGGCAGTCGTCCGATCTTAGAGCTTTGGCATCTTGCTAGAGCAAAGTGTCTACAGAGCCCCTTCAGGGATGACCATGCATGAGAGATAGCTTTAGCTCCGGCCTCTTGAGGCCCTATAATTTTTTCCTCCTTCAGCTTTGATCCTTGCATCCACCTGACTGATGTTTTCTACTGCTTTCTGCTCAATTCAATCAAAGCCAGCAATTTGTTGGATCTTTAAAAAAATCTAGTACATCCTCCTTGACAAGGAAAGCTACCTCTAGGACTCTGAAATGGTATTTTTGAAAAATCATTTTTTCTTGAAATAGGGGCAAAAGTATTGGCTCATCGATTAAGCAGGAAGAATAAAGTTGCCTAGTTAATTTACGTAAAATCGGGCAAAAACCGAAACTGGCGAACCACAAGTGGACTACTCACACGACATGGAACCCCGCAACCACACAGGCGGCCCACAAAACGCTCTCTACACACAACCTAATCTCAGTACTACAAAAGCACAAAAGAACCCCCCCCCCCCCAATGAGAACACCTCAAAACTACATATCAGGCACCACCCAAACCACAATGACAATGCATATCAAGAGGACGGTCTGAGAGATTGAAGAGCATCCATCAAGCAACCATACACGCCTTCCCTATGTCACCACTCTTCTTGCATTTGCCCATCTTCTCACTTTTGTCCCTTTTCTGTTGTCCTCCTTGGGAGGTAAGCAATTACCCTGCCTGATCCAAAGCTTGCAGCAAGTTAAAGATCTTTCACAAAGATATCATCGGGAGAAAGTATGGACGCACATGGCTCGATAAATTTACAAGAAAACTGGCAATAAAACTATCAAGAAAACCAGAAGTACATTTGTCCTCCGATGAATAACCTGCATAGAAGATGAAACACATTTTTTGGTCGAAAACTACATCATTCTTGGTAAGCAAAGCCTAACATAAGGTTGTCATCCCTACAAAATATGTGTAGAAAATTGTTTATCAATACCCATAATCAATTGTGAATCAATCTGTGGTTTGATGATTAGGAGGATAGTGGTGTCCCGAGCCCACCAGGGTTCAAATCCTAGACTTAAACCAGTGCTCGCATTTTCCTAGATTTATCTCAGGCCTTCTGACGACATGCGTTCAGCGGGAGAAGATGTTCTCGTCGACTACGAAGGCATCTATGGCGACTTTATCAATCTCAAGATGATGTGCCGGCTCAGTCTCTCCGAGGTGCCAGGGGTGTGTATGCGCCCGTTCATAAGGTGGGTGTATGTGTATTTTGAGCGTCTGTGTATGTATCATGTTAAAAAATACCCATAACCAATTGCCGAATATATTACGCATAGTCGCGCACTACCAGGGGTAAAAGTTTGAAGCAACTTGACCAACACAAAATAGGTGTTTAATAGACTCATCACACGCCTGATTATCTCTACTCAAGATCACAACTTTGTTTAAAAACTAGAGGAATATCTTCACTCGAAGGAGTTGTTTGAGTTTCCATTTTTCTTTTATTATCGACAGGAACATCGCTGCGGGCAATTGCCTTATATAAGGACTTGACCGAAAACTTGTCATTCTGATGCAAGTTCCATCGAAACTTGTCAACTAATTTGACAACTGAATGTTCTTCAAAGTGTCAGCAATTCATTACATAATGCAAGGCAAGGCCCTAATAGATCCATGCAGAAATAAATATCAGGGTTAGCTTGCCCCAAGACTTATGCGATTGTGACGAATTTATGTCTAACAATGCAAAACAGGCTTGGGTATAGCACCATCTCGAAATCTAACCTGAGAATTGTCGCTAACCGAGAAAATGCCAGATTGAAAAAGAATTTCTTGACCTTCATCACGCTGGACAAAAATGTGAATCACCTTCACTGGGTTTTCAGTGGAGTTATGAGATGACTTTTTGGAACCCACTCACTTGTTACAAATGATTTCCTCCACACCCTATTCTCAAGGAGTAGTTTATATAAAAATTTACCTAGGGGTTGTCATTTTTATTAGAAAACACACTTTTGAAGTTAAAAAAAGTCCCTGTAAGTGCATATAGATGCCCCCTATGTTTATATATAACAACAGTAAAATTGAACAATGCGGACTAGAAAAATGAGAATTACGTGCACCTACAATAGGTGTATTGCTGTTATGTATCAACATATTTCTTTCTTGTAGCGCACAAACAAATATATTTATTGAAGTAAATAGGAAATAACTTTCTCTTTCCATCTTTGGCTCCATAATTTAAAAAAAACTATGGATTTTTTTCACAAGTACATATAGATGCCCCGTATATACATGTAAAATTTAATGATATATCGTACTTAAACCAATATTACAGGGAGGTCAATGGTTGAATCAAATAACCACTATTGTATTTTCCCCTAGAATTAAGACTTTTAATAACTCAAGCAAAAGCACTTTGAAAAAAATGTAAATCAAATCAATTTGGTAATTGATAATTACCCTAATCCCATGAATATTATGTTACTAACTAGGTTAAAATTCTGGGGCCATGACACACATGAATAGCCAGTACCATTAGGCCTCGGCAATATAGTAGGGTTGTACACAATTTCAAGCGCGATAAAACATTTCGAACTTAACCAATGAATACACACGTGAGATGGTTGGTTTCAAGCAATGTTTGAGCCAGGCCAAGTCGTTGATATCTTCGGGTTCGGTCATGAGTTTAGTAAGGTTGCACCAGTTCTTCTAGAGATTTTGTCAGTATAATAATCAAACAATAAATGACAACTCAACCAACAATTTTTGAGATATAAATACACATGCATGATTTGAGATGTGTGATTTCGATACCTTTAAGGCACACATGCACATGCGACTAACTACTACCCCCCAACAATGGGATGAACAATTTCCACCAATAAACGAGCATCACTGGCGAGCAAGAGCGGATGAGGAAATTTGAGGACAAACATCCTGTTCACACGTCATAAACTCTTAAATTTTCTATTTAGTCACACTTAAACTTGACATTCTTATACTCTAGAAACCTCTTTCAAATTTCATTTTAGATTTATACATTTAAAGTACTCTGCAAAGTGTTGTAGATATTAAGGATGCTACTGATAAAGGACACATATAGATATGCACTATAATATATTAAGAGGCATACATTAGTTTGTGTATAATGCAATACTTTGATATGCTTATATTTAGGGTGCAATCCATTATAATAATAGTTTTCCAAGCATCACAAATAAAGTGAAATAAGAAAACAAATTCTTGCAAACATTATAAATATGTGGCTTCACATATATATTTTGATTTTATTTATAATTGTGCTAAATATATGTATAAATATTAATTAAGATAATACATTGAAACCTCATAAACAATGATATACATTAATGGCCAGATGAGCTATGGTGAAGTAAAACCGTTCAGTATAAATAGGAAAAAATGATTGATTTTAACTTGCATTAGTACTACAAAATGTTGGGAATAATAACAACAATATCTATATCATTGTAATATACATCTCAATCGCATACATCTAATAGATTACAAGTAAGTTTATATTAATATATTTTGTTATGTTTTAATAAAGTGCATCAACTTTTACAGCTATGATATACCATTAGGTTCATCTATATTTATGTCCTTATGGACATGGACTACGAACCTAAACCTTTAATTTCCTAATGTCCGGTTCTCCTTTATTACTAATCTTTAATAGCTTGTGGTATGTCTATGCATGTTCGAGCCTTTAAATTACTAATTAAAATGTCTCTTACTCTGTTCGAGTTTAAAGGGGCGGTTGACCATGATGAATCATCCGTCTTTACAAAGATTGTCAGGCTTAGTTTTTGCATGCAAGTATTAATAATACTATTTCATTGGTTATATGTAAGGGAGAGTGTGCCACATTCTGGGTATGAATTGTATACCTTGAGTGTATATTCCTACTGCATGTAGGATAATGAGTGAACTAATGGGTAGCTAGACATCAATTCTGGCACAAGTCCCATCATAACTTGGTCCGAGAGAAGTGGCCCACCGGCCTTTTAATTTCTGAAATTATTATACATACGGCGAAAACTCATCCAATACTTGTACGATGGTATAATGGACCGTGAAGTTCTACATCAAGTTGTAATCAACGGTCCTTGTTTCGTGTCGTATGGGGATCAGACACTTTCTATCATACGTCAGGCAGTGCTCTTTAATCCCGGATGGAGTGAGTACATGTTAAGTTAGATAATAATGTGAAACATTGATTACCACAAATATGTATTTATTTGGGGGTTCCAAGATGTTCCGAGCTTAATAATGACTATGTACACACTTGGATGCTCTTTGAAATTCAGAGCTCTGAGTGATCATGAACTTTTTTGGCCGAGTGACAGTGGGTGGTAGTTAATGTCAGCTATTAAAAAAATATTCTTATGCAAAGTTAGAAGAGTTCTACAAACGCTAAGCTTTTTTTTGGTTCTATCCATTTTGAATTTTTAACATTTATTATATTTTAGTATGAGCCTGGTCCATGAGATTCAAGAAAGGAATTGGGTTGTTTTTAGTATATTATTATAATAAGACTTGAACATTACAACGGTATAGACCTTGTCTTGTATTCTCCATTGTTTTTGAATTACTCTTTTCACATTTGTATTTGTTGGTTTCTAGATGTAGCATTGCTATTTATGGATATTTATTTTTTATATACAATTGTAGTTCAACATGATAACCGGATTTTTTTGCCAAAAAACAACATGATAACCGGATTCTCCATAGTGAACATCATGGTATGCATGAACATGAACAAAGTTCAACAACTTAAGGTGCTAATTTTATACTCCCTCCGTCCCAAAATTTAAGACAATAATTTTGGGACGGAGGTAATATATTTTTAATGGTGAATGTGCATCAAGTTTTTGACTACGATGATGATAATTTTGTACTGTGGGAGGGGACATTTTTGCACTATGCCTTCTTTGCCGAGTTGATATTTTGCCTTGATCCTGCTGACAGTCCATGATTGGGAGGAGTGGTGCTCCCCGCACACCACCATCTTGTACTTGGTAGTGCCGCCCGTTTCTCCCGGCACAACTCCACGGGCTCCACGCTAGCGTCGAAGTTCGACTGCAAATACAAGCTATTCGTTCCACAAAAAAGGAAGAATATTAAGTATAAATAACTCAATCGGTACAAATTATAAATTGTCATGTGCGAGAGAGCTGCCGATACATACCCCGTAGAAGAAGGCGACAAATACACGGTAGCAGGGAGAGTTGTTGACGACTCCGTGCGATTTCTCCAATCCGAGCAGTCTCAAGCAAGTGCCAAACATAACATGTCCCACAATTTTTTGCAGCAAGTAGGCCTTAATACAACATTGTATCTTTGTACTACAAATTTCATTTTATGTAAATTTAACATGGACGGCTGTGCTGAACACTTTCGTCAACGGAAGAGCTGTAGAACATTAATAGAGCTGAAATCTATTGTAAATCATGTGGTCGACGTGTTCATTTGTCTAGATCATACACACTTTGTTTATTCCATTACGTTGTAGTCAACTCGTAAGTAACATCGTGCAAACCGCCCACACATGACTCTCACAACAGCAATATCTTGGTGTTTTCAAAGGTCACGGCGGCATCATCTATGCGTGCCCATCAAGCGACGGTGTTGGCCGGGGTTGCCTCCGGTGCAGGCGCGGCGTCTGCTGCCGGGGCAGCCTCGGGTGCAGGGGCGGCGTCTGCTGCCGGGGTAGCCTCCGGTGCGGGAGTGGCTTCGGCCTCCCAGAAGGCAGTCTTCTTCCCGGTCTTGGAGACCGTCTGGAAAACATCTTCTGGCTTGACGTTGCCCTTCACGGTCACCTTCTGCTGCTCCATGTCTATGTCGAAGCTCTCGACGCCTGCCTCCGGGAGAAGAAGCAAAGCATTAGCAGTGAGGCCACCATAGAATTCTACTCCCTCCGTCCCATAATATAACAGCTTTTTTAAACTGAGGGAGTAGTTCAGTTCCAATGGATTCACTGTGAAGTTTTTTTAGTCATTCCCTTTGAGGTTCAAACTGATTTTGACAAGCTAATGAAACTACTAGGTAGGTATAAATGCATTGGTGGAGTAGCTTTGAAAGGAAGCAAGTAGACGCAGATAGAGAATAACCTTCCATTTTGGTGAGCACCCTTTTAACCGCCCCCGAGCAACCTCCGCAGGACATTGCAACCTTGAGGACGACAGTCTGCCCATGGTAAGATGAAAAGATTTTTGTTTCTGTTAGATTCTAACCGATCAAACATTATCTTAGCTTATTTCGATCAACCGATCTCTTTCTTTTGACGAATGATCAACTAATCTACCAAGGGGTATATTATAATGTAATATAAAGGCGACAAATTAGAAGGCTCTCCCAGGCTAGCTACTTCCTATTGATTTTTCTTGATCTATTCATCAACCAATAACTGAGAAGAGAGGAACCGTGCTATGTTAAAAAGAGATGTTGGGTAAATAAGAAGGCAGGGAAAGAGATGGTACCTCGGAGGCCATGGCTGGCAGCTGCAGCGGGAGTCAACAGGAGAAGGTCGGGAGACGGGGATCGATGTCGTCGGAGGGAGAGTTTGATGATGCCTGCACCTGTCCTGGTTTCAATGATTGCGGTTGGGGGGCGACTTAAATAGACGCCTGCCAGGAGGAGGAGGAAGAAGAAGAAGATGCGTAGCACGGAAGCACAAGGAAGGGGCGGTGAGCGGTGGGTGGACGTGCACCAAACACGCATAAAGCTAGCAAAGCATCCTCCTGGACCGATCGATCGGTAGGGATGGGCATTGTTCATGCCGGCCAGCCGGCCTGCGTTGGCTTGGGAGGGGTAGTACAAGTGCCGGAAGTAGTACACCCTTCCCTTGTGCAGTACACATGCTGTACATTTGCCTTTTCTTTTCAAGGGGTCGCTGTACATAGATTCTTGTTTCCAAGGCCAGCAGCGAAGAGTGAGTTTGAAGTTCCACCGCGCCACCAGCCCACGGCCCACTATACTCTAGGCCCACAACTATGAGAGGGGAAGCGCGCTTTGTTTGAGAGCAACTTTCTTTTTGGGGTGTCTGAGAGCAACTGAGGCTCATGTCCGATCAGATGATTGGCTGAAATCAAAGTATGGTTACGTGAAATTAAATGTTGACACAAGATTTGATAATGACACAGTCGCAGCAACATTTGGAGCAGTTATCCAAGACCATAGGGGGAAATTTATAGCGGCTGCTAATGAAAAAATGGACCTTTGCTTCGACTCGTTCACAGCAGAAGCAATTGCAGTGAGGTTTGGTTTGAATCTTGCTAATACCGTTGGATGCAGTAAGATTGAAGTGAATTCGGACAGCGTAGAGGTGGTGAATGCGTTGAGCCAAGGCTACTTTTCTTCAGTCGCTTCATCCATTATAGATGACTGTTATTTCATGTCATTAGGTTTTTCCCATGTCACTTATGATCATTGTAATAGGGAACGTAATCGAGTAGCTCATGAACTAGCAAGGTTAGCTAGGTTTTCTTCTCCGAGTGTTTGGATGGATAACGCCCCTGATGAGGTTATCCCTTTACTTGTAAATGATGCTACTTTACTTATGAATGAATAAAGGAGAAGAAGTTTATAAAAAGATAAAGGGGCGGAAGCGCCGCAAGGGTCACTTTGTATGGGCTAAGAGCACGTCAAGTGGTTCGTTCAGCCGTTGCCACGTGTCATGTGCTAGGCGCTCCCTCTGAATTTTGTTTTTTATTCTTTTTACATGTTTCCGAGTTTTAGATGTTTTTTTTCAGTTTTTTGATTTACGTCTGGTTTTCCTAGGTTTTGGAGTAAAAAATTGTGAATGTTCTTTTTGGTGCAAAGAAAAAAAATTGTGCTTCCGGGATAAGCACAAATTTGCTTTTCGTGGAGTCACAGATTTGCTTATGCGAGAAGCATAGTTGTGCTTCTCGAAAAGCAAAAAAAAAAAAATCACATAATTATTTTTTTGCGCGATGTTTTTGCTTCCACGAGAAGTACAGATTTGTTTTTATGAAGACATAGATTTGCTCCCATGAGAAGCACATAGTTGTGCTTCTAGGGAAGGGAAAAAAATAATTTTTTGCATTTTTTTTCTGGCTTTCTCAAAGCACATATTTGCTTCTGCGAGAAAAGGAAAAAAATCTTGATTTCTTTGCGTGAACTTTTTTCTGCACAACTATGATTCTTCGGAAAGAAAAAATTATGATTTTTTCCGTGCTTTTTTGTGCTTCCACTAGAAGCACATACTTGCATCTCATGGAGGAACAAATCTTTGCTTCTTGAAAAGGAAAAGAAGTTGAAACTGGCATTAAAATGGGATCTAGTTTCGTAAATCTCGACGCTAGAAATCCAATGATGAAAACGATTCAAAATTTGGACACATGGTGCGAGCGATAAAACGTTTTGAAAAAACAAATCTATGAAGAAAAATGAGAAAACTCTCAAATTACGACAAGTGGCGAACATGCAGTACGCCACTTGTCAACGCTGAGAAGGTGGGAGTAACCTTTGCAAAAGGTACCCCTGAACTAGTGATTTAGGCGTCGGCTTTGTCTCGCCCTCAGCCAGAGACAAAACCCCAATTCTTATTTGGCGCTAGCTGCACTGGTTACAACGCTTTTGGTAAAAGACGCACCCCCCACCCCCCTTTGTTCGATACGGTTAGAATGGATCGTTTCACCATCTTAGGTACGAGTTGGACGCTCTTGGGTTTGGGAAGTTTCCAGAAGCTTCCTGGGCTAGTTTTGTTAAGTTTTGGAAGGTTTTAGCTGGTTTTTCTTTGTTTGGCTTTTCTGTACGGTTTTTCTTTTTTCTTTTCTACGATGCGTGAAGTTTTTCAAATTTAATGTTTTTCCAAGGGCCAGGAGCGATGAGTGAGTTTCAAGTTCCCACCCGTGCCTCCAACCCACCATACCCTCGGCCCACCACCATCAGAGGGGCAATGCTCTCTTCGTCTCGCCCGCATGAGACGGGCGGCCCTATGTCTCGCTTCACGCGAGACAGAGGGAACCCTCTCCTGAAGAAGGGAGTCGCGAGTTGGGCCGGCCCAGGCACGCGGGAGCCACATCCTCTTTTTCATGTCTTTCTTTTGTTTATTCTTTCAAATATTCTAAATATAGTACACAAAACACTTTACGTAAAGCATATTAAAAAATGTTAACCAAGCATTTGAAAATGTTAAATGTGTGTACACTAAATTTTTCTCATGTATACAAAAAATATATAAAAATATTAGATGTGTGTGAAAAAGTTGATCACATATTTTAAGAATGTTAATTAGTCACTTGAAAAAATGGTTAAGCAAGTATTTGAAAATTGTTAAATGTGTATATAAAAATGTTGATCATGTATTAAAAAAATTTAACATGTATTTCATAAATATTAATCAACCATTTGAAAAAATGTTAATCAAGCATTAAAAAAGTTAAAGTTCCATAGAATAAATGTTGACCTTCTATTAAAATATATTCAATCTTGTATTGTATTCAAAAATGTTAAACTTGTGGTTGAAAAAGTTGATAAAGCATTTGACAAATGTTAAATTTATATAGAAAAATATTGACCATGCATTCAAAAACTGTTCATCAAGCACTTAAAAATGATAAATGTGTATAAAAATGTTGACCATGTATTAAAAATGTTAATAAAGCATTTGAAAAATGTTAAATGTACATAGAAAAATGTTGACAGTGTATACAGAGAAAATGTTGACCGTGCATTCAAAAATGTTAATCTTGCATGAAAAATGTTAATCAACCATTTATAAAAAATACTAAGTGTGTATAGAATTTTTTTACCATGTATTTAAATAATCGTAATCTTGTATTTGAAAAATGTTAAATGTATGTAGAAAAAATGTAGGCCGTCTATTAAAACATGTTAATCTTGCATTTGAAGAAATGTTAATCAAGAATTTGAAAATTGTTACATGAGTATAGAAAAACATTTGAGCATGTATAGAATTTGAAAATGTTTAGAATGTGTATCAAAAAATGTTGACCATGCATCAAAAAATGTTAATCTTTTATTCAAAAAATTTAAAATTATATATAGAAAAATGTTGACTATGTATTAAAAAATGTCAAAATTGTATGGGCAACGCTACGCGGGGTGCCATTAAATTCAGCTACGATTTGTGCAGCAAGGACGATGTTGCGCTCGAACATTTGTAACATGGTTCATGTTGTGGAACTTTTGCAACAGAGGTACTGCTGCAGGAATTTTCCTGGAACAGAGCTAATGTTGCAAAAAATCTCCTTATATGGTACTATCTACTGAAGAAGTTTTGCAACATCACAAATGTTGCAGAAATCTTTCTTGCAACAGCGAGGATGTTGCAGAAAAAGGCCACCATCGTACGCCACGAGCTCCCGTCAAACGGTGGTGAGGGGGGAGTAGTGTTGCCCGTCACTGTCGACGGGCGTCGGGCCGCCGACCAGATCGCCCATCCTCCTCTCCGACAAGGTGTGTGCACACCACGCGCAGTCGACAGACATGGTGGAGGTGGACGGCAAGCACCACGGTGGCGACCACGCCCAACCACCGGTTGCAACAGTGCACCACGGCAGCGAGGGCGCCAGACCCATGACTCACAGCAAGCCGGGGCCACCTCGTTGTGCTGCCGGTGCCTCGGGGTGAAAGGAGAGAAGACATAGTGGTTGTCAAGGATTTGCGTGAGATCCAGATCCTGCAACAGACTAGTTGTTGTGGTGGAAGAGATTGAAACAACGACTCAGTTGTTGCGGTGGGAGAGATTGAAACAACAACTCATTTATGTATATGAAAAATGTTAAACCAAAAATGTGAAAAAGGTATAATGAAAAACAAAAAAACATTGGATTTGCGTTGAAGAAAAAAATAATGAGAAGAAAGAAAGAAACATAAATGAAAACGAAGAAAACAACAACAAAAATAAACCATAACAAAAAATGAAAAAAAACAATGAAGAAAGGAAAACAAAATCAAAAACATAAAAAGAATGCAAGGAAACCGGAGAAAACCAAGGCTATTAGAGAAAAAGAAACAAAAACAAGAAAAAAATGGAAGCAAAAAATCAGAAAAAAAGGAATTAATAATCGGGAACAATACAAAAAAGGTGAAAAAACAAAGAAAACAAAAAAAAAGCCGTAGAAACTCATGAAGAAACAAAAATAAACGATAGGTCCAAGAGAAGGCGCCGACAGAGCCTTCCATTGACTCCATTTTTCATGTGACCCCGGGTTGTAATAATCCTAAAAAATGTATACAACTTCAATGCTATTTCTACTTTTTGTCCTTACGATACGTTTGTACATTTTGAATAGTAGTACAACTTTGCACTTTGAAGCGTTTAAAATGCCCAACAGACCATGGTAGGTTGGGATGAACAGTCCGCTGCTCTACTCGAAGGCAAATGTTTCTGGATACTAGAATAAGTGTCGCCTAAACCGTGCAAGGAATTCCGTCTCTGCAAAATAAGGATGACTGGTCACCTGTGTTTCCATCGGTACCTAGAAGATGGGGAGTGGATAGCGCCGGTGCGGCGACCCTGATTCTCGTGGCCGACGCCCGTCGCCGCCGCCGCATTACCATGGCCACGGCCCCTGTCGCCCTCCCTTGTGATATTTCCAAAACGAGTCAAGCAGGTAACGACATAATCCGGCCGCTCCGATGGAAGATCCCGTGGAAGATGGTGGATAGAAAGCCATGATAATGATGGGAAGATAGGTTGGACTGACGGGAGCCACCGGGGGATCTTAAACCTGTGTTCCCTCTGTCGCGTGATCCACACGTACATCTCCTTCCAGCTCGTGCCCGGGAAATCGTCGTCGGAGCCGCCGCGGAGTGATCACAGTTGAAGAGGTAGGTTTAGGGTTTTGCGTGGGTGGCTAACATCCAGCCTCACGTCTCTTTATATAGATGATCATAATACAATTACATATGTATACAAATATGTGTACATGTACAATATGCTATACCTATTTTACATGCCCCCTCAATCTGTACTACATACAAGATTCAGATTGGTTCTAAAACGGTCTAGCATCTGTCGAGTAGCGGGTTTAGTAAATACATCCGCTAGCTGATCATCAGTTGAGATAAACCTGACTTCCAGTTTACCAACAGCTACTCGTTCCCTCACAAAATGGAAATCAATCTCAATGTGTTTGGTCCGAGCATGAAACACTGGATTCGCCGTCAAGTAAGTTGCGCCTAAGTTATCGATTTTTTTTTCAAAACTATCACCTTTTTTGAAGCAAATTCGGAAACTATATCACAGAATGAAAAAAATGCAAAACTATGACCACATCGGCCACGTGGAGGCGAAAAGGACTTTCCGCCAACCTTCGACCGAAAAGAGGACGTCGGCCGCGGTTGACCGAAAGCAGGTTGTGGTGGGCGAAGAGTTCTTGTCGGTGGTGGCGGGCGAAAATAATAACTTCGCCGGTGGTGGCGAAATGGGCCCTTTTCGGCCCAGCCGAGTCAAGTGTACTTGACCACCGAGACCGAAAAGGTTGGATAAGCCCGAGCGGTGGCTTCTTCCTCCGTGTCGTTCTTTGTTCTTCTTCTCTCCTTTCTCTCTCTCTCGTTTTTCTCTGTAGGTCGCCACCCCACCCAGATCTCCTCCATTTGCCACCCATTTTCACATCCAAGCCACAGAATCGGTAGATCGTAGCAAACTCCGACGGCCTATGGTGTTTTTTTTGCTATGGGATAGTTTTTGATGCATTTTGGGAACAAAAAGTACTTTTCGGCCTAGAGTAGACCAAAAAGTACTTTTCGGCCTAGTGTAGACCGAAAACAGCCATTTCGGCCAGCTCAAGCACTTTTCGGCCATGGCACGGCCGAAAACACTACTTCGGCCAACAGTTGGCCGAAAACTACCTTTTCGGCCTCCACGTGGCTGACAGGGTCATAGTTTTGCATTTTTTTCATTCTGTGCTATAGTTTCCGAAATTGCTACAAAATACGTCATAGTTTTGAAAAAAAATCTAAGTTATCACACCACAATATGGGTGTGCGCTGCCGTGTAACTCCAAGTTATGTGAGAACTGTGTCTATCCAAATGGCTTCAGCCGCGCCATTGACCAATGCCTTATACTCTGCCTCGGTGCTAGACCTCGAGACTCTAGGCTGCTTCTTGGAACTCCAAGATATAAGATTGGGTCCAACAAATACAGCAAAGCCACAAGTAGAACGCCTGTCATCAACACAGCCTGTCCAGTCTGCATTGGTGAATATACTGACTCCAGTAAATCTGGACTTACGAATCCGTAGTCCCGTGTCTAGCGTACCTTTGACATACCTCAGAATACGCTTAACTGCTTCCAAATGAACCTCCGTAGGCTGAGCCAGGAACTGGCACACTTTGTTCACGGCAAAGGAGATATCTGGACGAGTGAGCGTCAGATACTGAAGTGCTCCAACTACACTGCGATACCTGAAAGAGTCGTCAGTACTCAGCAATGCACCACTGTGACGCGAAAGGCTCTTGGATGTAGCAAGTGGAGTGGAAGTGGACTTGCAGTTCTCCATGTTGACGCGATGAAGGAGATCAAGTGCATACTTCTTCTGCGTCAATGTCATGCCCCCTGAATGAAAGGACGCTTCCAAACCAAGGAAGTACTCCAATCGGCCCAAGTCTTTGATGGGAAAACTCGCAGACAAGGACTGCACAAAGGCGATCCACCACAGTAGGTGTAGAACCAGCAACCACAATATCATCAACATACACCAGCATGTATATCTGAATAGCACCATGTGAAAAGATGAACAGGGACGCATCTGCCTTGGAGGGAACAAAACCAAGCTGTGAGAGCCGCTGACTCAACCGAGCATACCAGGCACGCGGCTACTGTTTGAGCCCATAGAAGGACCTCTGGAGTACAAGTGACAAAGAATGTTCAGCATAATGGAAAGGCACTCACATCAGCAACACTGATTTTATCCGGTCTGAAGACATAATCTTCCAAATCAACTCACATCAGCAGCACAGATTTTATCCGGTCTAGAGACATAATCTTCCAAATCAACTAACATCTTAAAGCTCCCTTTATCAAAAAAAATCAACTCAGATCAGCAACACTGATTTTATCTAGTCAGAAGATATAATTTTCTAAATCATCCTCGTCACTCAAGTTCATCTTAATTAACAGTACAAACCTGAAAGAAAGGAGGTCATCCCAATTATCAGATGCAAACAAAACATAATCTCAAAGAAGATGAAGAAACTAAGATTTCAATAGACCGCAGCCACCACGATGCTCCTGCTCGCTGGAGTGGTGGAGGTTGTATCCCGTCGAAGGCGTGGTGGTGGTGGCCCATGACGAGCAGTCGGTGGGCTCTGTCCTTGGGGCAGCGCACAGCCCAACCTCTCAATGCCCGAGATCCTCCTGAGGAGAGCCGCCGTCGCCGCCGTGCGCCACGTCTCCTGCCGGAGCCATGGCGCTGGAGCTCCGCCGTGAGCTCCTCGCGTCGCCAGCCGACGAATCCGACCCCCCTAGCTGAATCCGGTCTGCCACGAGCCCCAAGCCGCCCTTCCTCTGCACTCCTTCTCCGCCTTGCCGCATCTCCACCTTAGTTCCTCATCTCCATGGATCCCCTTTTCCCTGGTACACGGGAGCTGGAGGTTAGCGATTGAAACGTACAGGCACAGGAGAACCAAACGTTTCTGAGATGTCCGACGGAGCTCGACGCAGCGCGCGAACCTAGCCTTGGTGAGACGGCGGCGCGGCTGCTGCAACGAGAGGAGTCCGGTCGGCGAAGCTCGGCGGCCGCGTGCGCATCATCCAGCCACGCGCAGCCGCTCGCGGGCGCACGCGAAGCCACAACGGCCATGGCTGATGGCGGAGCTTCTCCTTTCGCCGCTCGCCTTCGCTCGTCGGAGCCCCAAGCACCGCCGCCGTGGAGTGTCCCCCTCCCCGGCGCTCCTTCCACTGCTCCGCAGCTCAGACTGTAGAGCGCTCGCCTTATCCATCCTTGTGCGGCGCGGCTGGAAAGGAAGACGGCGTGGACGAATCGTTTTTCACTTATCCATGGATTGCGGGTTGAATACTAAAAAGCACAGGGACCTTTATGCAAAAAGGCCGCGACGATGAACCAACGGGAAAAAAGTTGACGTGTATTCAATTATGTGCAAAACACATATGTTATTCATGAAAACTGTGCGTGCAAACAATCTCGTATGTCGCAATGTATATTATAAAATAAATTTCAGAGTTCGTTTGGTACTCGATAGTTTACCTACCGTCGTGCACAATTCGCTTTGCTCCCTCACCTTTAGTTTGGTGTGAAACTTGTAGCATGCAATATTGATCCTTGAAAACATAAATTGATACGATTTATATTTACATGTGACATTGACCTATAAAGATTTCACCGTATTATCGATCAAATATAAGCCACTTTCATATATTTTGCACAAGCAATTGAGAAATAAAATTATTATTGTATTTGGATCAAAATCTACTACCTTTGCTTCCCAAGAAAAAACTTCCTTCTAAATGCATAATTATTACTGCACATGATTCTCAATATGAGCAAATCTTTGTATAAATCTATGCAAAACCAAATCACTAAGTTACTCACCAAGATACACAATGCAATTTCAAACCAGCAAATGAAATATAAATTTGTAGAACTTGCTTAATGGAAGATAATCGGATTCCCCAACATTTGTTCGGCTGCTATGAAACTGGGTCCTTCTATGTCTTGCATATTCCATAACAGGGGCTGTTCTAGCCGTGTATCTGTCTTTTGGTGAACAAATTGAACTTATATTCAAGAATCAGCCACGTCAGCACCGGCTACTGGGTGCTATGCATGCATGTGGTCCTGGGCTACCGCTCGCGTACGTCTCAAGTATGCTCGTACCGGCCACGTCAGCTTAGGGCCTACTGCAAGCTTATCAAGTAGCTCGCCGGCGTCAAAATCTCCAGTCCCTAACCTAAGATTTTGCCCCATTCCAATCTCACCATGGGCAGCTACAGAGTGACCGATAGCGAGTTCTACATCAACGGTGCCGTTGTCATCGGCTACACCCATTTGCTTGCAGAAGATGGCGTTAGTCGTAGCTTGACTCAAGGTTCTCTCCGCAGGAGGCATGGCGGAGGGGCGAGCCCTGTCTATGTCCGAAGGTGCTCCTAGCGTGCACGCCCGCCAATGGATGCGCTCGTGGCGCACTACATGAGCATGCGTTGCTGTGTCTTTGGCGGCGGCGGTCGGAGATGGCAAACGCCGGCGCACTTCTGGGTGCCACCGAACGAGAAGCAGTGCGGCGTCCCACCGTCTATGCTGCGTATCAAAGTCGCTTTGCCCAGTGGCTGATTTTGTCGGCGCCGGAGAAGCGCAGCCATGTTATCGAGAACTTAATTACGTGTAGGCTTACATTCACCCCTGCTCTGGGCATGGTTGATGGCAGTGGCGAGTTCTGAACTTGGGCATGTCCTTGTTATGTTAACCGTAGGTGCTATGTATGTCCGGTTAGTGAACTTGGCTGTCAGCTATTTAGTAAATTATATCTGTAGCTCCTTTGTTAGTTATGTAACCTCAGGCGTGCATTGAGAACTATGATAATGTTAGTGGTTGTGTTGGAAGGTTCTCTAATATCAAGTGTTGTCCTGACCGATCCTTGTGTACACGCACGTGAAGTTCACTTTGTACAGTACCTTTTTTTAGGAAACTTTTGTACAATACCTGAAGCAATAATTATTTGACCATACATGTGATTTAATTTATCATGCTTTTTAAGTTATAATATCTCAGCCATACACAATAATTTGGCCATACACGTGATTTAATTTATCTGCAAACTTTTCTAGAATTACAAGATCACTTATTTAGGTCAAGTTTGTATGCCTTATACATTAAAAATTCCCTCCTTCATCCAATGCAAAGAGAGCTTTAGAAAACACAGGAACTAAGAAACCTATTAGTTGGTCCCTTAAAATATCTAGGGTATATATTTACCCCCCTACTCATTACTGCCTCTACTTGTACGGATGACATGAAATCATTTGAGAACTTATGTGCCTCTTGCATTCTGTAGTAACAGTGCAAATATATCCGATGGCTATAATTCCATTCCATTCCTGGCCTTCTTTAATTTATTCTCTCACACCCCCATCAATGGCCATGTAGAATTCCTTTCCTTCCTGGCTTATTCATTCCATATATTTACTTAATTTCCTTCCTGGCTTTATTTCATGCCATATGCAAGATCTCTCCCATCTTTTAATTCCTTTCTTTTCTGGTGCATGGCCTTCTCTCTTCCTTCCTTTAATTCCTTTCCTCTGTGGTTCATGGCACCGAATGACTATATTTTCTTTCCTTCATAACTCAGGAAATGAAGATTTTTCTCTTACTTCCTTTCCTCGCGCTCCTCCTCCTTTTGATTCTTTATTAGGTGGCTTATCGGTTTCAACTCGGAAACATATAAAAGTTGCTGGAACTTGATCAAAAGGAGCAAGGTGGGACAATTTATAGCGAAACGACCTGTTTCCTATCACATACTATGACATAGCTGAGTTGGCTCCCATGATCGATCTATACATGACAGCGAGGTCTCGGGTTTGAGTCCCCCATCATGGGCTTATTTTTTCGTTGCTCCTCCATTGATTTAAAAAAATGAGAGGAGGCCTACCTCAGAGAAAAAAAATGAGAGGAGGCCTACCTCAGAGAAAATTGTACGTGTATGGGCTGGACTAAAGCAGGCCCAAGTCTGCCATCGTGCTATCACGGAGGCAAAAACGAACTGTTCCGTTAGTACCACATCGGTTAATTCCAAAACATAATCGTAAAAGCGTATTACGACTGGGCGAAAGCGTATTGTGATGGTGAACCCGGAGACCCAATCCGTACTTTATTATTAGGGAGAGATTATATATATATATATATATATATATAGACACACACAGTAGCACACTAGCACAAATGCCCGTGCATTGCAACAGGTACAAAATAAATACATGTGTGTGCTTCAAAATTTGAAGAAAAAAACCACTTTGCATACATGGCATGATTGCAACTCAGATCTGAATGAAATTTTCCATGTATATGAAATAGCAAAGTTTAACACACTGCCCAGTGATTACCAGTATCAAGTTTTGTCTTTCGTAAGTCAGGAACAGGTCTTGTATCTCTTGTGATGTGATTCGTCCCTATGTCAGAAGATAGTTAGAAATCAAAACAGGGTGTGGAAAGAAACATGTAGAAGAGCTCTATAGTGACTATTGTTGGCAACAGGGAGGTAGTTATAGACACAGTAAAATATGTTGGCATGGCCTATGATTTTTGCTTGGAGAAAATAACTACAGAAAAGAGCACAAATACGTAAATAATTTGGTATGATGGCCCAACTAATATATATGTTGCTCTAATAAATTGGTTAGACATCGGCTAAAAGCCAAATAATCCCTTTTCACTACAGACAACAGCTAGAGCAAGGGATTGATGTATCAGGTAAAGTAAACTGCCAAATCCCTCTTTACTATTGGATATTCTTCAGAAAACATAGTCCTGCATGTATATGTTGAGCAAAATGAATGAAGAAAAGGGAACATATTCACTCATGGTAAAAGTAATTGCACTCTGACAACTAAGAGAATAAGTTAGAGCAGGGAGATTGCTCTTTCTAAGCTATAATAGCATGCAAAAAATGGGCCCTTTATGAAGATGAAGGTAGATCATCAAGTTGCAGTAAGTGAAGTGCTGGACAGTGATATACAGTATGGTTGTTTTGTAATGTGTCCCCCTCGTATTTAAATATGCGATGCGATGCGACAGTAGACAGTAAACAAACAAAAAATGGCCGTCATACATGATTGTTAGAAAGAGGCCTCACATTTGATCGATATCATGATTGTTGCGCCATGATACACCATTTTCAATCTTGGAAAACCGACCGGCCTTATTCATGTCAGACCTGCACAAAGGTTATAGGCGTCTCAGATTCTATTGAATTCACTACTGGTTTAGTTCTCAAAATTTGGTCTCAACAAATAGAAAAGGTAAGTAAGTATTAGCAGAACGAAATGTAATTAATGTCACTTAAAAACCAAAATAGTCCACCCAAATGCAGATAAAAATTCTAGAACGAGAAAGAAAGAGCCTGTGCGTTGCAATAATGGGGATAATACTTATTTCTCTCCCTCCATATCTCCTTGGGGCGTTGATGCTCTCGATCTACTTGAGCAAGCGCATAGTGTTAGAGCTTGATGCTCCTCTAGAGGGCAGCACTCATATTGTTGTACATCAATCAGTGTAAATAATGAAGGAGCAACATCATATAAATTCAACGCAAATGTTGCAGGCATATGAAAAAGAATGTCTGTACTCCAGAAAGATCATGGGCAGACGAAAGACCACAAATTTGAATACATATCACTTGTTCCCCTCTTCATGATCATTGAAATTAGATGAATTCGTAACCTTTTTGTTTCTCTAGTGAACATGAAACAGGGACAACAATTCAGAAACAATAAACTCAAGCAGAGGCTCTATGAACTGATTTTCATTCAAGGGGATACATACCCCTGTCGTCGTCGTGTCCTCTGCAGATTGAGCACGCCGCCCCGACGGTAGACGTGGAGCCCCGTGATCGCCACCTAGCGCCTGCGCTCCCCCGTCTGCTGACTCCACGCCGTCCTAGCTCCATTGGAGCCAGCCCAGCCTTTCTTCGCTTGTTCCGTTCCCTTTCCTTCACTCCTTTCATGTCCCCCATCTGCACATCTGCAAGCTAGCCTTTGCTTATTGATTCCGAGACAGCTCCTTGATAATGAGGACATTGAAAGGCCTATATAAATTTTGCAAGCTAGCCAGTGCCGGACAGCGGCACAACGACGATCTGCTTCATGGTGATGAAAGAGGGTGAAGAACACCACCGCAAGGAGGCCAGCCGCTTGGGTGGGAACCGATAGCGGGGTGGCGGCGATGTTCGCCGCGGGAGCCAGGCGAACGGTTTCAACAGGTGCCACTGCCAATGTAATTAGAACACTTGTAGTCTTTCAGTGAGCAAAGTGCAGATTACATGAAGTAAGCTGGATGGCAATTGTATGCTTCGTGTATGGGCAGAATACAACCATCGGCTATAGTAGAGGGAGAAGACTGGATGCGACGTAAATCTCTCACCTCTTGAAATATGTGAACTGGAGTATTTCTCAACAATCCCTTGGATCTGCTCCGGAGTGAATATTGATGCACTGGCATCGAAATCAGCACCCTCCAACTGCCTCTGCAACTGCATTGACAATAAAGTCGAGATAAGCATTACACATTGCTTCTTCTGCTCATAAACACTTAGCAAAAGTTTAGTTGTGTATGTTTCAGTGATAGAGGGCAAGCATAGAGTACATACAGTCTCAAGTATGACAGATTGGCTCTCGGAATTGTGTTTTCTAATTTGAACTAACATCTCCAGTTTCTGTAACAGCAATCAAAACAATGTAATTAGCATCTTCAATACAGTTAAGTTTGATACTTTGAAAGAGGCACTACAAAAACATTTTTGCTTCACCTGTTGTTGTAATTCCTGTTGAGTGTGCATTTTCTCGGCAAATTCTAGAGGCTCAAGCTCGGCTTCATCAATAGCCATCTCTTCTCTATCAAATTAAATAGAAAAAAAAATCAGAACATGGCTTTTAGACAACAGTTCAAGTCAACTCTGTAAACCACAAAGTATTATTGCTAGAGAGCAGGTAATTGTGGCTGTATATTCATTTTACTTGTTCAGTTCTATGACTGGCGCATCAACTGACACAGCTCTTTTCCTTGAAAATATAAATAAATAAAAGAGCACACCACTACACATATCAGCATGGACTATATTCAAACATGTATAGCAAGAATGAGGTACCTACAAATGGCCGTGAAACAAAGCAACAATGGTGCTGTAGTGCACTGAGTCTTTTTAGCAAACAGATGGCGTGCACCTCGCGGGTTGGTGGTTGAAGTCGATGGGGGCAGAGCAGCACTGAACTGCACGCAGCCTGGGCAACGACCATCGAACTGCTCCGTCGATCTGTGCGTGACGGGAGGAGCAGGTGCTCCGGCCAGGTGAAGAAGAGCGTCGGGGAGGAGAGGAACCAGCTCCCGTCGGCTCACCTGTGATTGAGAGGCGAGGCAGACGGTTTGGAACTGTCTTTGCCGTCGCCGGAGCACTGGACGTCGGCCAAGAGAGGAGGGAAGGTGAGTAGCGTCACCTGAAAAGGAACACGCAGGGGCTGGGCTGGTGGTGGAGGACGACGGCGTCGGGTCGTGGCGAGAGAGAGGGATTGGGGGAAGGTGCGGCGCCGGCATCAAGTGTCGCTGGTGGTGGAAAGACACAGGGGTGGGGAAGGCGCACGGCGGAGGGGCGTTGGCGGTGCGCGGCGGCGTGTCGGGGGCCGGCTGCGACGGCGCATCGCGGGGGCCGGCGGCGCGCGACAGCGTGGAGAAGTTGTTGTCCGTGGAGGTGGAGATGGAAGGCAAGGTCGTCGTGCAGTTTTTTTCTTTTCTCTCGTCGGTACCGGTTCGATTCGATTCGATTGACTTATTAGGGGGACTGCGGGTTGGATACCTAAAACACCAGGGACCTTTCTGTAAAAAGGACGTGACGGTGAACCGGACAAACTCAATCCGTGCTTTATTATTACCCGACAAACTTAATATGTGCAACGGGAAAAAATCGCACATGATAGTTTTCAGTTAAAGCATTATCGACTTGGGCATCTTGAGTAGCATTGTATATTAATGGGGGAGGAAACATCAACAATGTGTATTCCTTCTTTATCAAGTCTGTCTTGTAGCCACTTTATATAGCCACACAGTCTTTTTTATTGTCACGTTATAGCTACATACATCAACCCACATAACGTTCATTCTTTTTTACCGGGTCACTCTTATTGCCACGTTATAGCCACACACACACCTCAACACTGTACACAACCTGCATTTCTTCTTTACGCATGTCATTGTCAAATTATTGCCACACCTCACTCTATGTTTTGTTTATTTTCGAAGAGTTGACCTACCACAATTTGCCTGCATTGGCCTAACACCGGCCTACCCGGCCACCCTTTTTAGCCGGCCCATGCCCAATGAACCCTAGCACGGCTTGACCCCCTCCTCCCTCCCTCGTGCCTAAGGGTGAGCATAAAAACCGAGAACCAAAGACCAGAGATGAAAAACAGGAACCAAAGCGAAAAAACCGAGAACTGAAACTTTGATTGTTCAATCGGTTAGCAAACGACAAAAACCGGAATTATTTCGTTGAGATCGGTCGTTGGAATCTGCTGACCGAATTCCCAAATTAACTACAGGGAGCTTTTCCCCACCCTTTTTCTCAGCCACATATGTAATACCCACACCACCTAGAATAAAAGAACCAAGAATAAAAGAACGCAGCTCTCGCAACCATCGCATGATTTTCTACCTTCCCGATAGTGGAAAATCCCTTCTTTTCTTTAAAAATCGACCGGCCCAATTATTTTCTTTGCGGGACATTTTCCAGCAAACCCCAGCCAGCCCAAGGCCTAGCCGGGCCTCCACTTATCCCCACCAGTAGAGAACCCTAGCCCGATTCTCATCGCTTTCACACTCGTCTGCCTCCCTCCTTCGATCCCTCGACCTCACCTAGCGCCGCCAGGACAGATGCAGCGCGTGACCAACCCCCTGAACCGGCCGGCCGTTGCCGCCGGCGAGGTCCTCCACCGCTGCCACACGCATCTCGTGCACGTTCTCCTCCTCCCTCTGCGCCCCATCGTCCCACTCTCACCCTCTCTCTGTTCTTCCCTGCTGCAGCGCTGAAGGAAGCCATGGCCGCCTCCTTTCAGTTCGCGCCGCCGCTATCGGTTGCCCTCGCCGATGCATTCCCGGTTGCCCCATCGCCGGCATCCCCCATCTCCGACGCTCCCCTCTGCTAGTCTTCTTGCTGCCCCCTGCAAGATTGCGCCGCCATGGTCCGTGGCGTCGACGCCGGCGAACTCCTCGCCCCCGGACGACTCTCCATTTTCTCCTCCATCTCCGTGCGTGCCTCCTGTCTCGCTGCCGCTATCTGATGCGACGCCCGAGCGCAGCAAAAAGGATTGCGGGCTGAATATTTTAAAATGCAGCGTGTTCTTTATAAGAACGAATCGTTTTTTGGATTATAGCCACTTAAAAAAGGGAGTGCGGGTTGACTAATAAAAACTATAGGGGCTTTTATGCAAAAGTGCTGCGACGGTGAACCCGGAGACCCAATCCGTGCTTTATTATTAGGGAGAGACTAGCAAAAGAGCCCGTGCGTTGCAACGGGAGAAAAAAAATCATATTCTTCAATGGTTATGACCACATTTTTTTCACATCTCATCTCATGATTTTTAAAATTTATTTACAAATGCAAGAAAATGTACCCTTTTTCAAATTTATTCCCAAACTAAAGCAATGTTCACATTTTTGAAAAAATATCTTGGTTGTCAAAAAAATTGATAATTCAAAGAATTATTCTGAATTTCAAGAAACGTTTTCTAAAAGATATACTATAATATTTCGATCTAACCCAGCAATTAATTCTTCAAAATTCACGCTCATGTCGTAAAAATGTTGCAACAAACATGTTCAACTGAACTGTGTTTGGCACTGGATCAACTCATAAACTAACTTATAGACTGAAAAGTAGGATGCTTTTGTTGTCTTAAGGAAATACATATAGAAAACATCACAAACTCACATAGCTACATGAAAATTCGTAGCTTTGTACTTACCTAGCTCATCTATGGATCTCACTGATGCCAAGTATATATAGGTTTGCATTGTATTGTAGAGTTTTTCTTTGAAGCACATATAGGAGACTTGTATACTAATACACACGTACATGCAACCTTCGCTTGGCCCTGTCTGCTCATGCAGGTTAGAATTATTTTTTCATGCATAAATTGGGATTTCTTCTTATCAGACACTCCAATTGGGCTCTTGTCATTGCCGCGAAGTCTCACCCAGTTGGCACTGCAGTTGAAGCATATAAAAACCAAAACTTGTATGTAAATATATGTTAAGTAAAAGGAAGTGATTCCCACAACCCATGTTTTCTAACATATTTATGGGCATCCAAGATATTATGTCTGTCCATCAAGAAGATATGCATGGATAGATATCTTCATAGGCCGGAGCAGCAGTAATAACAGAAGGATTGCTGAACGGATACGTTAGTGATGCAATATTCAGTCAAAGATTTGTCATCACCAATTAGGGAGAATCATAAGACGTGCAAAGTGCTAGTCTGCTACTTACTTTCATCCATCCCTGCATGCTGCTGCTGCTGCATCCTGCATGAAAAGCCATCACCTCACCAGGATGTAGTTCACGCTCGTCTACAGCTCATAGCAAGGTTAGAACATGAAAATTGGGATCAACGCTCTTCTACCTGCTTGGGAAGTATATGAAAAAAAGGAAAGCTGGAACAACGTTCAGAGTCATAGGCCACTCCACTACACCAAGCACACGACTCTATCTCTGATTCACAATGTTGTGTGAACCTCGACCTCGATCAACATACCTTGGTGGTGCCATTGATAGGCGATGGAGTGGTAAACCGGCGAGACGCTTCTTCCCGCGCCAGCCAGCGGCTCCCGGAACACCTTAAGCACCGCACCATGACGAACAGCGAGAACATACGCTCGCAGAATCGCCAATGAAGGGAGCAATGAGTGGAGGATGATCGATGCATGAGGTTGCGGCGGCGACTCATCGATGATCGGTGCGGTAGGGAAGAGCCCGATCACGGTTGACGGACGCGCTAGCGCGGAGCGGAGAGTCCAGCAGGGCGGCGCTGAGCGGAGGAGGCGGTCGGCGGACAAATCTAATGGGGTGAACGGTGCTGGTAGAGCTCGATCCGAGTGAAGTCCGGTAGGCGTTCTTGGGACCTTTGCCGCCATTGCGATCTATCACAAGAGACGATCCAGCTCTGGAGCCGATCGAGTCGAGGAGGACGTGAGCAAGGTAACAAACATACGATCGTGAGAGATCAAGGAAGTCATGCACACGACTTGGGCAACACCGTGGCGATCTCGATCGGGAGGAAGACCAAGGGCGCCTATCGTGCTTCCTCGGACTCAGCGCTGCTCTTCCTCGATGCGAGGTCTCGGCATCTCGCCTAGGTATAGGAGAGCACGTGATCCCGGGCATCGTATATATGGGAGGGTTAGGAAGGTTCAACTGGAAGTCCTAATCGTGAGTTTCTTTGTTTTCTTATGTAATTGGTTTTCTAGTAGTAGTACATGACTTTGACACGACACGTAAGTTTTATTGAACCAAGTTCGTGCAATGAAGAAAACAAAAAAAAGAATAAGGAATAAGAACCGCGACCGGGCAAAGAATAAAAGAAGGTAACATGTATTTGTACACAAGTGAGTTGGTGTCCTAGTGGTTACCGAGACAGAAATTTAGTACCACATCGAATATGTTTCAAATTTAAACTGAAAGCGTAAAATCACGGGAAGAAAGCGTATTATGACGGTGAACCCGGAGACCCAATCCGTGCTTTATTATTAGGGAGAGATTAGGGAGAGATGAAGAGGTAATATAATTACTAGCAAAAGAGCCCGTGCGTTGCAACGGGAAAATAAATCATCGCATGTCCCTAATGCACCATCAACATTGCTGCTTTTCCTCGTCACTATCTTCGATGGTGGTCAAGTTCTCCGCCTATTCACGACGAATGTGATGAAACCTAAGGTGATGAGCTTGCTAATAACACTTGGCACACCTCTTTTGTGAGCCCTTTCCTACAGCCACATGTATTGACGAACCTGTAATGATGGTGGGCACCATCCTTGTGTCATCTACACTTGATGCATGCACCATCCTTAATACCGGTTTAAAAGAACTACTCGAATGAGTAATCCACCATTTTCCACATGACAACTTTGACAGTCCCATGCTTATCTCCAATATATGTGAGTATATAGTTAAAAAATACCTCTTATTCTCACAAAAATGGCAAAGTACAAACTGAGGAGAAGAACTAAATTCTAGATTATGCAAAGCAATTTAAGATCACATATGTTTCAGATTTAAGAAAATATGCACCTATGATTTCACTATTAGGGAACACCTAGAACTATGTTCATTAAGTACAAAAAACACAATCCATTTAAAGGAGATAAATTTATTACCGTTTACCTTCTACTTTTTAGCTATAAGCATTAATTAGTATTTTGATGCATGTACCATAAAAGGCATGCCCACTATAGCTTAAATTAATTCAGAACCTCATCAAGTTGTGATTTTGATGGTGAGCTCAGTATCTAAGTAGTAGTAAGTAGTGAGTAGTTCATTTAAAGACAATTTATGTATCATGGAAGTCTGCATAATATAATCTGACAAAAGAAAAGGACCACATGAAGATTGTACAAACAATCGTATCCAACATACAAACAAATATCTTAATTCTCCATTATTTAACATAAGGAGTGCGGAAAATAGTAACATTAAGTTTAGTCCCAGTTTTACAATTAAGTTTAGTGGATTAGACACCCAAGCTCTAGGTAAACTTGCATCATTTTCTCTATTCCATATACATAGTTTCCATCTAAGACTTATTTGAGTTTACCTCAACAACATGAAATCACTCTTCCATGGCAAACTCACAAATTTTTTCACACAGCTGTGTATTTGTCTACACATGCTGATATATGAGCACAAGTACGCACTGTGAAATGTGAATGCACACACACTATACTGCATTGATGAAGTTTCCGTGTCGGTGGACAATTTGTTAGCTCTGCGTTAGATGGTCCTGCACTCCTATCGTGGCTTCAGATGAAACATATCACGGAGAGTTTCTACATCGGTGAACTAATTTTCTACCTACCACATTATTGTAGATGTAGAGGAGAGGTGCACACTTTCTGATTGATTCCGCCAGATCACAAGCTAGCTCTGCATAAATTGGTTCCTTCCGGCCGGAAGACACATATCCATCCAGCGGCTTGTCTGGTTGCCCACGGTGGCTCGAAACGTAGTCATGCTCTTGACCTGGACGCTCCCAACGCTCCTATACACCCTGTATCTATATGTACAACACCACCTGCTCCTGCTCCCTTATGAACAGCTCGCGGTGAGAGCCTCTCGCGTATCTGATCGGCGGCGGCTGGCCGAGGAGCTAGCGGAGACAGATGCGAGCGTTTCCACGGACATGACACGACGGATATGCTGGTGATTGTGAAGACAGGGCAGGTGCTGATGATGAGTAGCAGATGAGAGCAAACTTCGGCCAATCGCTTTGATCCATCTCAAACCTCCCACACCCCACCATACCTTGCCCGGACACCTAGCCCTCATTATCGCCGCGGTTCCCCAACCTCCCTACCTCCACCGCACTTCGCCACCTTCCCAACCTTCGGACGCACACATCGTTGTCATGGTTCCATGCTTCCAGCTGCCGGTGAACCCTCCACCAATGCGCTTTCTCTTGCCGCCCGAGGTTAGTTCGGGGAGAACGAAAGAACGAACGGGGCAGTCGCACACGCGAGCTATCCGGTGTTGGTTTCTCGAGATATCGGAGATCACGTCGGTGAAGGGCGTCCGCGTCCGGAGCCAGCCGAGGCAAAGCGATAAGTGCAGATCTCTCAGGTGTCCTATTAATGAGAGAGATTAGGGTAGGCATCGAGGGATTCAGAGATTGACTCTGAGCGAGAGTTCGAGTAGGAAAGCGCTTCAGAGGGAGAAGTCAACGATGGGGATTTTCTCTAGCATGGGCTGAGGCCCAATCTAGCGCGAGCGGAAGCGACAAAGCGTTGGCCCATCAAACCAGCTAGTAGTGTAGGAAATAAATAAATCAGGAATGAAACGTTTTTTACTTGGGGCAAGCTGGGATGATTTAACAGTAGAAAGAATTCACTTTCGTACATACAACTGTGTCCTAGCCTGGTGGAGTGTACGAGTTGTGAAAGCAGGCAGGTTCAGGGTTCTATCCCCAATTGCAGCCTTTCTTTTTCTCTCCTGATTTTCTTGGGCCACACTGCAGCGGGCTCAGGCCCAAGGGGGAAAAGGGTGGCGGACGAGCCCAGAAGCGCGCCTGTGCGTTCCAAAATTGACGAATGAATTTTGCCACATGTTCCCTGAATTAGTACCACCTCGCATATATGTTTTAAATTCAAACTAAAAGCGTAAATTCACAAGAAGAAAGCGTATTGTGACGGTGAACCCACGGAGTCAATCCGTGCTTTATTATTAGGGTTTTGCCACATGTACCCTGAATTAGTACCACCTCGCATATATGTTTTAAATTCAAACTGAAAACGTAAATTCACAAGAAGAAAGCGTATTATGACGGTGAACCCATGGAGTTAATCCGTGCTTTATTATCAGGGATAGAGATAGATATACGTATACAAATACGTGTACATGTACAATATGCTAGACCTACTTTACAACCACCACAGCGTGTTCCCGGCAGCGCCTTGTACCTGGGCAGCCAGAGCTCGCGGTCTCGCTCTCGGCCGACCACGAGGCGCCTCAGCTCCGTGCAGGTGCTCTCCACCCTGAGGAGGTCCTTCCCGTCGGGGAGCCTCGCCACGATCGCCAGCATGGCGTCGCTCGGGAGGGACATGAGGGTGGGGGCTCGCCCCGGCACCACGCCGTGCTCGCGGCATAGGTCTAAGAGGAGGCGCCGGCAGAGGCCGTTGATGACCGTCCTCCAGAGCGTGGAGGCCGTCCCGAGCAGCTGGCGCCCCGTGTCGTCCAGACCGCCCGATAGGAGCGACGCGACGGAGAGCACGTCTAGGCACGCCCAGTACGTGCCGCCGGTCCTCCGGACAGAGCAGACCTGCACGTAGAACACGACGTACCGCCCGTCGGTGCATATCCTCAGCGCGGCGCCGTCCATGTCGTGCCGGGGCAGCAGCTGCGGCGCCGTGTACTCCAGGGACAGGGCCGAGGCCGTCGCGCCTGCCTCCATCGGAAGCCGGCAAGGCGACGGGTCCCCGCGGTGGCGCACGATGAAGCCCGCCTCGAGGAAGGCGGCGTGGACCACGATCACTAGACGGCCCAGCAGGCGCTCGGCGTCCCACCGGCGGGCGTCGACTACTCTGTGGAGGGGAGAGACCTTTGACGACATGGCAATACCTACGAAGTGAGCGAGGTTATTCCTTTGATTGTTTACGGAAACAACAGCTGGGTGTGGTGAGTTTGCGATGGCAAAGCCGGGTTAATCTTTGGAAATTTTTTGTTTTTGCCACTCTAGATTTTACCAATTTTCCTTATGTCATTTTAGATTTTGATATTTCATTTTTGTCACTCTTAGTTTTTAACAATTATCACAATTGTCATTCCCGTGGCAAAAGTAAAATTTTGAGAGTGGTAATTGTGATAATTGTCAAAAGCTAAGATTGACAAAAACAAAATAAAATTATTTTGCTTCTGCCACTGAATGGCAATTGTGATAATTATCAAAACTAAGAGTGCCAAAAGTGAAGTGTCAAAATCTAGAGTGGCATAAAGAAAATTGGCAAAATCTAGAGTGGCAAAAACAAAATTTTCCATTAATCTTTTTTATTGATAAAGTACACTAAAATGCGACACCGGAAGTCCCACGACCGACGATCCTGCCGATGCCGGTTCCTATTTGGGCTTAATATAAGGATAGCCCGGATTAACAATAAATAAAAAATATATGAAAATAATTCAAAAATTTATGTATTTTTTATATATATTAAGAAGTGTTTTGAGTGATTACAAAGTTTTATATTGAAATTACATCCGTCGAAGTCTCCGAAGATGCTACTTTCGAAATCATTTTGGGGCGTTCATTTTATCCTTTGTGATGTGATGAGGAAAATTACCAAGCACTCAAAACATTTCTTAATATTTGTCATAAAAAATCAGAATATTTTGAATGCTTTTTAAATTTCCCGTATTTGAGCTCAAGCTCAAATTAGGACTTTCGCTTAAGCCGCCACTTCCTTCCTTGTATGTAACTGGTGCGCACGCAATGACGGTTAGCGTAAAACTTGATAAAGATGGTCACTCCTATTTTAATCCGGACCTTTGGAGTAAAATGTCTAAGTGTTATGAACTGAAAGCGTGCGCACGCTCGACCCTTCACTAGGGAACTCGGCCGCCCCAGAGCATGTACTCCCAGCATTGGTTTAGGAAACATGTTTGCATGCGGACAAATGGAGGGCCAAAATACACTACCGGAATAATTGGCTACCCCGACGGCCTAATCTATGCTGACGGCCTTTTGTCGGGGCCGTCAGCATAGACAGAGCTATGCCGACGGCCTAGGGAAAGCCGTAGGCGTAGAAAGGCCGTCGGCATACCTCAGACTATGCGGAGAGCAGCCGTAGGCATTGAAAGGCCGTCGGCATATCTCTGACTACGCCGACAGCAGCCGTCAGTAAAGTGTGGCCGTCGGCATATAGGTGGCCCTGGTGGCCCGGCCTAAGACGGCAGCCTAACGCTGTCAAATCTATGCCGATGGCCCTCACGGCGGCCGTCGGCATATGTTTTATCTGGGTTTTTTTCAGGAACTGCCACATGGCAACACTATGCCGACGGCCTTGCCGTAGGCATATATATTATCTGTTTTTTATCTTTTAAATTGTTTTTATTTTAAAAATGATTAATTTAAATCTGTTTTTTTATTTATGTATTATAAGTGCCAAAAATGTTTCTGTGTTACGAAAAATATGTGATTCTGAAAAAAATAAACATTGTAAAACACATTTGTGTAATTAAAAAACATATGTTGCATTTTAAAAATGTTCAGGCATTTCGAAATACTGTTAATGACATTTTTTTAATGTTTACGCAATGTACAAAAATTTCATGTAGTTTAAAAATGTTCCGTACCATCCGAAAATGTCTAACACGTATTTTAAAGGTTTCAAAACTTCGTATTTGGAACAATGTTAATCATACGTATGATTTTTTTAAAAATACTAAATTTCTAGCACATTTAATATTTTTTAAACATACGATTAACATGTTCTCAAATACAAGTTTTGAAACTTTATTCAAATAAGTGGATAAACTTTTTGGATTGTACTACACATTTTCTTAAACAACGCTAACAATTTTTTACATTGTATAAACATGTTTAAAAATGTCATCAATAGTTTTTCAATGCCTGAACATTTTAAAATGCAACATATGGTTGTTTTAATTACACAAATGTGTTTTATGATGTTTATTTTTTAATGTCGCGTACCTTTTTTTGTAAGACATATTTTTTTTAATTGTCGCAAACACAAGAATATAATTTATTTTCTTACATAGAACAAGAAGGAATAGCAACCTGAAAAATGTTTATCCCATCTAGACATGTTGTGTTGTTGTAGCCTAGTGGTAATCTTAGTTAACGCTGACCACAAGGTCACATGGTCGAGCCACGATGCTCCCTTTTTTGTGTGACAGTTAAAAAAAATACTTTTCGGTCCATATTATATGATATACAAATTAGTCGTGTTACTTAAACATGAATCATCATCCCTCTTGTGGTTGTCCACCTTCCCTTACACAGTCCACGGGTTGATGTAGAGGGAATCTTTTGGTGGGTAGGGCCCGGACCTTGTTCTGGAGTCTTCACATGGGCTGACCCTATCACAACGAGGTGGAGAAGTCCATTGGTCAAAGGGCTTCTCTGCATATCTACAATGTGACATTGGCTGACAGTGGGCCCTGGCCACGCTGGCATGCCACATAGGCCATAGATACATCTGCATATGTACGGTTTGTTCTTCGCATGTCTACGAGTGTGGTAGGCATACCCTGTTGCCAGGAGTCACCGCAGGCCGCCACCTGGCAGAGATATGCCGACGGCAAAGCTGTCGGCATAAATTTTCACCTATGCCGACGGCTTTGCCGTAGGCATACCTCTGCCACGCGGCGGCCCGTGATTCGTTAGCGCTTTTGACGGCGCCGTCCGTTACCGTCATGTGAAAATCACTGCCGACGGCTAAACTATGCCGACGGCCAGACGGAAGCCGTCGGCATAGGCCCCTATGCCGACGGCTAAACTATGCCGACGGTCTGACAAGACTACGCTGACGTGATCTACGCCGACGGGGCTATGCCGACGGCAGCCGTAGGCATAGATGTATGCCGACGGGAAATGGCCTATGCTGACGGCCCTGGGCCTTCGGCATAGGTGGCGAGTCCGGTAGTGATAGCCATTTGCGGTTGGAGATGATCTTAACCGCCTCAAAAGCCAGTTGGGGACTAGCGTTATAGGGCCAAGCTAATTCTTCACTCCAGCTGTTACAAGACATGTTATATCATAACGGCTAACTGAAGTGCTCATATTGCTCAAAAAAAAAACTAAAGTGCTAATACTCTATAAGTAACACTACGCTCTTCAGCTTGGAAGAGCCCACATTCACTTGTGGTCTTCAATTGGAAATGAGTCACCAGATTTTTAATCGGGTCAACAATTTCTCAAATCTCCCTCGTTTATTTTCTTTTATACTATACATTATGCTTCCTAATTTTCAAAGCATCACAAGTAATTGAGATCTTCAATTTAGAATTGGGTGACCCCAATTTTGACCGAGTCAACAATTTCTCAAGGAGCTCTCTCATTTAATTCTTTTAATTCCCTATTTACCTTTGAAACTCTTTTCATTCAATTGAGACATTCAATTTTAAATTTTGTTTATGATTTTGATCTGGCCAATGATTTTTTAAATCAATCAGCAACAACCGGCCTATAAAAATATATCAATCCCACGCACCCTCACACCACCTAGAAAAAAGAAGCACCGCCATGTGATACTGTAGGATCAATATAGTAAATGCAGACACGGACGCCAAAATTTCCTCACATAAAATGTTGGTTAATGGATAAAACAGGATGGCACCACGAAAGGCCCATCAAATCACTGCATTATAAATAAAAATATAACACACTCCATCATCTCCCTCACGTGCCAAAGTAAATATTCCACCAGCTCCAAAATATAAGGGGTATTAGGTTTTTAAAAAGTCGAATTTCTTTAACTTTGACCAAGTTCAGAACAAAAAATATCGACATCCACAATAATAATATAAAAAGTATGAAAATCATTTCATGATGAATCTAATCGAATTTGATATTATCGATTTTGATATATTTCTCCATAAATATGATCAACCTTAAAATGTTTGACTTTTCAAAATATTAATACAAGTTATATTTTGAAATAGAGTGGTTATTTTTAAAAAGAAATCCAACAACATCAATGGCGCAACAAAGCCCGCCCAACCTTTCTAGTCCTCTATAATACTATGCTCCCTAGTTATCAAAGCCCACATTCAACTGAGATCTACAATTAGAATTAGGTGACCCGATTTTGCCCGGTCAACAATTTCTCAAAGCTCTCTCATTTAATTCTTTTATATGATATACTATACTTTACAATTTTTAAGGCCTCACAATTAATTGAGATATTAAATTTAAAATTATAATTAGGTCACCCAATTTTGACCTGGTCAACAATTTCTCAAACCTCTCTCATTCAATTCTTTTATACTATATATATGCTATGCTTTCTAATTTTAGGGCCTCATAATTAATTAAGATATTCAATTTGGAACTAGGCCATCCGATTTTTACTAGGTGAACGATTTTTCAAGATCTCCCAGTCAATTCTTTTCTTTTAATTCACTATGTTCCATAATTTTGAAGCTTTTTCATTCAATTGAGGTATTCAATTCTGAATTTGGTTTATGATTTTGATAAGGCCAATGATTTTTGAAATCAATCAACAGCACCCGGCCAATAAAAATATACCGGTCCCGCGCACCCTTCCACCACCAAGAAAAACAAGTGTCACCATGTGATATTGTAGCACCAATATAGTATATGCAACCACTAAAGGCCACGAGGCCCACCCAATAAAAATATAAGTTGGTTAGCGGATAACACATAATCGCACCACAAAAGGCCCACCAAATCACCGCATTTAAATAAAAGTAAAGCACACTGTATCATCTTTCCCATCCGCCAAACTTAATATTCCGCCAGTTCCAAAATATGAGGGGTATTAGTTTTTCAAAAGTCAATGTTTTTAACTTTGACCAAGTTCACAGGAAAAATAACGACGTCCACAATATTAAACAAAGAGTGTAAAAATTCATAGCATGATGAATCTAACTATACCGATATGATATTACAGACTTTTAGATATTTTATATAAATTTGGTCCAACTTGAATGGTTTGACTTATCAAAAAAATTAATACACCATATATTCTAAATAGAGTTTTTTTTAAGACACCCAACAACACTGACGGTGCAGCAAAGCGCGTCCAACCCTTCTAGTTAATTGATACGTCTCCGTCGTATCTATAATTTTTGATTGTTCCATGCCAATATTATACAATTTTCATATACTTTTTGCAACTCTTTATACTATTTTTGGGACTAACATATTGATCCAGTGCCCAGTGACAGTTCCTGTTTGTTGCATGATTTATGTTTCACAGAAACCCCATATCAAACCGAATCCAAACGGGATAAAAATGGACGGAGAATATTTTTGGAATATTTGGAGAATACGGGAAGAAGAATCAATGCGAGACGGTGCCCGAGGTGGCCACGAGGGAGTGGGGCGCGCCCCTGACCCTCGTGGGCCACCCGTAAGGCGGTTGCTGCTCTTCTTCGGCCGCAAGAAAGCTAATTTTAGGAGAAAAATCTGGGCGAAGGTTTCAATACAATTGGAGTTACGGATCTCCATATATATACAAAACGGTGAAAGGGCAGAAGAGGAACGCAGAAACAGAGAGAGACAGAGAGATAGATCCAATCTCGAAGGGGCTCTCGCCCCTCCCATGCCATGGAGGCCAAGGACCAGAGGGGAAACCCTTCTCCCATCTAGGGAGGAGGTCAAGGAAGAAGAAGAAGAAGGGGACCCCTCTCCCCCTCTCTTCCGATGGCGCCGGAACGCTGCCGTGGCCACCATCATCATCACCGCGATCTTCACCAACACCTCTCATCTTCACCAACATCTCCATCACCTTCCCCCATCTATCTACAACGGTCCACTCTCCCGCAACCCGCTGTACCCTCTACTTGAACATGGTGCTTTACGCTTCATATTATTATCCAATGATGTGTTGTCATCCTATGATGTCTGAGTAGATTTTCGTTGTCCTATTGGTGATTGGTGAATTACTATGATTGATTTAATTTGCTTGTGGATATGTTGCTGTCCTTTGGTGCCCATCATATGAGCGCATGCGTGGATCGCACCATTGTTGGGGAACGTAGCAGAAATTCAAAATTTTCCTACGTGTCACCAAGATCTATCTATGGAGAAACTAGCAACGAGGGAAGGAGAGTGCATCTACATACCCTTGTAGATCGTTAAGCGGAAGCGTTCATGTGAACGGGGTTGAAGGAGTCGTACTCGTCGTGATTCAAATCACCGGAGATCCTAGTGCGAGCAGACGGCACCTCGCGTTCAACACACGTACAGCCGGTGGCGTCTCCCACGCCTTGATCCAACAAGGAGAGAGGAGAGGTTGAGAAGACTCCATCCAGCAGCAGCACAACGGCATGGTGGTGATGGAGGGCGTGGCAATCCCAGCAGGCCGCCAAGCACCGGGGAGAGGAGGAGGAGGAGGAGGCGGGGCTGCGCTGGAGAGGAGGCTCTCGTGTGTTATGGGCAGCCCCCAGGGCCTCATATATATAGGGGAAGGGGAGGGCTGCGCCCCCTCTAGGGTTTCCACCCCCTAGGGGTGGCGGCCAGCCCTAGATGGGTTTGGGGGGGCGGCCAAGAGAGGAGGGAGAGGGAGGCGCCCACTAGATGGGCCTTAGGGCCCATCTGGACTAGGGTTTGGCCCCTCCCACCCATCCTTGCGCCTTGGGCCCCTTGTGGGGGGCGCACCAGCCCTCCTAGGGGCTGGTCCCCTCCCACACTTGGCCCACGCAGCCTCTCAGGGTTGATGGCCCCACTTGGTGGACCCCGGGACCCTCCGGTGGTCCCAGACATTACCAAATCGCCTCAAACTTTTCCGGTGACCAAAACAGGACTTCCATATATAAATCTTTACCTCCGGACCATTCCGAACTCCTCGTGATGTCCGGGATCTCATACGGGACTCGAACAACATTCGGTAACCACATACAAACTTCCTTTATAACCCTAGCGCCACCGAACCTTAAGTGTGTAGACCCTACGGGTTCGGGAGACATGCGAACATGACCGAGGCGTTCTCCGGTCAATAACCAACAGCGGGATCTGGATACCCATGTTGGCTCCCACATGTTCCACGATGATCTCATCGGATGAACCACGATGTCAAGGACTCAATCAATCCGTATTCAATTCCCTTCGTCTAGCGGTATTGTACTTGCCGAGATTCGATCGTCGGTATCCCGATACCTTGTTCAATCTCGTTACGGCAAGTCTCTTTACTCGTTCCGTAACACATCATCCCGTGATCAACCCCTTGGTCACATTGTGCACATTATGATGATGTCCTACCGAGTGGGCCCAGAGATACCTCTCCGTTTACGGAGTGACAAATCGATCTCGATTCGTGCCAACCCAAGACACTTTCGGAGATACCTGTAATGCACCTTTATAGCCACCCGATTCGTTGACGCGTTTGGTACACCCAAAGCATTCCTACGGTATCCGGAGTTGCACAATCTCATGGTCTAAGGAAAGATACTTGACATTAGAAAAGCTTTAGCATACTGAACTACGATCTTTGTGCTAGGCTTAGGATTGGGTCTTGTCCATCACATCATTCTCCTAATGATGTGATCCGTTATCAATGACATCCAATGTCCATGGTCGGAAACCGTAACCATCTATTGATCAACGAGCTAGTCAACTAGAGGCTTACTAGGGACATGGTGTTGTCTATGTATCCACACATGTATTCTTGTTTCCGGTCAATACAATTATAGCATGAATAATAAGCGATTATCATGAACAAGGAAATATAATAATAACTAATTTATTATTGCCTCTAGGGCATATTTCCAACAGTCTCCCACTTGCACTAGAGTCAATAATCTAGTTCACATCGCCATGTGATTAACATCGATAGGTCACATCGCCATGTGACCAACATCCAAAGAGTTTACTAGTGTCTTAAACTAGTTCACATCACCATGTGATTAAGTCTCAATGAGTTCGGGGTTTGATCATGTTTTGCTTGTGAGAGAGGTTTTAGTCAACGGGTGCGAACCTTTCAGATCCGTGTGTACTTCGCAACTCTCTATGTCATATTGTAAATGCTGCTTTCACGCTCCACTTGGAGCTATTCCAAATGGTTGCTCCACTATCGTATCCGGTTTGCTTCTCGAGTCACTCGGATAGGTGTTAAAGCTTGCATCGACGTAACCCTTTATGCCGAACTCTTTATCACCTCCATAATCGAGAAACATGTCCTTATTCCTCTAAGGATAATTTTGATCGCTGTCCAATGATCCATTCTGGATCATTCTTGTACCCTTAGTGACTCATGGCAAGGCACACTTCAGTGCGGTACACAAAGATAGCATACTATAGAGCCTATGTCGAAGCATAGGGGCGACCTTCGTCCTTTCTCTCTTTTCTGCCGTGGTCGAGCTTTTAACTCTTAACTTCATACCTTACAACTCAGGCAAGAACTCCTTCTTTGGTGATCCATCTTGAACACTTTCAAGATTATGTCAAGGTATGTGCTCATTTGAAAGTACTATTGAGCGTTTTGATCTATCCTCATAGATCTTGATGCTCAATGTTCAAGTAGCTTAATCCAGGTTTTCTATTGAAAACATCTTTCAAATAACCCTATATGCTTTCCAGAAATTCTACATCATTTCGATCATCCATATGTCAACAACATATACTCATCGAGAAATTCTATAGTGCTCCCACTCACTTCTTTGGAAATACAAGTTTCTCATAAACTTTGTATAAACCCAAAATCTTTGATCATCTCATCAAAGTGCACATTCCAACTCCGAGATGCTTACTCCGGTCCTTAGAAGGATCACTGGAGCTAGCATACCTTTAGCATCCTTAGGATCGACAAAACCTTTCTGATTGTATCACATACAACCTTTCCTTACGAAAACCGGTAAGGAAACTCGTTTTGACATCCATTTGCAGATTTCATAAATGCAGCAAATGCCAACATGATTCCGACGGACTTAAGCATCGCTACAGATGAGAAAATCTCATCGTAGTCAACTCCTTGAACTTGTGAAAAACTCTTCGCCACAAGTCGAGCTTCACAGACGGTGACATTACCGTTCACGCCCGTCTTCTTCTTAAAGATCCATTTATCTCAATAGCTTGCCGATCATCGGGCAAGTCCACCAAAGTCCATGCTTTGTTCTGATACATGGATCCTATCTCGGATTTCATGGCCTCTAACCATTTGTCGGAATATGGGCCCACCATCGCTTCTCCATAGCTCGTAGGTTCATTGTTGTCTAGCAACATGACCTTCAAGACATGATTACTGTACCACTCCGAAGTAGTACGCATCCTTGTCACCCTACGAGGTACGTCAGTGACTTGATCCGAAACTTCATGATCACTATCATAAGCTTCTACTTCAATTGGTGTAGGTGCCACGGAACAACTTCCCGTGCCTGCTACACACTTGTTGAAGTGACGGTTCAATGACCTCATCAAGTCTCCACCATCCTCCCACTCAACTTTTCGAGACGAACTTTTCCTCGAGAAAGGACCCGATTCAAGAAACAATCCCTATTGCTTCCGGATCTGAATTAGGAGGTATACCCAACTGTTTTGGGTGTCCTATGAAGATGCATTTGATCCGCTTTGGGTTCGAGCTTATCAACTGAAACTTTTCACATAAGCGCCGCAGCCCCAAACTTTTAAGAAACGACAACTTAGGTTTCTCCAAGCGGTGTCGTCTCAACGGAATTACGTGGTGCCCTATTAAAGTGAGTGCGGTTGTCTCTAATGCCTAACCCATGAACGATAGTGGTAATTCGATAAGAGACATCATGGTACGCACCATATCCAATAGGTTGCAACTATGATGTTCGGACACACCATCACACTATGGTGTTCCAGGCGGTATTAATTGTGAAACAATTTGCACAATGTCTTAATTGTGTGCCAAAACTCGTAACTCAGATACTTATCTCTATGATCATATCATAGACATTTTATCCTCTTGTCACAATGATCTTCAACTTCACTCTGAAATTACTTGAACCATTCAATAATTCAGACTCGTGCTTCATCAAGTAAATATACTCAATATCTACTCGAATCATCTGCGAAGTCAGAACATAACGATATTCATTTGCATGCCTCGGCACTCATTGGACTGCACACATCAAAATGTGTTACTTCCAACAAGTTGCTATCTTGTTCCATCTTATTGAAACCGAGGCTTTTCAGTCATCTTGTCCATGTGGTATGTTTTGCATATCTCAAGTGATTCAAAATCAAGTGAGTCCAAACGATCCATCTGCATGGAGTTTCTTCATGCGTATACACCAATAGACATGGTTCACATGTCTCAAACTTTTCAAAAATGAGTGAGTCCAAAGATCCATCAACATGGAGCTTCTTCATGCGTTTTATGCCAATATGACTTACATGGCAGTGCCACAAGTAAGTGGTACTATCATTACTATCTTATATCTTTGGCATGAAAATGTGTATCACTACGATCGAGATTCAATAAACCATTCTTTTAGGTGCAAGACCATTGAAGGTATTATTCAAATAATTAGAGTAACCATTATTCTCCTTAAATGAATAACCGTATTGCGATAGACATAATCCAATCATGTCTATGCTCAACGCAAACACCAAATGACAATTATTCAGGTTTAATACTAATCTTGATGGTAGAGGGAGCGTGCGATGTTTGATCAAATCAAACTTGGAAACACTTCAACACATATCGTCACTCACCTTTAGCTAGTCTCCGTTTATTCCGTAGCTTTTATTTGAGTTACTAACACTTAGCAACCGAACCGGTATCTTAATACCCTGGTGCTACTAGGAGTACTAGCAAAGTACACATTAACATAACGTATATCAATATATTTCTATCGACCTTGCCAGCCTTCTCATCTACCAAGTATCTAGGGTAATTCTGCTCCGATGGCTGTTCCCTTATTACGAAGCACTTAGTCTCGGGTTTGGGTTCAACCTTGGGTTTCTTCTTTGGAGCAGCAACTGATTTGCCGTTTCATGAAGTGTCCTTCTTGCCCTTGCCCTTCTTGAAACTAGTGGTTTCATCAACCATCAACAATTGATGCTCCTTCTTGATTTCTACTTTCGCGTGTCAAACATCGCGAATATCTCAAGGATCATCATATTTATCCCTGATATGTTATAGTTCATCACGAAGCTTCTAGCAGCTTGGTGGCAATGACTTTGGAGAAACATCACTATCTCATCAGGAAGATCAACTCCCAGTCAATTGAAGTGATTGTTGCACTCGGACAATCGAGCACAAGCTCAACGATTGAGCTTTTCTCCCTTAGTTTGCAGGCTAAGAAAATCGTCGGAGGCCTTATACCTCTTGGCGTGGCACGAGCTTGAAATCCCAATTTCAGCCCTCGAAACATCTCATATGTTCCGTGACGTTTCAAAACGTCTTTGGTGCCTCAACTCTAAACCGTTTAACCGAACTATCACGTAGTTATCAAAGCGTCTATGTCCGATGTTCGCAACATCCACAACGACGTTTGGGGTTCAGCACACCGAGCGGTGCATTAAGGACATAAGCTTTCTCTTGTCCGCATAATCGCTCATCAACTTTCAACTATATTTTCTCTAGGAACATATCTAAACAATGGAACTAAAGCGCGAGCTTTCGACATAATTTGCAAAAGGTCTTTTGACTATGTTCAGGATAATTAAGTTCATCTTATGAACTCCCACTCAGATAGACATCCTCTCGGTTATCTAAGTGATTACATGATCCGAATCAACTAGGCCGTGTCCGATCAACACGTGAGACGGACTAGTCATCATCGGTGAACATCTTCATGTTGATCGTATCTACTATCGACTCATGCTCGACCTTTCGGTCTCCGTGTTCCGAGGCCATGTCTTTACATGCTAGGCTCGTCAAGTTGACCCTAAGTGTTTCTGCGTGTGTAAATCTTGCTTACACCCGTTGTATGTGAGCGTAAGAATCCATCACACCCGATTAACACGTGGTGCTTAGAAGCGACGAACTGTAGCAACGGTGCACGATTAGGGAGAACACTTCTTGAAATTTGTGTAAGGGATCATCTTATTTACTACCGTCGTTCTAAGTAAACAAGATGCATAAACATAATAAACATCACATGCAATTATATAGTAGTGACATGATATGGCCAATATCATATTGCCCTTTGATCTCCATCTTGGGGCTCCATGATCATCATTGTCACCGGCATGACACCATGATCTCCATCATCATGATCTCCATCATCGTGTCTCCATGAAGTTGTCTCGCCAACTTATTACTTCTACTACTATGGCTACGGTTAGCAATAAAGTAAAGTAATTACATGGCGTCGTTTAATGACACGCAGGTCATACAATAAATAAAGACAACTCCTATGGCTCCCGCCGGTTGTCATACTCATCGACATGCAAGTCGTGAATCCTATTACAAGAACATGATCAATCTCATACATCACATATCATTCATCACATTCTTCTTGGCCATATCACATCACATAGCATACCCTGCAAAAACAAGTTAGGCGTCCTCTAATTGTTGTTTGCATGTTTTACGTGGCTGCTATGGGTTCTAGCAAAACGTTTCTTACCTCATAAAACCACAGCGTGATATGCCAATTGCTATTTACCCTTCATAAGGACCCTTTTCATCGAATCCGTTCCGACTAAAGTGGAGAGGCGGCACCGCTAGCCACCTTATGCACCAAGTGCATGTCGATCGGTGGAACACATCTCACGTGAAGATGCGTGTAAGGTCGGTCCGGGCCGCTTCATCCCACAATACCGTCGAAACAAGATTGGACTAGTAACGGTAAGCATATTGAACAACATCAACGCCCACAACTACTTTGTGTTCTACTCGTGCAAAGAATCTACGCAATAGACCTAGCTCATGATGCCTTTGTTGGGGAGCGTGGCAGAAATTCAAAATTTTCCACGTGTCACCAAGATCTATCTATGGAGAAACTAGCAACGAGGGAAGGAGAGTGCATCTACATACCCTTGTAGATCGTTAAGCGGAAGCGTTCATGTGAACGGGGTTGAAGGAGTCGACTTGTCGTGATTCAAATCACGGAGATCCTAGTGCGAGCGGACGGCACCTCCGCGTTCAACACACGTACAGCCCGGTGGCGTCTCCCACGCCTTGATCCAGCAAGGAGAGAGGAGAGGTTGAGGAAGACTCCATCCAGCAGCAGCACAACGGCATGGTGGTGATGGAGGCGTGGCAATCCCGAGGCTTCGCCAAGCACCGGGGAGAGGAGGAGGAGGAGAGGCAGGCTGCGCTGGAGAGGGAGGCTCGTGTGTTATGGGCAGCCCAGGGCCTCATATATATAGGGGAAGGGGAGGGCTGCGCCCCCTCTAGGGTTTCCACCCCCTAGGGGTGGCGGCCAGCCCTAGATGGGTTTGGGGGGGCGGCCAAGAGAGGAGGAGAGAGGCGCCCACTAGATGGGCCTTAGGGCCCATCTGGACTAGGGTTTGCCCCCTCCCACCCATCCTTGCGCCTTGGGCCCCTTGTGGGGGGCGCACCAGCCCTCCTAGGGGCTGGTCCCCTCCCACATTTGGCCCATGCAGCCTTCTGGGGTTGATGGCCCCACTTGGTGGACCCCCGGGACCCTCCCGGTGGTCCCGGTACATTACCGAAATCGCCCGAAACTTTTCCGGTGACCAAAACAGGACTTCCCATATATAAATCTTTACCTCCGGACCATTCCGGAACTCCTCGTGATGTCCGGGATCTCATACGGGACTCCGAACAACATTCGGTAACCACATACAAACTTCCTTTATAACCCTAGCGTCACCGAACCTTAAGTGTGTAGACCCTACGGGTTCGGAGACATCTGAACATGACCGAGGCGTTCTCCGGTCAATAACCAACAGCGGGATCTGGATACCCATGTTGGCTCCCACATGTTCCACGATGATCTCATCGGATGAACCACGATGTCAAGGACTCAATCAATCCCGTATTCAATTCCCTTCGTCTAGCGGTATTGTACTTGCCCGAGATTCGATCGTCGGTATCCCGATACCTTGTTCAATCTCGTTACCGGCAAGTCTCTTTACTCGTTCCGTAACACATCATCCCGTGATCAACCCCTTGATCACATTGTGCACATTATGATGATGTCCTACCGAGTGGGCCCAGAGATACATCTCCGTTACCGGAGTGACAAATCCCGATCTCGATTCGTGCCAACCCAACAAACACTTTCGGAGATACCGTAATGCACCTTTATAGCCACCCGATTCGTTGTGACGTTTGGTACACCCAAAGCATTCCTACGGTATCCGGAGTTGCACAATCTCATGGTCTAAGGAAAAGATACTTGACATTAGAAAAGCTTTAGCATACTGAACTACGATCTTTGTGCTAGGCTTAGGATTGGGTCTTGTCCATCACATCATTCTCCTAATGATGTGATCCGTTATCAATGACATCCAATGTCCATGGTCGGAAACCGTAACCATCTATTGATCAACGAGCTAGTCAACTAGAGGCTTACTAGGGACATGGTGTTGTCTATGTATCCACACATGTATTGCTGTTTCCGGTTAATACAATTATAGCATGAATAATAAACGATTATCATGAACAAGGAAATATAATAATAACTAATTTATTATTGCCTCTAGGGCATATTTCCAACAACCATAGGGTTAGTTGTATGTTGATAGGACTATGTATTGGAGGGCAAGAGTGACAGAAGCTTCTACCTAGCATAGAAATTGATGCATACGGGATTGAAGGGGGACCAATATATCTTAATGCTATGGTTGGGTTTTACCTTAATGAACGTTAGTAGTTGCGAATGTTTGCTAATAGTTCCAATCATAAGTGCATAGAATTCCAAGTCAGGGATGACATGCTAGCAGTGGCCTCTCCCACATAAAACTTGCTATGGGTCTAGTAAAGTAGTCAATTGCTTAGGGACAATTTCGTAACTCCTACCACCACTTTTCCACACTCGCTATACTAACTTTATTGTTTCTTTATCTAAACAGCCCCTACTTTTTATTTACGTGCTCTTTATTATCTTGCAAACCTATCCAACAACACCTACGAAGTACTTCTAGTTTTATACTTGTTCCAGGTAAAGCGAACGTTAAGCGTGCGTAGAGTTGTATCGGTGGTCGATAGAACTTGAGGGAATATTTGTTCTACCTTTAGCTCCTCGTTGGGTTCGACACTCTTACTTATCGAAAGAGGCTACAATTGATCCCCTATACTTGTGGGTTATCATTTATTATTATGCTTCTTAGTTTTAATGTGCCCACATTCAATTGAGCTCTCCAATTGAAATTTGGTCACCTGATTTTGACTGGATCAACAATTTCTCAAAACTTTCTCATTCAATTCTTTATACAGTACATTATGATTTCTAATTTTTAAGGCCTCACAAATAATTGATGTCTTCAATTTAGAATTAGGCCACTCGATTTTGACAGGGTCAACAATTTCTCAAGGAGCTCTACAATTCAATTATTTTAGTTCACTATATTCCCTAATTTTGACATCTTTCATTCAATTTGGGTACATTTTTGGATTTAGTTTACGATTTTGATTGGACCAATGATTTTTCCAAATAAATCAACAACAACTGGCCTATAAAAAAATATCAATCCCACGCACCCTTCCACCACCTAGAAAAAAAGCCACCATGTGATACTGTAGCACCAATATACATGCAGCCACCGACGCAGAATTTTATTCACAACACATCATTGGGGAACGTAGTAATTTTGGCAACACATGATCTCCGTCGTATCTATAATTTTTGATTGTTCCATGCCAATATTATACAGCTTTCATATACTTTTGGCAACTCTTTATACTATTTTTGGGACTAACATATTGATCCAGTGCCTAGTGCCAGTTCCTGTTTGTTGCATGTTTTATGTTTCGCAGAAACCCCATATCAAACGGTATCCAATCGGGATAAAAACGGACGGAGAATTTTTTGGAATATTTGGAGAATACAGGAAGAAGAATCAACGCGAGACAGTGCCCGAGGTGGCCACGAGGCAGGGGGGCGCGCCTGCCCCCCTGCGAGCGCACCTGACCCTCATGGGTCACCCATAAGGAGGTTGCTGCTCTTCTTCGGCCGCAAGAAAGCTAATTTTCGGAGAAAAATCTGGGCGAAGGTTTCAATCCAATCGGAGTTACGGATCTCCATATATATACAAAACGGTGAAAGGGCAGAAGAGGAACGCAGAAACAGAGAGAGACAGAGAGACATATCCAATCTCGGAGGGGCCCTCGCCCCTCCCATGCCATCGAGGCCAAGGACCAGAGGGGAAACCCTTCTGCCATCTCGGGAGGAGGTCAAGGAAGAAGAAGAAGGGGATCCCTCTCCCCCTCTCTTCCGGTGGCGCCGGAACGCTGTCGTGGTCACCATCATCATCACCGCGATCTTCACCAACACCACCATCATCTTCCCCAACATATCCATCACCTTCCCCCATCTATCTACAGCGTTCCACTCTCCCGCAACCCGTTGTACCCTCTACTTGAACATGGTGCTTTATGCTTCATATTATTATCCAATGATGTGTTGCCATCCTATGATGTCTGAGTAGATTTTTGTTGTCCTATTGGTGATTGGTGAATTACTATGATTGATTTAATTTGCTTGTGGTTATGTTGTTGTCCTTTGGTACCCATCATATGAGCGCGTGTGTGGATCACACCATAGGGTTAGTTGTATGTTGATAGGACAATGTATTGGAGGGCAAGAGTGACAGAAGCTTCTACCTAGCATAGAAATTGATGCATACGGGATTGAAGGGGGACCAATATATCTTAATGCTATGGTTGGGTTTTACCTTAATGAACGTTAGTAGTTGCGGACGCTTGCTAATAGTTCCAATCATAAGTGCATAGAATTCCAAGTCAGGGATGACATGCTAGCAGTGGCCTCTCCCACATAAAACTTGCTATCGTTCTAGTAAAGTAGTCAATTGCTTAGGGACAATTTCGCAACTCCTACCACCACTTTTCCACACTCGCTATACTAACTTTATTGTTTCTTTATCTAAACAGCCCCTACTATTTATTTACGTGCTCTTTATTATCTTGAAAACATATCCAACAACACCTACAAAGTACTTCTAGTTTTATACTTGTTCTAGGTAAAGCGAATGTTAAGCGTGCGTAGAGTTGTATCGGTGGTCGATAGAACTTGAGGGAATATTTGTTCTACCTTTAGCTCCTCGTTGGGTTCGACACTCTTACTTATCAAAAGAGGCTACAATTGATCCCCTATACTTGTGGGTTATCATTTATTATTATGCTTCTTAGTTTTAAAGTGCCCACATTCAATTGAGCTCTCCAATTGAAATTTGGTCACCTGATTTTGACTGGATCAACAATTTCTCAAAACTTTCTCATTGAATTCTTTATACAGTACATTATGATTTCTAATTTTTGAGGCCTCACAAATAATTGATGTCTTCAATTTAGAATTAGGTCACTCGATTTTCACAGGGTCAACAATTTCTCAAGGAGCCCTACAATTCAATTATTTTAATTCACTATATTCCCTAATTTTGACATCTTTCATTCAATTTAGGTACATTTTTGGATATAGTTTACGATTTTGATTGGACCAATTGTTTTTCCAAATAAATCAATAACAACTGGCCTATAAAAATATATCAATCCCACGCACCCTTCCACCACCTAGAAAAAAAGCCACCATGTGATACTGTAGCACCAATATACATGCAGCCACCGACGCAGAATTTTATTCACATAAATATAGGTTGGTAGCGGATAACACATAATCACACCACCAAAGGCCCAACAACTCAACACGCTACAAGAAAAAGTAAAACACACTCCATCATCTACCCACCCGCCAAACTCAAAGATGTTTAAGTTTCCTAGCCATAGACATGAGTTGTCATTTGATTAACGGGGTCACATCATTAGAGAATGATGTGATTGACTTGACCCATTCCATTAGCTTAGCACTTGATCGTTTTAGTTTGTTGCTATTGCTTTCTTCATGACTTATACATCTTCCTATGACTATGAGATTATGCAACTCCCGAATACCGGATGAACACTTTGTGTGCTATCAAACGTCATAACGTAACTGGGTGATTATAAAGATGCTCTACAGGTGTCTCCGATGGTGTTTGTTGAGTTGGCATAGATCGAGATTAGGATTTGTCACTCCGATTGTCGTAGAGGTATCTCTGGGCCCTCTCGGTAATGCACATCACTATAAGCCTTGCAAGCAATGTGACTAATGAGTTAGTTGCGGGATGATGCATTACGGAACGAGTAAAGGGACTTGCCGATAACGAGATTGAACTAGGTATTGAGATACCAACGATCGAATCTCGGGCAAGTAACATACCGATGACAAAGGGAACAACGTATGTTGTTATGCGTTTTGACCGATAAAGATCTTTGTAGAATATGTAGGAACCAATATGAGCATCCAGCTTTCGCTATTGGTTATTGACCGGAGATGAGACTCGGTCATGTCTACATAGTTCTCGAACCCGTAGGGTCCACACGCTTAACGTTCTGTGACGATCGATATTATGAGTTTATGTGTTTTGATGTACCGAAGGTTGTTCGGAGTCCTGGATGTGATCACGGACATGATGAGGAGTCTCGAAATGGTCGAGACATAAAGATCGATATATTGGATGGCTATGTTTGGACATCGGAATGGTTCCGAGTGAGTTCGGGCATTTGTCGGAGTACCGGGAGGTTACCGGAACCCCCGGGAGTGTATGGGCCTTATTGGGCCTTAGTGGGAGAGAGGAGGAGGCGGCCTAGGAGGGGGTCGCCCCTTTCCTTCCTCCCTCTCTCCTCTTTCCTTCCTCTCCTACTCCTACTTGGAAGGGGGGAATCCTACTCCCGGTGGGAGTAGGACTCCCCTAGGGCGCGCCATAGAGAGGGCCGACCCTCCCCCTCCTCCACTCCTTTATATACAGGGGAGGAGGGCACCCCATAGACACACAAGTTGATCATTGTCTTAGCCGTGTGCGGTGCCCCCTCCACCATAATCCACCTCGGTCATATCGTCGTAGTGCTTAGACGAAGCCCTGTGCCGGTAGCTTCATTATCACCGTCATCACGCTATCGTGCTGAGGAAGCTCTCCCTCGACACTCAGCTGGATCGAGAGTTCGTGGGACGTCACCGAGCTGAACGTGTGCAGATTGCGGAGGTGCCGTGCGTTCGGTACTTGGATCGGTTGGATCGCGAAGACGTTCGACTACATCAACTGCGTTACTAAACGCTTACGCTTTCGGTCTATGAGGGTACGTGGATACACTCTCCCCGCTCGCTGCTATGCTTCTCCTAGATAGATCTTGCGTGATCGTAGGTAATTTTTTGAAATACTACGTTCTCCAACAGTGGTATCAGAGCTAGGTCTATGCGTAGATGTTATATGCGCGAGTAGAACTCAAAGAGTTGTGGGAGATAATAGTCATACTGCTTACCAGCATGTCATACTTTGATTTGGCGGTATTGTTGGATGAAGCGGCCCAGACCGACATTACATGACCGCGTTCATGAGACTGGTTCTATCGTCGTGCTTTGCACACAGGTGGCTAATGGGTGTCTGTTTCTCCAACGTTAGTTGAATCGAGTTTGACTACGCCCGGTCCTTGTTGAAGGTTAAAACAACACATTTGATGAAAAATCGTTGTTTTTGATGCGTAGGTAAGAACGGTTCTTGCTAGAAGCCCGTAGCAGCCACGTAAAACTTGCAACAACAAAGTAGAGGACGGCTAACTTGTTTTTGCAGGGCTTGCTGTGATGTGATATGGTCAAGACGTGATGATATATAAATTGTTGTATGAGGTGATCATGTTTTGTAACAGTTATCGGCAACTGGCAGGAGCCATATGGTTGTCGCTTTATTGTATGAAATGCAATCGCCATGTAATTGCTTTACTTTATCACTAAGCGGTAGCCACTACACCACGACATGAGTTTAAGGGCAATTAAGTGCCGGGGAAAATATGAGATACATGGCAATGTATCTGCCAGGAATGCTCTAACTGCCGAGAAAAGTAATTTAGGTCAAGATATCTGTCGGGACAACTTCTACAACTAGGTCAGTCCATCTATCGGGGACAGGTGTTTACTTGCTACGTTGGCGAGACGACAACGATGCTTCGATGGAGATCAAGTGTCAAGCCGGTGACGATGGTGATCATGACGGTGCTTTGGAGATGAAGATCAAAAGCACAAGATGATGATGGCCATATCATATCACTTATTTTGATTGCATGTGATGTTTATCTTTTATGCATCTTATTTTGCTTAGTACGGCGGTAGCATTATAAGATGATCTCTCACTAAAAATTTCAAGGTATAAGTGTTCTTCCTGAGTATGCACCGTTGCGACAGTTCTTCATGCTGAGACACCACATGATGATCGGGTGTGATAAGCTCTACTTTCACATACAACGGGTGCAAGCCAGTTTTACACATGCAGAATACTCGGGTTAAACTTGACGAGCCTAACATATGCAGATATGGCCTCGGAACACTGGAGACCGAAAGTTCGAGCGTGAATCATATAGTAGATATGATCAACATAGTGATGTTCACCATTGAAAACTACTCCATCTCACGTGATGATCGGACATGGTTTAGTTGATTTGGATCACGTGATCATTTAGATGACTAGAGGGATGTCTATCTAAGTGGGAGTTCTTAAGTAATATGATTAATTGAACTTTAATTTATCATGAACTTAGTCCTGATAGTATTTGCATAACTATGTTGTAGATCAATAGCTCGCGATGTAGCTCCCGTTTATTCTTGATATGTTCCTAGAGAAATATAAGTTGAAAGATGATAGTAGCAATGATGTGGACTTGGTCTGTTATCTAAGGATTTTCCTCATTGCTGCATAGAAAAATTATGTCCTTGATGCACCGCTGGGTGACAGAACTATTGCAGGAGCATACGCTATGAACGTTTTGACAAGCTCGGTATGATTACTACTTGATAGTTTAGTGCGCCATGCTTTACGGCTTAGAACTAGGACTTCAAAAAATGTTTTGAAGGCCACAGAGCATATAAGATGTTCCAAGATCTGAAATTGGTATTTCAGACTCATGCCCGAGTCAATAGGTATGAGACCTCTGACAAGTACTTTGCCTACAAGATGGAGGATAATAGCTCAACCAGTGAGCATGTGCTAGAATGCCTGAGTACTACAATCGCTTGAATCAAGTGGGAGTTAATCTTCCAGATAAGATAATGATTGACAGAGTTCTCTAGTCACTATCACCAAGTTACTGGAACTACGTGATGAACTATAATATGCAAGGGATGACGAAAACAATTCGTGAGCTCCTCGTGATGCTGAAATCGACGAAGGTAGAAATCAAGAAAAGCATCAAATGTTGATAGTTGACAAGACCACTAGTTTCAAGTAAAAGGGCAAGGGAAAGAAAGGGAACTTCAAGAAGAATGGCAAGCAAGTTGCCACTCCCATGAAGAAGCCCAAAGCTAGACCCAAGCTGAAACTGAGTGCTTCTACTACAAAGTAAATGGTCAATGGAAGCGGAATTGCCTCAAATACTTGGCGAGTAAGAAGGATGGCAAAGTGAACAAAAGTATATATGATATACATGTTATTGATGTGTACTTTACTAGTGTTCATAGTAGCCCCTGGGTATTTGATACTGGTTCAGTTTCTATGATTAGTAACTCGAAACAGGAGTTACAAAAATTAGTTGAGGGCAAGGTGACGATGTGTGTTGGATGTGATTCCAAGGTTGATAAGATCACCATCGCACACTCCCTTTACCTTCGGGATTAGAGTTGAACCTAAAATAAATGTTATTTGGTGTTTGCGTTGAGCATAATATGATTGGATCATGTTTATTGCAATACGGTTATTCATTTAAATCAAAGAATAATTGTCATTCTGTTTACATGAATAAAACCTTATGTGGTCATACACCCAAGGTGAATGGTTTATTGAATCTCGATCGTAGTAATACACATATTCATAATATTGATGCCAAAAGATGCAAAGTTGATAATGATAGTGCAACATATTTGTGGCACTGCCGTTTAGGTTATATTGGTGTAAAGCGCATGAAGAAACTCCATGCTGATGGACTTTTAGAATCACTTGATGCTTGCGAACATGCCTCATGGGCAAGATGACTAAGACTCCATTCTCCGGAACAATGGAGAAAGCAACTAACTTATTGAAAATAATACATACTGATGTATGCGGTCCGATGAGTGTTGAGGATCGCGGCGGGTATCATTATTTTCTAACCTTCACAGATGATCTAAGCAGATATGGGTATATCTACTTGATGAAACATAAGTCTGAAACATTTGAAAAGTTCAAAGAATTTCAGAGTGCAGCGGAAAATCATCGTAACAAGAAAATAAAGTTTCTACAATCTGATCGCGGAGACGAATATTTGAGTTACGAGTTTGGTCTTCATTTGAAACAAAGTGGAATAGTTTCACAACTCACGCCACCTGGAACACCACAACGCAATGGTGTGTCCGAACGTCATAACCGTACTTTATTAGATATGGTGCGATCTATGATGTCTCTTACCGGTTTATCACTATCGTTTTGGGGTTATGCATTAGAGACACTTGCATTCACATTAAATAGGGCACCATCTAAATCTGTTGAGACGACACCATATGAACTGTGGTTTGGCAAGAAACCCAAGTTGTCGTTTCTTAAAGTTTGGGGCTGCGATGCTTATGTGGAAAAGCTTCATCCTGATAAGCTCCAACCCAAATCGGAGAAATGCATCTTCATAGGATACCCAAAGGAGATTGTTGGGTACACCTTCTTTCACAGATCCGAAAGCAAGATATTCGTTGCTTAGAATGGATCCTTTCTAGAGAAGGAGTTTCTCTCAAAAGAAGTGAGTGGGAGGAAAGTAGAACTTGATGAGGTAATTGTACCTGCTCCCTTATTGGAAAGCAATTCATCACAGAAATCAGTTCCAGTGATTCCTACACCAATTAGTGAGGAAGCTAATGATAATGATCATGAAGCTTCTGATCAAGTTACTACCGAACCTCGTAGGTCAACCAGAGTAAGATCCACACCAGAGTGGTACGTTAATCCTGTTCTGGACGTCATGTTACTAGACCATAACGAACCTACGAACTATGGGGAAGCGATGATGAGCCCAGATTCCACGAAATGGCTTGAGGCCATGAAATCTGAGATAGGATCCATGTATAAGAACAAAGTGTGGACTTTGGTGGACTTGCCCGATGATCGGCAAGCCATTAAGAATAAATGGATCTTCAAGAGGAAGATGGACGCTGATAGTAGTGTTACTATCTACAAAGCTCGAATTGTCGCAAAAAGTTTTCGACAAGTTCAAGGTGTTGACTACGATGAGATTTTCTCACTCATAGCGATGCTTAAAGTCTGTCTGAATCATGTTAGCAATTGCCGCATTTTATGAAATCCGACAAATGGATAACAAAACTACACTCCTTAATGGATTTATTAAATAAGAGTTGTATATGATGCAACCAGAAGGTTTTGTCAATCTTAAAGGTGCTAACAAAATGTGCAAGCTCCAGCGATCCATTTATGGACTGGTGCAAGCATCTTGGAGTTGGAATATATGCTTTGATAGTGTGATCAAAGCATATGGTTTTATACAGACTTTTGGAGAAGCCTATATTACAAGAAAGTGAGTGGGAACACTAGAGCCTTTCTGATAAGTATATGTGTATGACATATTGTTGATGGGAAATGATGTAGAATTTTCTGGAAAGCATAAAGGAGTGTTTGAAAGAGTTTGTCAAAGGAAGACCTCGGTGAAGCTACTTACATATTGAGCATCAAGATCTATAGAGATAGATCAAGACGCTTGATAAGTTTTTTCAATGAGTACATACCCTGACAAGATTTTGAAGTAGTTCAAAATGGAACAGTCAAAGAAAGGAGTTCTTGCCTGTGTTGCAAGGTGTGAAGTTGAGTAAGACTCAAAACCCGACCATGCAAAAAATAGAAAGAGAATGAAAGTCATTCCCTATGCCTCAGTCATAGGTTCTATAAAGTACGCTATGTTGTGTACCAGACCTATTGTGTACCTCACCATGAGTTTGACAAGAGGGTACAATAGTGATCCAGGAGTGGATCACTGGACAGCGGTCAAAATTATCCTTAGTGGTATAAGGATATGTTTCTCGGTTATGGAGGTGACAAAGAGTTCGTCGTAAAGGGTTACATCGATGCAAGACACTGATCCAGATGACTCTGAGTCTCAATCTGGATACATATTGAAAGTGGGAGAATTTAGCTAGAGTAGCTCCGTGCAGAGCATTGTAGACATAGAAATTTGCAAAATACATACGGGTCTGAATGTGGCAGACCCATTGACTAAACCTCTCTCACAAGCAAAACATGATCACACCTTAGTACTCTTTGGATGTTAATCACATGGCGATGTGAACTAGATTATTGACTCTACTAAACCCTTTGGGTATTGGTCACATGGCGATGTGAACTATAGAGTGTTAAATCACAGGACGATGTGAACTATTGATGTTAAATCACATGGCGACGTGAACTAGATTATTGACTCTAGTGCAAGTGGGTGACTGAAGGAAATATGCCCTAGAGACAATAATAAAGTTGTTATTTATATTTCCTTATATCATGATAAATGTTTATTATTCATGCTAGAATAGTATTAACCGGAAACTTAGTACATGTGTGAATACATAGACAAACAGAGTGTCACTAGTATGCCTCTACTTGACTAGCTCATTGAATCAAAGATGGTTAAGTTTCCTAGCCATAGACATGAGTTGTCATTTGATTAATGGGATCACATCATTAGAGAATGATGTGATTGACTTGACCCATTCCGTTAGCTTAGCACTTGATCGTTTTAGTTTGTTGCTATTGTTTTCTTCATGACTTATACATGTTCCTATGACTATGAGATTATGCAACTCCTGAATACCGGAGGAACATTTTGTGTGCTATCAAACGTCACAATGTAACTGGGTGATTATAAAGATGTTCTACAGGTGTCTCCGATGGTGTTTGTTGAGTTGGCATAGATCGAGATTAGGATTTGTCGCTCAAATTGTCGGAGAGGTATCTCTGGGCCCTTGCAAGCAATGTGACTAATGAGTTAGTTGCGGGATGATGCATTATAGAATGAGTATAGAGACTTGCCGGTAACGAGATTGAACTAGGTATTGAGATACCGACGATCAAATCTCGGGCAACCAACATACCGATGACAAAGGGAACAACGTATGTTGTTGTGAGGTTTGACCGATAAAGATCTTCCTAGAATATGTAGGAACCAATATGAGCATCCAGGTTTCGGTATTGGTTATTGATCGGAGATGAGTCTCGGTCATGTCTACATAGTTCTCGAACCCATAGGGTCCGCACGCTTAACGTTCTGAGATGATCGGTATTATGAGATTATGTGTTTTTATGTACCGAAGGTTGTTCGGAGTCCCGGATGTGATCACGGACATGACGAGGAGTCTCGAAATGGTCAAGACATAAAGGTCGATATATTGGATGGCTATGTTTGGACATCAGAATGGTTTCGGGTGAGTTCGGGCATTTACCGGAGTACCGGGAGGTTACCGGACCCCCCCCCCCCCGGGCAGTGTATGGGCCTTATTGGGCCTTAGTGGAGAGAGGAGGAGGCGGCCTAGGAGGGCCCCCCCAAGCCCAATCCGAATTGGGAGGGGGGCTGGCCCCCCTTTCCTTCCTCCCTATCTCCTCCTTCCTTCCTCTCCTACTCCTACTTGGAAGGGGGGGTGGCGAATCCTACTCCTGGTGGGAGTAGGACTCCCCTAGGGCGCGCCATAGAGAGGGCCGACCCTACCCCTCCTCCACTCCTTTATATACGGGGGAGGGGGGCACCCCATAGACACACAAGTTGATCATTGTCTTAGCCGTGTGCGGTGCCCCCTCCACCATAATCCACCTCGGTCATATCGTCGTAGTGCTTAGGCGAAGCCCTGCGCCGGTAGCTTCATCATCACCGTCATCACGCCGTCGTGCTGACGAAGCTCTCCCTCGACACTCAGCTGGATCGAGAGTTCGTGGGACGTCACCGAGCTGAACGTGTGTAGATCGCGGAGGTGCCGTGCGTTCGATACTTGGATCGGTTGGATCACGAAGACGTTCGACTATATCAACTGCGTTACTAAACATTCCGCTTTCGGTCTACGAGGGTACGTGGACACACTCTCCCCGCTTGTTGCTATGCTTCTCCTAGATATATCTTGCGTGATCGTATGTAAATTTTTTGAAATACTACGTTCCACAACACGGAGGGCCGCCTTGGCCACTAGCGCCGGGGACGGCGAGAGCCCTGGCGGCGGCCTTGCCCTGCCATCGGTGGCGGAGCCATCACTACGCGACCACTCCCCGCCAATCTTGGCGAGCTCGCCGTCAAGGCGGCAGCATCACCTGGCGTCCGTCTCCGCGTTGGTGAAGGAGCGACTGAGGGCCCACACGGCGACAAGGTCTGGGTCATTGCGGACCCATTCCGGCACCATGTCGGTCTTGGCGAACGCGGACCGGCGGGCGGTGTTGTGTCGGTCGTACCGTGCCTGCTGCCGGACCCCCCCTTGGAGACTACGGGCCTCGAGCACGAGGGGCCGCCGACACCGCCGCCAACGAGGTAGTGGAGGATGCGCCCCCCACCTTCGTGATCACCGGCGGCAGCTCCTCCTTGACGAGACGGTGGTTGCGGCGGGGTGGCGAGGCAGAACCATCTATGCAAGCGTACATGCTATGCCCGGTGGCGACATGAGCTCGTCCTTCACGTGGCGTTTGATCTGGACGCCGAGGTTGCAAGGGAGTGAGGTCGGCTCCTCCTTGACGTGGCATCCAATCAGGACGCGACCGCGGTCGCCCGGGGAGAAGGGGCTCCTCCTTTACCCATCGGCCCCGTTTGATGCAGTAGCGCGGCGGGGACGGTGGCTCCTCCTTGACCGACACTGGGCCCATCTTTTTGGAGTGAACGCTCCATCATGATTTCTATCTAATGGACGAACTATTCGTCCGTCAGAACAACCTCAGCGAGGAGGCCCTGCTGCTGCTGCAGCTTCTGAACCTCCTCGTCGCTAGAGGAGATGACGATCTCCTCCTTGCGGGAGGAGATGGACGCCGTGGATGCCGAGGGTCCAGAGAGTGAGGGTGGCGGCGCCAAGATCCATCGGACGATGAACCGCTGCCGCCATCGCCCCTGGTTGTCGGCGCGGATAACCAAGGCTTCGGCATCATCCTTGAGTTGGAGGGGCTCAGAGAGGAGGAGAAAGGGATCGAAGAGGACGAGGAGGATGGGTTCGGTATGAATGTGTATGGCCGACACGTGACTTAAATAGCCGCGTCCATGGCCAGGCGAACGGGCAGTCGGCCCGCTTCAATACGGTGCAGTTATCAGAGTTGGTTTCTCAGGACACGACGTCCGCATTGAAGCGGCGACGCTTGAGAGGTCGCGGCCGTCAGCGCCGTACATGTCCGGTCACGTCGCTCGGCATCATCGCTGCATGCTCTGGTCGGCATGAATGCGCGTTGGATGGAACCGCAATCCCCCACTTTGTCTTGGTTTTGCGGTGGAAAACACGTCGGACCGCTTCGGTGGACCGATATAGGTCCGCACGGTCCGAACGTATGCGGACGGTTTGAGGGTGGCATTTAAACGCCCTTACACAATATATAACTTCAAGGGCATTCCTATTTTTTTTCTTACAATACAATTTACATTTTAAATATTACTACAACTTTGTACCTGTAAGGCGTTTCAAATGCCCAATACAACATGGTGGGTTGGGATGAACAGTCCGCTGCTCTACTCAAAGGCAAGTCGCGTGGCCCACACAAACATCTCCTTCCAGCTCGTCCCACGCAATTCCTCGTCGGAGCCGCCGCGGAGCGACCAGCACTGCGTGTTCCGTGCCAGCGCCTTGTACCTGGGCAGCCAGAGCTCGCGGTCTCGGTCTCGGCCGCCCACAAGGCGCCTCAGCTCCGTGCAGGTGCTCTCTACCCTCAAGAGGTCCTTCCCGTCCGGGAGCCTCGCCAGGATCGCCAGCATGGCGTCGCTCGGGAGGGACATGAGTGTGGGGGCTCGCCCCGGCACCACGCCGTGCTCGCGGCATAGGTCCGAGAGGAGGCGCCGGCACATCCCGTCGATGACCGTCCTCCAGAGCGTGGAGGCCGTCCCGAGCAGCTGGCGCCCCGTGTCATCCAGACCGCCAGATAGGAGCGACGCGACGGAGAGCACGTCCAGGCATGCCCAGTACGTGCCGCCGGTCCTCCGGACAGAGCTGACTTGCACGTAGAAGAGGAAGCACTGCCCGTCGGTGCATATCCTCAGCGCGGCACCGTCCATGTCGTGCTGGGGCAGCAGTTGCGGCGCAGTGTACTCCAAGGACAGGGTCGAGGCCGTCGCGCCTGCCTCCGTCGGAAGCCGGCAACGCGACGGGTCCCCGCGGCGGCGTACGATGAAGCCCGCCTCGAGGAAGGCGGCGTGGACCACGATCACTAGACGGCCCAGGAGGGGCTCCGCGTCCCACCGGCGGGCGTCGACTACTCTGTGGAGGGGAGAGGCCTTTGACGACATGGCTATACCTACACCTACGAGGTGAGCGAGGTCAGGTGATTGGTTACGGAAACAACAGCTGGGTGTGGTGAGTTTGCGATGGCAAGCTGGGTTAATCTTTTTGATTGATTGACGAAATACACTGCAATGCGACACCAGAAATCCCCATCTGACATCTTGGAACTGCATTTCCAGCCTTGCTTTTCCCGCAGATGAGATTACGACCGACGATCCTACCGATGCCGATTCCTATTTAGGCTCAAGGGCGTGGAGTTTCTTAGCTCGGGCAGCCCAGATGAACAGAAAAATCAAAAAAAAATATGAAAAAGAAATGTTTCGAGTGCTTGCAAAATTTCATCTTGGAATTACATTCGTGAAAGTTGTGGCAAAAAAAAGCGATGACGGCGGCGCGCCTTCGGCTTGCTTCGGTGCTTGTAATCGTCGCTAGGTGGTCTACGGATCTGGATGTAATTTTTATTTCTGATGTTCGTTATACTGCCATGATTAAAGATGAATAGATTGGAAGTTTTTCCACAAAAAAAAGAAAGCATTTAGGAGCGCTGATTTTATCTTTTTTGTCACGACTTCCACAAATGTGAAATGATAATGAAAATTTTCAAGCACTCAAAACATTTCTTAATGTTTGCCACAAAAAAATTCAGAGTATTTTGAATGCTCTCTGAATTTTTTATCAATTTTGTTGTTCATGCCGAGAGCATTTGAGCTCGAGCTCAGATTAGAACTTTTGCTTTAGCCATCACTTCCTACCTGATCTGTAACTGGCTCGCACAGTCCATTCTTCACTGGCGAACTGGGCCACCCCAAAACATGTACTCCCAGCACTGGTTTTTTGGTTGGGTTCTTCTGCTTTTTGGTTTCAAAGATTTTTGTCTAGTTGGGTCAGTTTTTTTTTCTTTTCGCTTTTTCCATTTTAATTTTCATGGACTTTTCTAAATTGTGATGTTTTTAAAACATGAAAATTTTCAAATTCACAAACAAGTTTAATTTCATGAATATTTTTAAAATTAATAACATATTTTTAAAATTTTAGAAAAAGTTAAAAAATCTAAAATTGCGAAGTTTTTCAATTCCCGAACTCCTTTTCTATTCTCCAAACAATTTTCAAATCCATGATCCAAAAAATCTATCATTTTTTGCCAAATCTGTGACTTTTTTCATATTCATGATTTTTTCCAAATTCATGAAAAATCAAATCATTTTCTTTTAAAAAAAGTTCAACCGAGCGCCTCAAGTGAGCGAGACCTAGCAGCTCCTGGGAGGAACAAAGAGTGTTGAGCCGGGCGTGAGTGCTTGGCACTTGAGTCAGCGCCTGAAGCGCCAATTAGGCCTTGCAATGCCTTAAAGAAATAAATGAAGCACGGTGCTTATTTGTACACGAGTTTACATTATACAAGGCGTTAGGAGCACGAGACCCCATCCCCAGCAGGACAGCACGTGCCCCTTGCTCCATGGGCTGGCCCAACCACCAGGCAAGCGATCACTCACGACGCGCTACTTCTCCCAATTCCTTAGTCGTTCGTTCAATACTTGACCAATCAAGGTTGACAAGTCCACCGTTGACTTTCCGAGAAATGCGGAAAATTAAAAATAGGAATAAAAAGAGATCTTCACAAAAATTTGAAAAAGATCATATATTTGAAGGGAAAATATCACTGGCCATAGAAAGTTCATGGATTCGGAAAGTTCACGAGTACAAAAAAAGTTCAGGAATTTGATAAACAATTCATCAATTATGAAAAAAGTTCATGAATACGAAAAAAGTTTGTGAATTTTATAAAAGTCACGAATTTGAAAAAAACATGAATTTGAAAAGGTTCACAAATTTTTAGAAAGTTCATTACTCTGAAAAAGGTTCATGCATTTGGAAAAATACAAAAAATAAAAACAGAATAAAACCGAACAAAGAAATTCCAAAAAAAAGGAAAAAGGAATGGATGCTTCCAGAAGCTTCCCAAAATCGGCCCGGCAATTTTCTGGAAGCTCCCCAAATCCGGGAAAAGGAAACGGGTGCCCCTATATCTCGCCTTCAGCGAGTCCACCTTCTGACTCCCTGAAGGCGCGAGCAAGATAAGCGACACACGCAAGCGGGAGGCCACAACCTCTTTTTCTGGGGTTTTTTTTTACTTTTTCCGTTTTTATTTTTTGGTTAATTATTATACTTTTCTTTGTACTTAAAAAATATTCTAAATATATATATTACAAACAAACTCTAGAAAAAATATTTGAAAAAAATGTAGAACAATTATTTGAAAAATGTGGAATAAGTATTTGAATTTTTAATCAAGCATTCAGGAAATGTTGAACGTGCGTAGACAAATTGTTGATCATGTATTAAAGAAAGTTTAACCAAATATTTGAATAATGTTAAGCAAGCATTGGGAAAAATGTTGCATGTGTATAAAAAAATTGTTTTTCATGTATTATAAAATGATGAATTTTTGATCATGTATAGAAAAATGCTAATAAGCATATAAAAATAATATTGGACAAGAATTTGAAAAATATTAGTCAAGCATTTGAGAAATGTTAAATGTGTATAAAAAATGTTGAACATGTATTTAAAAACGATGAAAAGAGTTGATCACATATATAAAATGTTAATCAAGCATTTGAAAAAAATGTTGAACAAGTGTTTGAGTAATGTTAATCAAGCATATGGAAAATGTTAAACGCGTATAGAAAAAAATTAATCACGTATTCAAAAAATGTTAATCTTTTTTTCAAAAAGTTAACCAAGCTTTTAACAAAAATTTTAGATCGGATGTTGACCATGTATTAAAAAACTGTTAATCTTGTAAACGAAAAATGTCGGCTTCCGTCCCGCCTAATGCAAGACATAGCTCTCGCAAAATGAAGCTCCCCACTAAATACGCGTTTGGTGGGAGCACTCCCTACTTGATTACTGAATGTACGTACTTTGTTGTCCTGTGCTTGGTTTTATTGCCATAACGCACACCCTTCTTTTCTATTTATTTCTTTCTTCCCTTTTGTTTTGCGTTTGTTTTCTTTTAATTTTTCTCTTCAGTTTTGTTCTTACTTTTTGACTTTCCTTTGTTTTCAAAATGTTCCTTATTTTTTTACTAGTAATTTGTACGTGCTTTGCACGTTAGATTATTATAAGTAATCACAATACTAAATCATTTAAACTAAAACTAAATCGCCTATCTTATGATAAAACTACCATGCAAATTTCAAAAGTACATTTGTGTTTTCGAGTGGGAACTCATGGAAACTTTTTTTTATCTTCACATCAAACAACAGTAGCACAATGAATTCCTATACGAAGAATGCTTTAGAAAAAGCATACATTTTTTCCAAGAGAAATGTTATTGTTATTGACATGCTTGTGAAATATTTTTAAAATTCAAATTTGAAATATATAGTAAATTAGTTTGATGCAGTAATTTTCACACCTTTAAATCAGAGGTTTCTTATAAAATCTATTTCCTTTGTGTATCCTCAACCTCACAGTGTGTTAAATAACTTAACATCCTGTTAAGAAAAATAAAGTCAAATCAAAATCAAAATTTTCTACAGGTTTTTCGAATATTTCTCTCAGCGACCAGCAATATTGCCATGTGTACACTCTTTTCTTCATCTGCAAACAAAAATGTGTACAGTCTTTTCTACAGCGCCCTACTTCTTTTGAGAAAGTAAAAAATGCTTCCATACCTGTAGCACTCCGTGAGATGTAAATTGCTCCTGTTGGCTGCTAGACTCTACATGCACCTGGTCTAGATAGTTCGAGCCTGTGCATGTAAATACTCGTTGTTGGAATATTTAATTCTTCACTGCAGCAGACCGCTATTGCTGCAGGCCAACAACACGTCCGTGAAAACTCTGGAAGATTCAGATTGGCAGCATTTTGGCGCGCGTCCGTACAACGCGAATCCAGAGAACATCAGCCGTTGGATCAATCGAGTCTGGTATTGATAAACAGTGGAGATTCACCTGGTGTAACAAATCGACGGCTAAGGGTTTTGCTTCTAGAACACGATGAACGGGTATTCCATGTTCAAAAATTGATGTACTATAGTAGTAGAGATACCTTCATACAGTTTCAATTTATGCTCTTGTGTTTCACTTCTCTTTTTGCATGTAAACATTGTTTATGTATGAACATAAATTCACGTGTTCAGGATTTATTTTCTTTCAGTCTGTGAACATTTACAAATGTATAAACATTTTAATAAATGAATATAGGATGTTTTTTGCATGATCATGTTTTTAAACCGAAGATGAACACTGTATTTTATTTTACATATATGAACATATATATCAGCATACTTGTCTTTTTTTAATTTTCTACAGTATATACTTTTTCACCATTGATGGGCCGCCCACCCTTCAATGTAACGTACTCACCGCTGATGTATAATAAGCAATAGGCCTTTTTCCTTAAGAAACGCACCCAGAGGGCATCGTAGACCTGACAATTATCTAGGAAAACGACCAGTACAATGAAAAGATAACTGTACTTGGAACGACTAGTAAAAAATAAAATTACAATGAAAATCATTTTAGTCTTCTTCTTCCTCCGACCGATTGCTTTACTATGGTTCTTTGTGTATTATGATCTTGATTTTTTTCCGGTTTACTTCTATCATGAGCTACTCTTCACTTTAATTAACAGAACTGAGGCAAACTTTGCCCGCCCATTGCGTAAATGAAAAATTCATATGCAAAGAGTCCCCTTGTCCATCCCTATCTCTACATGGCACAATGCCTGGATTAATTCATGGGCTCTGCTAAAAATCAGTCGACTGATTTTTAGTGAAGTCTAAGTCGATTTGTTAACCGTTAGATCTTTGTGTTGCTTTAGGATCCGTGCAGCCCTGTTGTTTCCTGTAAATCAGCACACATAAGGAACGAACTGGGTGGGCCTGTTTTTTTGTCTTTGCTTTTTTGGTCGGGGCAGGCTTGATATGGTGGGCTGGGCGGGGGTCCTTTTCTTTGTGTGTTGAGCTTTATTTTGCCAGTTGTTTTACAAGGTTTAGGTCCGTTTTCTTTTTTATTTTTGATGTTTTCGTACAGGAAGGGAACAACCAGATAGAGTGAAGTGACTTGTGTATGTTTTTTGTTCTTAGTTAGTGGCAGTACCAAGCACTTTATTTCATAGGCCTCGACTTTTTTAATTTTTTTCTACTATTTTTTTCTCTGTTTAGGTTCATACGGGACTGTTAAAACTCAGTCGACTCCCTGGCCGTCAGATCGTTGTTGCTTCAAGATCCATGCAGCTATGTCTGTCTTATATTAAAATAGATTGCTTAGGTGCGCGATGGGCCAATTTCCTTTTCTTTTATTGTTTCTTTTCTCTCGTGTAGGCCAAATATGCGCTATGGGCTTGGCTTGAGAGGTTTATTTTTTGTCTAGTTTTGCGCTTAACTTTTCAACGGGGAAACAAACCGTCCGAAGAGGGGTGGGGAAGCGGCTGAGAACTACCAAGGGCAGCTATTTTGTATCTTTTTTAGTTTTTTATTTACTTGTAAAGTGTTTTAAATGATTCTTTCGTCTATGTTCCTTGTCATGTTTGAATTTCTTTTTACATTTTGTATTTTCACCCTTTCTCTTGCTTTTATTTTTTTTCCTTTTTTATCATTGTTCTCAAACCTTTTTGGCACGATTCTAGTTACCTTATTTTTAATTTTTTACTGAGCAACAAGTTTTATTTTTGAAAATTTACATCATTGGCATCTGGTTGCACAATCTCCCTGACTTCATCGACTGGAAATCAATTGTTCTTTGTCAGGGGAGGGGGCAGCTGCATGTTTATCGCTAGGCACATATGCAAGTGTCGCACCCCGACGTAAATTTATGCCTTCAATGCGACTGCAACTATGTGGAATTTTGTTGAGTGGAAAATTATTTGTCTGTCACTAGGGCGACTAAAATTTTGTGGTGTTTTGTCGGGCCGGGCACTTGCATGCATGCCATGAGCCATGCAACTGCAAATATCGCCCCCTACCGCAAATTGCATATCTTCAACGTGACTGCAACTATGTGGCGTTTTTGTCTGGGAAGGGGTAGTTGCATGTATACCACTATGCATGCAACTGTAAGTGTTGCCCTCGATTCAACTCTGTGTTTCCTTGTCAGGGGAAAGGAATGGTTGCATGCTTGTCACTAGGCACGCAACTCAGGATTGACCTTTTGTTTTGTCGGATGGGGCAACGTCGAGAGAGAGGGTCCCAGTTGCATGCCAAACAGCAGGGGATGCAACTACATGTCTCCGAGAATGGCCGCAATTGCATGTATTATAACTGGTTGCAACTCGACTTTCATTTTTTGTTTGTACGAGGAGAGACATCAGTTTGCATGTCCCACACTAAGCACACAACTACATGTCTTCTAACTTGGTCACAACTTGGAGGGGGGGGGGGCAGGATTTTGTTTTGTCGAAGGGCGGCATCAAGAGAGGGCCCCAATTGCATGCCCCACACTAGGCACGCAATTGCATGTCTTTATAACTTGGTTGCAACTCGACTTCCATTTTTTGTACGGGGAGATGTGCCCGTTTTTTGCATGTCCCCACAATGGGCACACAACTTCATGTCTTCGAGCATGGACGCAATTTTGGGGGGGCCCTTGTTTTGTCGGAGGGGGCGGCGTCGAGAGACATGGGGCCCATTTGTTTTGTCGGAGGGGGCGGCGTCGAGAGACATGGGACCAAGTTGCATGTCCCACACTAGGGACGCAACAGGCTGTCTTCTAGATTTTGGTCGCAACTAGGGGGGCACCTTCGTATTGTCAGAGGGGGCGACGTCCAGAGACATGGGGCCCAATTGCATGTCCCACACTAGGCACGCAACTGGATGTCTTCTAGTTTGGTCACAACTAGGGTCCTTTGTTTTGTCGAAGGGGTGGCGTCGAGAGACATGTGGCCCAATTGCACGTCCCATACTAGGGACGCAACTGCATGTCTTCTAGCTTTTTTGGACACAACTAGGGGGGGAGGGGGCGACATCGAGAGACATGGGGCCTAGTTGCATGTCCCACACTAGGCACACAACTACATGTCTTCTAACTTGGTCGCAACTCGGGGGGGGGGGGGGAGGGTTGCTTTGTAGACGACAGGCGACGTCGAGAGGGAGAGGGGCCCAGTTGCATGCCCACACTAGGCACGCAACCGCATGTCTTCAAGCATGGTTGCAACTGCATATGTTATAACTTGGTTGCAACTAGACTTCCTTTTTTTTATAGGGGGAGAGACACCAGTTTGCATGTCCCACACTAGGCACGCAACTGCATGTCTTTCTAACTTGGTCGCAACTACGGGAGGGACCTTTGTTTTTGTCGGATGGGGTAGTGTCGAGAGAGACGGGCCCAGTTGCATGCCCCACACTAGGCACGCAACTGCATGTCTTTTTCGAGCATGGTTGCAACTGCATTGTTTTATAACTTGGTTGCAACTCGACTTCCATTTTTCCATTTTTGTTATACAAGGAGAGGCGCCATTTTTTTGCATGTACCACAATGGGCACGCAACTAGATGTCTTCTAACTTGGTCGCAACTAGGTGGGGACCTTTGTTTTGTCGGAGGGGACGGTGTCGACAAGAATGGGGCCCAATTGCATGTCACACACTAGGCATGCAAGTGCATGGACTCTAACCTGGCCGCAACTTTTGGGGAGGGGCCTTTGTTTTGTTGGAGGGGGCGGCGTCGAGAGATTGGGGGCCAGTTGCATGTCTCACAATAGGCACGCAACTCCATGTATCTTATAACTTGGTCGCAACTCGACTTCCATTTCTTGTTGTACGGGGAGAGGCTCCAGTTTTTGCACGTCTCACAATGGGCACGCAACTACATGTCTTCTAGCTTAGCCGCAACTAATGTCTTATAACTTGGTTTGCAACTCGACTTCCATTTTCTTTGTCGTCATACGTAGAGGGTATCGCGCGATTGCATGTCCCACAATGGGCACTAAACTATCAAGTAGTCATCATATTGAGCTAGCCAAGCGTTAACGGAGCTCATATTGAGCTAGCCAAGGCATCGCCCTGCCGTCACCTAGCGGTGAGGACATAATTGCAATGAGGATAAACCTCAGATCACGGATCCAATCCGCATGCAACTCCGCATGTCTAGCTTTGGCCATAATCGCATGTCTACACGACGGTATGTTACTTGCCCGAGATTATCGTCGGTATCCAATACCTAGTTCCGCATCAACGCATGTCTTATGACTTGGTTGCAACTCGACTACCTTTTTGTTGTAGCTTCATTTTTGCACGTCTCACAATGGGCACGCAATCTGCATGTCTTCTAGCTTAGCCGCAACTAATGTCTTATAACTTGGTTTGCAACTCGACTTCCATTTTCTTTGTTGGAGAGGGTGTCTAGCGTTGAGAGACTTGGTTGCAACTCGTGGGGCCCAGTTGCATGTCCCACACTAGGCATGCAACTGCATGTCTTTCTAACTTGGTTGCAACTCGACTTTCCATTTTTTATTGTACGGGGAGAGGCGCCAGTTGCATGTCCCATGATGGGCACGCAACTGCATGTCTTCTAGCTTGGTCGCAACTAGGGGGCTTTTGTTTTCTCAAAGGGGGCAAACAACAAGAGAGAGAGAGAGGCGACCAACTGCATGTCCCACACTAGACACGCAACTATATGTCTTTTCGAGCATGTCACAACTGCATGTCTTTATAACTTGGTTGCAACTCGAACTTCCATTTTTCTTGTACGGGGAGAGGCGCAAAACACTATAATACAAGGGGGGGCTTTGTTTTGTAGGAGGGGGTGGCATCGAGAGACATGGGGGCCTAGTTGCATGTCCCACACTAGGCACGCAACTGCATGTCTTCTAGTTTGGTCGCAACTAGGGGAGCTTTGTTTTGTCGGAGGGGGCGGCGCCGAGAGACATGGGGCCTAGTTGCATGTCCCACACTAGGCACACATCTGCATGTCTTCTAGACTGGTCGCAACTAGGGGGGCTTTGTTTTGTCGGAGGGGGCGGCGTCGAGGGACATGGGGCCTAGTTGCATGTCCCAAACACTAGGCACGCAACTGCATCTCTTTTCTAGATTGGTCACAACTATGTGGGGGGGGGCTTTGTTTTGTCGGGGGGGGGGGGTGTCGAGAGACATGGGACCTAGTTGCATGTCCCACACTAGGCACGCAACTGCATGTCTTCTAGTTTGGTCTCAACTATGGGGGGGGGGGGTTGTTTTGTCGGAGGGGGCGGTGTCGAGAGACATGGGGCCTAGTTGCATGACCCACACTAGGCACACAACCACATGTTTTTCTAGATTGGTCACAACTAGGTGGGGGTCCTTTGTTTTGTCGTAGGGTGGCGTCAACTGAGATGGGGCCCAGTTGCATGTCCCACACTAGGCACGCAACCGCATGTCTTCTAACTTGGTCACAACTGGGGGGGGGAGGGCTTTGTTTTGTTGGAGGGGGCGGCGTCGAGAGAGATGGGTTTAGTTGGCAACTGGGTTTAGTTACGACCATGCTAGAAGACACCAAGTTACGATTGCAATTGCATGCCTAGTGACAAACATGCAACTCCCCCGTGAATCCTGTACCCTCACTATGTCTCACGCGAGCACCATAACACCGTCGTTTTCCACCATGCTCGCAAACACAAATCAAGCACACGATCTCGCAACACTAGCTTGTATTTTTTTCTTGTTTTTTAATTCATATACATTTTTCCTTTTTTTTTGCATTTTCCCCAAGGATTTAAGAAAAAAATCAGTTTGTTTTTTGTGTCTGATTCTGAGAGCGGAGCTCATTTTCTCAAAAAAAAAGAGCATATTAAAGGAGGGAAGATTTACTTGTTCAGATTCTCGGACACATTTTTAATGTTTTTTTGTGAAGGGGGTGACTATAGACAGTGGGCTGCTGTTTCTTTTTTTTCTTTTTTAAGTCTCTGGAATGTGGACCCAGACTCAACATCTTTCTAGAGGCCATCCAACGACACTGTTTGAATTGAGAGAAGAGCATAGACACAGAGTGAAATCAGGAGAGGAAGGAAGGTTTTCACAACGGAAGTCGCCGGCGACGAGATGCTCGGTGATCCGGGCGCCCCTCCAAGATCGCCCCGACTACAACTCTACGGTGTTTTTTGGGAGGGGCAGTTGCATGTTTGTCATTAGGCATGCAACTGTAAGTGTTGCGGCGACTACAACTCTATGTCGGTTTTTGTCGTGGGCAGGGGGCAGATGCAAATGCAACCATTTTTCATGTTTTAATATTTTTTGTGTTTATCCTTTTTCTTTTCTAATTGTAAGATTCTTGCTACCTTTTGATTTTTAATTTATATTAGAGAATAAGTTTTAATTTTTTTGAAATATTGCCATCTGGTTGCACAATCGCCCTTGACTGTAACTTAATAACTCAACTGGTATTTAGTGATGTTTTTTCTTCTTTTATTTTTTGTTTTATATTGTTTTCTAAAATTTTGATACTGCAAATGTGCAACCTACTATTGCGCATGCAACTACATATACTTCACACCGCATGCAACCGCAGGTGATATAATCACACAACTAGAAGGCACGCGTGGGCGGGAGGGTGCTCGGTTGGTGTCTTTTATTATTTTTATCTTCATTTTATTTATTTTTATCCATTGCTTGTGCGCGCATCAAAATTATTATTTTTGTGAATATATTTGCTTGTGTTCAAATCCTTGTATTCTCCTCGAATGAAAAATGACAGTAAGTTGCATGCCCATCTAAAAAAACTACAAGCACCGTACTGCATATACAAGGATTTTTCTGACAAAAACAAATGCAATGATTTGAACACAAAAAAAGCTGCCTCACTCGTTGAGGACTTGAGGTTGTAGTTTTTTATTCATAATTGTTAAGTTTGTAGCTGCATAGCAAAACACACACATATGTGTGGTCGTACAGCCCAAGCACAAGGAAGAGGGGAAAATCAGGCAAAAAAGCAACGTTCACAGTGGAAGAGGTGACAAAAGCCCACTAAAAATACAAAGGCAGCCCATAACGCCAAAAACATACAAACAATTGCAGAAATAAAACAAGTCTGCATGCTGATGTCATCAATCGACTTAGACTTCGCGAAGTCTAAGTCGACTGAGACCTAGACAGATCCTTAATTCATAAGTGAAGTAAGCATTAGAGTAGAAGCGAAAAATAAACACACTGAGTGAAGTATAATGCCATACTTCATTTTTTTAAAATATTACACAACATATTTGATACCCTTTGGAATAGAACAACCGTGCTACAAGGAACTGCTCTCACTTCCCTCAACAGCAACAAAAAACAAATGATATCACACCACACAAGCCCATGCCCCACTTAGTTTTTTCTTGTAACCACACGTTGGGCCCATCAAGTTTTCTTTAATATGGGCCCATGAAGTTGGTGAAACGTCGTCTTAGCGGCCTATTGCGCAAAACGTCCCTGAGAACCTAAAATTCGACTTGCAAACGTAAAAGCTAATTAATGAGTTAAATATTCTCCAAAAAATGAAGGATTTTCAATCTTTCTTCAGATAATTTTCCCTCCTATAAATTCAAGGCCATAAGTGTGCGAATATCACATTGGTATGATATAATATACTACCAAAATATTGCCTGCGCATGCATGGAAGCCCATTAACGTCCCTGCATCATACTACTAGTATATAAGTGGAGGCCTCTCTAGTCTACACCCTGCACTCGTCGCTCCTTGCACATTTCGCTGATCCAGAAGGCTCGCCATGGCTGCTGCGACATTGCTCTTGGCGCTCGCCGTCGTCGCTCTCGGCTCCGGCCATGTCGAGGCTTTCGACCCTAACCCTCTCCAGGACTTCTGCGTCGCCGACCCCACGTCCAAAGGTAAGGAAAACAAACGCCGTGATTGTGGCAGCTCTTCAGTTTCCATGTGATCATCCATGGTGATATGCGCGTACGTACCTGCAGTGCACGAGAACGGGGTGGCGTGCAAGGACCCGGCGGCGGTGGTGGCGGAGGACTTCCTCTTCGGCGGCCTGGACAAGCCGGGCGGCAAGACGAGCAAGCGCTTCGGGTTCACGGCGAACCAGGTGCAGATCCCGGGCCTGAACACGCTGGGCGAGTCCCACGTCCGCCTCGACGTCGTGCCGGGGGGCGTCTTCCCGGTGCACTACCACCCGAGGGCGGCGGAGACGGCGCTGGTGCTGGAGGGCTCCGTCTACTTCGGCTTCGTCTCCTCCTACCCGGACAACAAGCTCTACGCCAAGGTGCTCCGCAAGGGCGACGTCTTCGCCGTGCCGCAGGGCCTCGTGCACTTCCTCTACAACAACGGCACCGCGCCGGCCACGCTCTACGCATCCCTCAGCAGCCAGAACCCGGGGCTGGTGCTCCTCGGCAACTCGCTCTTCGCCGGGGTGCTCCCCGACGATCTCGTCGCCAAGACGCTCCTCACGGACAAGCACACCGTGGAGACCATCAAGGCTAACTTCCGGCGGCCTTGATGATGCATGGCCAAGCCGTGCTTTTCCCCGATCTGTATTCTTTGTATTTCCTGGGGCCGGGCACAGTAATTTGCCCGTACCGCAACCGTTGCTTCGCAATAAACATGAAATATTTGGAGCAATATCAATTCGATCGTGGTCGATCGCGTATACAAGGCGTTACGATTTGATTTAATTTTTGAACACCGTTATGATTTGATTCGAATAAATTTTCACATTCATTTTGATTCTAAAAAGGAAAGTAATGTATATTATTCACTGAAAAAGAAGTATATGTATGCTCGATATGAAAATCTGTAGAACTTATATACTCATGTTAATAAACTTAGTGTGTATTTCTAAAAGATTATTAAAACTAATTAAGGAGTACGTATCTTGTATTTCTTTCAACATGCAAACAATGTATAGGAAAGATATATCTCAGCATGTAACAATCCATTTTCATTCTTTTTTCGGTAAAATATATTTTCATTCTTTTTCCCCGGTGAAATCCATTTTCATTCTCTCTTTTCAGTGAAATCCATTACCATTTTGTTACACTAATTATATTTTATAAATATCTTATAACTATATAATAAAGCATATGTATGTTCATTAAATATTCTCATATCAATTTCCATATAACTAAATCAGCCCAAATTCAATTGGCACTACGGGGACTAGCAGTGAATTTTGTTATCGCATGTAAGCCGAAAGCGAAGAGGAGAGTGATGGCTTGGTATAAGCCCCGGTCGGGATATATGAAACTTAATGTAGATGCCGGGTTTGATCATGACAATCTGAATGGTACGGTTGGTGCAATTCTCGGAGATGTTAATGGCAAATTTATAGCTACAGAAAACGAAAGACTGAATTTTGCTATGACTCATTTACTGCTAGCTGAAGCAACTGCTGTGAGATTTGGGTTAAATTTAGCACAACCAGCAGGATGTAGCAAGATTGAGGTTGTCTCCGACAATGAAGAAGTTGTTAATGATATGAAGGAAGGCTTCTCCAGCTCAGTGGCAAGTGCTATATTCCATGACTGTTATTACATTTCGCTAGACTCTAATCACGTCTTGTTTGATTTATGTATTAGATATAGTAATCAGGTAGCCCATGAATTGGCCAAGTTCTCTCCTCCTAGTATCTCAATGGATTCACCTCCGGATGAGATTATTCCTTTTCTTGTAAATGATACAATTGTGATTGAATAAAGGAGATGATTTGTCAAAAAAATCTCGTTGAATATATTGTAACTAAATTCATGCAGCAAAGTGTCGGGTATCATCAACATGTATTATAACTAAACAAGATTATATGTCCTAAAAAAGATTATTATGTGGTGCCAGAATTAATTATTGTGCATATAATACTTTGACTGATTTAAGAGATTGCATTGCTCGTGTCGCCTGGGCCAACATGATGGATACACATCATCATAGTCATGTACGCCCTCCGTTTCTAAATATAAGGTCTTTTAGAGATTTTAATACAAACCACATACAGATGTATATAGATATATTTTAAAGTGTATATTCACTCACTTTGCAGAGGAAGTAGTTCATATTACAATCTAAGGTCTTATATTTAGGAACAAAGGGAGTATAACAAAGACTAGGAGTCGGTGTGCCCTTTGCCGTCTTGTGTGTTGCCATCTAGGAAAACATCCATTCCATTACCTTCTTTGATGATGGTTGTGACATTCATTTTTAAGATAGTAAAACTGAACCACTTCAGCCCTCTCATCTAATTAGCGGTTTCATCCATTAGATCTTGATGTTTGAACATTTTTGGCCGTCTGATCGATTTCATCTCACGAACTGGGCCACATATCGTAAAGGGTTGCTTCTCTGGAAGAAAAATCCGAAGTCTGTGGTTAACTGGGCCTATGCCCCTTCCATATTCTGGCCCAACGCCTCCCTGTTCATGATGAGCGGGGAACAACCATGGTTTTAAATAGCACAATACAGCTCCGTTATAGCAATGCTATAACGTTTAGAAAAGGTCCTGCGCGAAGGGATTTTGGTCCAAACATATAAGCAAACATTTTAAATAGCGCGCTATAGTTTTTAGAAGAGCTAAAAAGTAAATAGGGTACAAAAGTAACCAGTGATGCTCGATGGTGACAGAGTATTTGTTTGACCAGTTTACTCTTCTGCCAAAGAGCTATGTGTGGTTGGAGGGCCTATGGTTGAACACATAAGGTAAACTCTCTTTGTCTTATTCTCCTCAACAACGGATTTGTCAACCAGTGCCATCGCCAAACCTTCACAGACTTCCTCTTCGTGAACCACAATTACTCTTGGTCACTGAAGGACTTGACACCTAATCGTCTAGAGAGTTGACGGCTCTCAAGAGTAATAGACGAAGCGTACTTGACTTAGATTCTAGTGATGCTAAACCACTATCTAATTTTTTGGCTCTGGGGTTTTTCTCTTGATGGATTTCAAACTCAAATCTCTCAGGAGAGGGTGCTCACACAATCTTCTTGGAATCACATGGAGCACCAAACGGTTCACGTTGGAATTGGGTGCCTATTTATAGTTGCGGTCTTCCCGAGGGGGAAAAGATCATTTTGGACATGACAGCTAGCCAGTGCCCAACCGACACGTATCGAACGGTCGGATTTTGAGCACAGAAGTAACATTACTTGAGGAACAAGTAATGCTAATTCATCGGTCCGAATCAAATATCTCGCAGCAAAGAAGAACCGCGTCTCTTGTTGGCAAGTATTTATTCAGAACACAAGGAGATTTCTCTCATTTCTCGTAGTCATAGGTTTTAGTTTAGCATCAGAGAAACATAAGTTTCAAACACTATACCCCGTTTAATAGTACGGTGGTCCTATGGCTCAAGAAAAGAGAAGAACAACAATGAAAGAAAATGCTACGTCTTATCTCCATCTTCAAACTTCTCGGTAGCAACCAAATTTATCAGGCGTGCACCGAACCAATTGCTTTGTGTAAAAAAAAATTGGGGTCACTTCTGTCACGCATATCTTCGATGATAATCTTCGGTGCCTTGCAGTAGATTATCTTTGGAGTTTATTCCCAACTCCACATGACTCCAAAGACTTTATCACTCTATGTGACCTAGCAAACATATTAGATCTCACACTTTTTATGACAACAATGTCCAAAACACAAGGAGACAAATTATTGCACCAACGAAGTTTCCCCAGAGCTGCAGCGGCATCCAAGAATGATACGAGAGAACAGTTTATTGCACCAATGGCCTGAATTGCAAATGGGTGCCTAAAGAGCCCTCCCGCTGGGCCGGCTCATCCAACGCTGTTAATTCTATGTTTGTTAACACGCAAAAAGAGTTCCGTGGGTGAATCAAACCAGTGACTTCCCACGTCGAGGCTAGCTGGTATAACCGCCAGTGTCTCAAAAAAAAGCTGGTATAACCAACAGCACACAATGGGATGCGGTAATTTCAGGTTTTCTTTCTTTTTCTGCTTTTTCTTTTTCTGTTTTCCTTTTTTCCTTTTTTTTTCCTTTTTTGTTTTTCCTTTTCTTTCGGGTAGATGAATTGTTTTGGAAATACATGAACATTTACTTCAAATAGATTAACATTTTTCAAATTCGATGAACTTATTTTCAAATTTCACCAACTCTTTCAATTTTGATGATTTTTTTTCAAAATTGATGAAGTGTTTTTCAAATTCGATTTAAAAAATTCAAATTGGATGAATGTTTTTTAAAATTTGTGAATTTTTCGAAATTGATGTTTTTTCAAAATCGATGAACTTTTTTCAAATTTGGTGAACTTTTCCTTAAAATCGATGAACTTTTGAAAAATTGAACTTTTTTCAAAATTGATGAACACTTTTCAAATTTGATGAACTTTTTTGCAAATGATTTTTAAAAATATGATAACTTATTTTATATAAATCCATGAACATAATTGAATTCACGATTTTCTCTATTTTTCTTATTCCGTATTTTTTTCTAGTAATTTATACTAGATATATTATATATTTTGATGCTGTACTAGAAGAATGATCAAATAGATGTTTTCCTGATACTACCCTACAAGTTGTACGTGGTCTACTGGTTAGTGTGCTTGGCTGTTGTCCTGTCGGAGGGGAGTTCCAAGTCCTGGTTCTCTCCTATAACGAATGTATGTTCTTATCCTACAGTTTTTTTTTGAAACACCTGTAACTACTATGACTAAGAATTACAATGAAATCTTTTGAAAACACCTTCTTCCTGACATCAATCTCTACTCAAAGAAATACTCCAAAAACTTTAGTAAAGAGGTTGCAACTGGACTGGAGCAACGATGTTGTCACTCCTTCACTCGCGCGAATATTACTAATAATGGTTTTGAAAAGCGCCTTGAGTCGTCCATCCAAAAAGATAGGCAACCTTGATCAATGAATGTAATTGGGCCAGGGATGATCCCCTAGAAGTGCAGATCGTCGAATCACTATATCTTCTCCATGGTGTCGATAAAAGATTTCACCTTCATAAAGAATCAGACCAATAAAAAAGATTTGACACAACAACACAAACTCATCAGATCTGAATAATCGTATCTGCGAGGACAGAAAACTCTCTAATCTCATGGCACCGCCAAAAGAACTAGAGAAAATTTATTCTCACAAAACTATAATGATCACTAGACGATGGCTATAACGCACACCCTCGACTGTCTTTGGCCAAGCCCATTTTTATTTTATTTTTTCCTATGTCATTCATTCATTCTTTTTCTTTTCTGTTTCTTTTCTTTTTATTTATCTCTTTCTATTTTTTTGTCTTTTTTGGTTTGCCTTTGTTTTTGAATCTTTCCTTTTTTTATTTTTTATTTTTATACGGTTTCTATTTATGTGTTTGTCTTTTACTTCTCTTTTTGCACGTAAACTTTTTTTAAATTGTATGGACATAAATTCATGCATTCCGGAATTTTTTATTTCAGTCTGACAACTTTTTTTACAAATGTATGAACAATTTAATACATGAGTATAGAATTTTTTACAGAATCATGTTTTAAGTAGAAGGTTAGCATTGTATATTATTTTACATATATAAACATATATATCAACATACATGAGCATTTTCTTTCTTTTTCTACAGTATATACTTTTTCACCATTGATGGGTCGCCCACCCATCAGTGGTGACGTACTCACCATTGATGGATAAAAAACAATGGGCCTTTTTTCTTAGGAAAGACACCCCAAAGGGCATCGTAGACTTGATAATTATCTAGGAAAACGACCAGTACAAAGATAACTGTACTTGGAACGACTAGTAAAAATTAAAATTACAATGAAAATCGGACTAGTCTTCTCCTTCCTCCGATCGATTGCTTTACTATGGTTGTTTGTGTATTGTGATCTTGATTTTTTTCTCAGTTTACTTCTTTCATGAGCTACTCTTTCACTTTAATTAACAGAACTGAGGCAAACTTTGCCCGCCCATTTCGTAAATGAAAAATTCATATGCAAAGAGTCACCTTGTCCATCCCTATCTCTACATGGCACAATGCCTGGATTAATTCATAAGTGAAGTAAGCATTAGAGTAGAAGGGAAAAATAAACACACTGGGTGGGGTATAATGCCATACTTCATTTTTTAAAGGATTGTACAGCATATTTGATACCCTTTGGAATAGAACAACCGTGCTACAAGGAACTGCTTCCACTTCCCTCAACAGCAACAAAAATAAATGATATCACACCACACAAGCCCATGCCCCATTTGGTTTTTTCTTGTAAGCACATGTTTGGCCCATCGAGTTTTTTTTAATATGGGCCCATGAAGTCGGTGAAACGTCATCTTAGCAGCCTATTGAAGGACCCACTCCCACATTCTCGCTCGTGTTCCGTTTTCCTTGTGGTTCCCGTAGTCGAAGCAGCTTAACGAAGGTTAGGTTTGGAACTCGTGAGGATGTTTCGTTGCATGTGGATCTTCCGCGCCTACTTTGTCTTAAATTTGGTCACCCATGCACTTTTCTAGTTAGGGCTCGACTGGGTCCTTTGATAATATAGGTAAGTCGGGCTTCTTTTCAAGCAATATCATGATTAGAATCTTGAGAGGATGACTACGTCCTCCTCGGGAACCTTAAATTCGACTTGCAATCTTAAAAGCTAAATAATGAGTTAAATACATTCTAGAAAATAATGATTTAAATCTTTCTTCATATAATTTCCGTCCTATAAATTGAAGGTCATAAGTGTGCGAATGTTGCATTGGTATATGATATAAGATACAACCAAAATATTGTCTGCGCATTCATGGAAGCCCATTAATGTCCCTGCACTATTTAGTGGAGTCCTCTCTAGTCAATACTCAATACCCTGCAGTCGTCGCTCCTTGCACATTTTTCTGGTCGAGAAGGCTCGCCATGGCTGCTGCAACGTTGCTCTTGGTGCTCGCCGTCGTCGCTTTCGTCTCCGGCCATGTCGAGGCTTTCGACACTAACCCTCTCCAGGACTTCTGCGTCGCCGACCCCACGTCCAAAGGCAGGGAAAAATAAACGCCGTGCTTGCAACAGCTCTTTAGTTTCTATGTGATCATCATCCATACACACTAGCCTCGATTCCCGTCGGGACAGGCCTATGCCGACGGCCACCGTCGGCATAGGGCCGTCGGCAACATATGCGTCAGCGTACCCCCGGAGGCCGTCGGCATAGAAAGATGGTTCTAAACTACGCCGACGGCCAAGCCGTCGGCATAGGTCTGTAACGTGGGGCTAGGTGGGCACCTGGGGCAGGGCTATGCCGATGGCCAGGCGGTCAGCTGTGATGCCCCCGATTCAATCATACACTAATCATACACGCAAACATGTACGATCAAGATCAGGGACTCATGGGAAGATATCAACACAACTCTACAAATAAAATAAGTCATACAAGCATCATATTACAAGCCAGGGGCCTCGAGGGCTCGAATACAAGTGCTCGATCATAGACGAGTCAGCGGAAGCAACAATATCAAGAGTACAGACATAAGTTAAACAAGTTTGCCTTAAGAAGGCTAGCACAAACTGAGATACATATCGAAAGAGGCGCAAGCCTCCTGCCTGAGATCCTCCTAAACTACTATTGGTCGTCATCAGCGGCCTGCACGTAGTAGTAGGCACCTCCGGTGCAGTAGGAGTCGTCGTCGACGGTGGCATCTGGCTCCTGGGCTCCAACATCTGGTTGCGACAACCAGGTAGAATGGAAAGGGAGAAAAGAGGGAGAAAGCAACCATGAGTACTCATCCAAAGTACTTGCAAGCAAGGATCTACACTACATATGCATGGGTATCTATGTAAAGGGCCAATATCGGTGGACTGTACTGCAGAATGCCATAATAAGAGGGGGATAGCTAGTCCTATCGAAGACTACGCTTCTGGCAGCCTCCGTCTTGCAGCATGTAGAAGAGAGTAGATTGAAGTCCTCCAAGTAGCATTGCTACGTCTTGAGCTTGCGTTGGTTTTCTCTGAAGAGGAGAGGATGATGCAGCACAGTAGCGTAAGTATTTCCCTCAGTTTTTGAGGACCAAGGTATCAATCCAGTAGGAGGCCACGCGCAAGTCCCTCGTACCTGCACAAAACGATAGCTACTCGCAACCAACGCGATTAGGGGTTGTCAATCCCTTCACGGTCACTTACTTAGAGTGAGATCTGATAGAGATAATATTTTGGTATTTTTGGTATAAAGATGCAAAGTGAAAAGTAAAAAAAGTAAAAACAAAGCAAGTAAATAAAGTGATAGAAATTGATATGATGAGAATAGACCGGGGACCATAGGTTTCACTAGTGGCTTCTCTCAAGAGCATAAGTATTCTACGGTGGGTGAACAAATTACTGTTGAGCAATTGATGAATTGAGCATAGTTATGAGGTTATCTAGGTATGATCATGTATATAGGCATCATGTCCGAGACAAGTAGACCAAACGATTCGCATCTACTACTATTACTCCACTCATCGACCGCTATCCAAAGATGCATCTAGAGTATTAAGTTAAAAACAGAGTAATGCCTTAAGCAAGATGACATGATGTAGAGGAATAAATTCATGCAATATGATAAATACCCCATCTTGTTATCCTCGATGGCAACAATACAATACGTTCCTTGCAACCCTTTCTATCACTTGGTAAGGACACCGCAAGATTGAACCCAAAGCTAAGCACTTCTCCCATTGCAAGAACTACCAATCTAGTTGGCCAAACCAAACGGATAATTCGAAGAGAATTGCAAAGATAACTCAATCATACATAAAAGAATTCAAAGAATATTCAAATATTATTCATAGATAAGCTGGATCATAAACCCACAATTCATCGGTCTCAACAAACACACCGCAAAAAGAAGATTACATCGAATAGATCTCCACGAGAGAGGGGAGAACATTGTATTGAGATCCAAAAAGAGAGAAGAAGCCATCTAGCTACTAGCTATGGACCCAAGGTCTCAAGTAAACTACTCACACTTCATCGGATTGGCTATGGTGTTGATGTAGAAGCCCTCCGTGATGGATGCCCCCTCCGTGAGCTCCGAACAGGCCCCAAGATGGGATCTCGTGGATACAGGAAGGTACGGTGGTGGAATTAGGTTTTGGCTCCTGTTCGATAGTTTGGGGATACGAGGTATATATAGGAGGAAGGAGTACGTCGGTGGAGCGTCGGGGCCCACGAGGTAGGGGTGCGCCAGTGGGGCGCCCCACCTCGTGACCGCCTGCACTTCTTGGAGTAGGGTCCAAGTCTCCGGATCACGTTCGGTGAGAAAATCATGTTCCCGAAGGTTTCATTCCGTTTGGACTCCGTTTGATATTCCGTTTCTTCGAAACACTGAAATAGGCAAAAAAACAACAATTCTGGGCTGGGCCTCCGGTTAATAGGTTAGTCCCAAAAGTAATATAAAAGTGGAAAATAAAGCCCAATATAGTCCAAAACAGTAGATAAAGTAGCATGGAGCAATAAAAAATTATAGATACGTCGGAGACGTATCAGGCATCCCCAAGCTTAATTCCTGCTCGTCCTCGAGTAGGTAAATGATAAAAAGAGAATTTTTGATGCGGAGTGATACTTTGGCATAATTTCAATATAAATCTTCTTACTTGTGATATGAATATTCAGATCCGAAAGATTTAAGACAAAGGTTCATATTGACATAAAAATAATAATACTTCAAGCATACTAATGAAAGTAATCATGTATTCTCAAAATAACATGACAAAAGAAAGTTCATCCCTACAAAATCATATAGTTAGGCTATGCTTCATTTTCGTCACACAAAGATGTTCCCAACTTCTATACCCCCGATGACAAGCCAAGCAATTGTTTCATACTCAAATAATCTCAAACTCTTTCAACCTTTACGCAATACATGAGCACGAGCCATGGATATAGCACTATGGGTGGAATAGAATATAATGATGGGATTGTGTGGAGAAGACAAAAAAGGAGAAAGTCTCATATAGACGAGGATAATCAACGGGCTATGGAGATGCCACTACTAGGGAAAAGGCTATCAGCAGCGCGGGTTTTAGGTGTATCAGTAGCGCGGGGTGAGGCGCTACTAATAAGGCGCTACAGCTAACACATAGCAAGAGGCGTGCTCACCAAGCCGCTCTTGCTACACAAGTGTAGCAGCAGCGCTTAGTGGAAGCTCGCTATTGCTAGTAGCTCTAGCGCGCTCTGGCTGGACGCGCTACTGCTATCGCGGCGCTGCTGCTAACTTTCATACACTCGCTACTGCTAATTTTAGTAGTTTTTTGGTTTTTTCGGCATATTTGTTTTGTATTTGAACAGACTTTATAGATGAATCTTTAGCACATACAAATGTCATCATGATACACATACAAATGCCTGCGAGACCACAAATGTTATCATAGCATATACATACAAATAGTCTCATCATAATCATCATCCAACACAAAGTGGTCTCTCGTCATCATCTCGAAAATAGCGATACAAGTCTCGATTACTTGCAAATACATCGTCATCCATCTAAACAATGATATACGCGAGAAGAGCTATCACTTTGATTACATGAGTTCGTATCCTCTCTCCCATTAGCGTGAACCTAAACTAACTACTGCCGGTGCTCAAAACCGGAAACCGTACACTGGGCTCGACACTCCGCCACTTGTCGATATATACTCCTGGCGTAGCACTTATTCACCATCGATGATCTATGCACCTGCATCGTCACATGAGTCGATGATATGGAATATATATATATATAGTTGATATATAGTTGAGCAAAGTAAAGAGACAGACTTGGCAAAATAGAAACAACATATCATAAGCATAAATAACAAAGTTCATCGTACCCCAAAATGCCCTAACTAGAGTGATTTTCGCTAGTCGAGGAGGAGGACGGTTTAATTACATCACAAATAAAGTTTCACCGTGCATAACTCAAAGTTTTGTCATACAGAAAATATGGACTAAATGGACACATTGTCATATATCGACAATCACTCCAACATGTCGTTCCATCCATCCATGTCAGGGAGATAGTCCCCGAGCCTAGTGAAAGGCTTCAGGTCGAGACGCTGAGCGGCTACCCGTGTTCGGACGTCTTCCCGCGACATTTGTCCTTCTTCGTAGAACATCCCTGTTTTTCCGACGACCTCCTTCATGATGATTTGAGGAAGTTCGCGCTGGATGTGATAGAACTCGGCTCGAAGTCGATGATCCTCGATATCTCCTATGTTCTTTGCCCATTGCAGAATATGGGCATCACCGGATGTAGGAGACATGCGAAGGTTCTGGTGATCCCGTCTGTACTCCAGCATGTGGTGTAGGACATATAATCCATCATTAAGAGAATCGTTCGGTTGCTGGATGCAGCAGAAGTCGGTCTTATGGCCGAAGGCGAGCCTGCCGCCCCTTCTCTTCTTGTCCCTAACCTCTCCACCCCTTGCTTGGTAGTAAAACATAGCACTGCCGAGAACATCCTTGATGTGGGTATAATCCTTTTTGTGAATGTTCTTCGACGAGTCCAAGTAAAGAGGGTCGGAGAATCGGGGGTATAGGATGATGAGGACAGCGCGCCCTCCGCTGCGGAAAATAAGTACACCTCAAATTACTTAGCCTCCACCATGCAAATGAATGATTGAAATCGAAGGAAGGATAGCAGCGCGGATGACTTACACGGGATGATAAGGCACGAGAATCGCCTCCTTGTCCTTATTGGCAAGCATGAAACTGAAGATGTAATCCCTCGCGTATTCACGGTGATCTGCGCAGACTCCCAAGAAGCCCTCGTGCATGTAGTACGGGTCAGCGACACAAATATGAGATATCTGCTCAAACCCGGTGATGTAGTTCATGTGCAAGGCATAAAGGCGGACAAACGTAAAATCCAGCTTCTTCACGTGAAACATGTCGAATATGTAATCGAATCGGAGGAAGAACTTATCCGCGGGGAAGCTGTCGACGTACGACATTTGCCGCGGAACGTTAACCACGTAGAGTGCGTATCCTGGATCTGCCGAGGCGATGAGGCCTTTCTCTACCCGCAGCACATCGTCATGAAGTCTCCTTAGATCGCCGAATCTGGCCCCTAGCGCTCTTGCAGGTAGGATTGGTTGACCGGGGATATGCCATTTATCCGCATCGGGGATATCTATACGGTCCTGAAGCCGAGGCTGCTGAGGCGGCTGGATCATAGAATCAACTTTTTTCCTTTCCTCGCTCTCTTCCTAGACTTCTTTACTACCGGAAGGTCGTCAATAATACGTTGAGACGGCAATTCAGGCACCGACTCATGACGCTCAAACTCTGAGGAGGCGCCAGTATAGACATACCGGCTCCGCTCCCCGAGGCAGCGCCGGTCTCAGTCTCAGCACTGGTCTCGACGACGGTCTGAGTCTCAGCGCCGGTCTCAGTCTCAGCACCGGTCTACGTGTCGGTCTCAGTCCTCGATGCCACCGGTGGGCCCAGCAACAACATCGGTTGATCGTTGGTAAGGCTAAAAAATTCGTCTGCCGCCCGGTAGATGTCGTCGCAATCACCAGAACCCTGTCCTTCATCATTGCTAGCCATGTTTCCTATGATTAAATCTAGTCAATTAATTCTAGACCTAATAAAATGAATAATGACATAAAAAGGCCTATTGTTTTGCAGGAACGTTGACTCCTTCCTGGTGCGGCAAATCCCGGGCACTCGGTATGTCCTAGTTTGTAGCACAAGTCATGCCGAAATTCATGGAAAATTTCGGCATGACCTTTGCTAAAAAGTGGACAAATCGAGAACCTGAAATTTGTCGGAACAGAAATGAATCAACATTCCGGCAAAACATATATAGGCCACTCAGCTTCATTTAAACAACAAAGCCACTTGGGCACAATCGAACCACTTCAATGAAAAGATATAACATGACCACTTCAATGAAAAGATATAATCAACAATAAAAGTCTAGGAAGGGATCATCTTTAAAATAAAACTTGCCTAAATAAACCTAGATAATTAACCTAATTAAAGTAGTTAACCTGACTAGTTCTCTGTCAAAGCCCTAACTAAATTTTTGCCTAAATAACCTAGATAATTAACCTATGCATGGGAGAGAGAGAGAGAGAGAGAGAGAGAGAGGAGGGGTGGGGGCTTACAGAGGACGGCTCCGGTGGTGGCGAGGGAGGCAGGGGCGTCTCCGGTGACGGCGAGGGAGGCAGTTGTGGCGAGGGAGGATCCGGTGGCGTCGACGGCGGCTCCGGTGGCGTTGATGAGGCCGCGCGGCTCCGTGGTGTTGGGGGCGGCTCCGGTGGCGTCGACGGCGCACGGCTCTGGTGGCTCCGGGGGCGTCGACGTCGGCAGGAGACGGCGACGAAGTGGGGCGACAGCGAATCGGGGAGATGGCGGCGGGGTGGGTCGAGAGATTTGGGGGCAAATGGTGGCCGGGGGGAAATGGTTTTTGGTTAAGTCAAGCGTAGCGTAGGCTGCGTTTAAAAACGCTATAGCTAACTTAGATATAGCGCGTTTTACAAAACGCGCTACTGCTACGGCTATGTAAATTTCTCCCTTTTTTATTTCCATTTCTGTTTCTACAGCGGGGGTCTAGGAAACGCGCTGCATCTATGTTAGCTATAGCGCCTCTTTCGAACACACGCTACATCTATGCCTTTCTATGTTTTTTCGTTTTTTCATTTATTTTGCTTTACATTTTATTTTTTTTCTTTCTCCTTTTCTGTTTCTTTCACTTTCATTTACTTTTCTATTTGTTTTTCATTTTTTTTCCGTTAGCAGTAGCGCTCTTCTTGTGAAACACGCTGCTACTCATGCCCTAGCTGTAGCGCGCTTCCTCCAAGCCTGCTATTGCTATGCGTAGCCTATCGTTTCACCAATGGGAATATTAGTAGTAGCGCTTTTACGATCACACGCGCTACTGCTACAATTGTATCTGCAGCGCGGTTTTTTCTCAACCGCTACTACTATCTAGCACTAGCGCCCTTTTTTGACCCGCGCTGTTGCTAAATTTCTGTGTATAAGGTTTTCCCTAGTAGTGTGCCCATCAATTGATGTCAACATAAGGAGTAGGGATTGACATGCAACGGATGCACTAGAGCTATAAGTATATGAAAGCTCTACAAAAGAAATTAAGTGGGTGTGCATCCAACTTGCTTGCTCACGAAGACCTAGGGCACTTTGAGGAAGCCCATCATTGGAATATACACGCCAAGTTCTATAATGAAAAATTCCCACTAGTATATGAAAGTGACAAAATGAGAGACTCTTTATCATGAAGATCTTAGTGCTACTTTGAAGCACAATATATGAGACTCACTACATGAATAACAAGGTGCTACTTTGAAGCACAAGTGTGGTAAAAGGATAGTAGCATTGTCCCTTCTCTCTTTTTTTCTCATTTTTTTGGGCCTTTCTTTTTTTTGGCCTTGCTCTTTTTTTTTTTCGTCCGGAGTCTCATCCCGACTTATGGGGGAATCATAGTCTCCATCATTCTTTCCTCACTTGGGACAATGCTCTAATAATGATGATCATCACACTTTTATTTCTCTTACAACTCAACAATTACAACTCGAAACTTAGAACAAAATATGACTCTATATGAATGCCTCCGGCGTGTACCGGGATGGTGCAATGAATCAAGAGTGACATGTATGGAAAATAATGCATGGTGGCTTTGCCACAAATACGATGTCAACTACATGATCATGCAATGGCAATATGACAAAAGTAATGTATGTCATGATGATGATGGAAGTTGCATGGCAATATATCTCGGAATGGCTATGGAAATGCCGTGATAGGTAGGTATGGTGGCTGTTTTGAGGAAGATATAAGGAGGTTTATGTGTGAAAGAGCATATCATATCACGGGGTTTGGATGCACCTGCGAAGTTTGCACCAACTCTCAAGGTGAGAAAGGGCAATGCACGGTACCGAAGAGGCTAGCAAATGCGGAAAGGTAAAAGTGCATATAATCCATGGACTCAACATTAGTCAAAAGAACTCATATACTTATTGCAAAAATTTAGAAGCCATCAAAAATCAAGTACTACGCGCAATGCTCCTAGGGGGATAGATTGGTAGGAAAAGACCATCGCTCGTCCCCGACCGCCACTCATAAGGATGCACAAGCCAGGTACACTTCATGTTTCAAATTTGTTACACAACTTTAACCATACGTGCATGCTACGGGACTTGCAAACTTCAACACAAGTATTTCTCAAATTCACAATTATCAACTAGCACGACTTTGATATTATTACCTCCATATCTCAAAACAATTATTAAGCATTATATTTATCTTAGTATTCAATTCACTCAAAAAAAAGTTTCACATATCTTGAATACCAAGTATATTAACATTAAGCAAATTACCATGCTATTAACGACTCTCAAAATAATCTAAGTGAAGCATGAGAGATCAAATTTCTTTAAAACAAATCCACCACCGTGCTCTAAAAGATCTAAGTGAAGCACTAGAGCAAAAATTATCACGCTCAAAAGATATAAGTGACGCACTATGAGCAAAACTATCAAGCTCAAAAGATATAAGTGAAGCACATAGAGTATTCTAACAAATTCCAAATCATGTATGTCTCTCAAAAGGTGTGTACAGCAAGGATGATTGTGGTAAAATAACAAGTAAAGACGCAAATAATACAAGACGCTCCAAGCAAAACACATATCATGTTGGTGAATAAAAATATAGCTCTAAGTAAATTACCGATGGAAGTGGACGAAAGAGGGGATGCCTTCCGGGGAATCCCCAAGCTTTGTCTTTTTGGTGTCCTTGGATTATCTTGGGGGTGCCATGGGCATCCCCAAGCTTAGGCTCTTGCCGCTCGTTGTTCCATAATCCATCAAAAGAATTCACCCAAAACTTGAAAACTTCACAACACAAAACTCAATAGAAATCTCGTGAGTTCCGTTAGAGAAAGAAAACAAAATACTACTTTAAGGTACTGTAATGAACTCATTATTTATTTATATTGGTGTTAAAACTACTGTATTCCAACTTCTCTATGGATTATAAACTATTTTACTAGCCATAGATTCATCAAAATAAGCAAACAACACACGCAAAACAGAATCTGTCAAAAACAGAGCAGTCTGTAGTAATCTGTAACTAACGCAAACTTATGGAACTCAAAAAATTATACCAAAATTATACGACCTGGACAATTTGTTTATTCATCAGCATCAATTGGAATCAGTATTTTATCACGTTCTGGTGATTTTTAACAATTCGAGCACTGAGCGCAAAGATTCTGGAAATTACAGCAAGATCAAATAACTATCTCCCAAGAAGATCAAATAGGTTTAACTTGGCACAAACACTAATTAAAAGATAAAACCACATATAAACAGAGGCTAAATGGATTATTTATTCCTAAACAGAAGAAAAAGCAAAAAACTAAAAAAAATTGGGTTGCCTCCCAATAAGCACTATCGTTTAATGCCCCTAGCTAGGCATAAAAGCAAGGATAGATCTAGGTATTGCCATCTTTGGTATGCAATCCAAAAGTGGCTCTCATGATAGATTCATATGGTAATTTTATTTTATTTCTAGGAAAGTGTTCCATGCCCTTCTTTAAGGGGAATTGGAATCTAATATTTCCTTCCTTCATATCAATAATTGCACCAATCGTTCTAAGGAAAGGTCTACCAAGAATAATAGGACATGAAGGATTGCAATCTATATCAAGAACGATAAAATCTACGGGCACATAATTCCTATTTGCAACAATAAGCACATCATTAATTCTTCCCATAGGCGTTTTAATAGTGGAATCCCCAAGATGCAAGTTTAGAGAGCAATCATCAAAATCACGGAAATCCAGCAAATCACATAAAGTTTTGGGAATAGTAGAGACACTAGCACCCAAATCACACAAAGCATGAAACTCATAATCTTTAATTTTAATTTTGATAGTAGGTTCCCACTCATCATGGAGTTTCCTAGGGATAGAAACTTTCAACTCAAGCTTTTCTTCATAAGATTGCATCAAGGCATCAACAATGTGTTCGGTAAAGGCCTTATTTTGACTATAAGCATGAGGAGAATTTAGCACGGATTGCAACAAGGAAATACAATCAATTAAAGAGCAATTTTCATAATTAAATTCCTTGAGATCCAATATAGTGGGTTTAGCAATATCTCGATTTTTATTTCTTTCAATCCGATTTCATCATCAAGATCTAAAAACTCCGAATTCTTAGAACGCCTTCTAGGTAAAAGAAGATCATATTAAGTTTCATCAAGATTCATATTGCAAAACAAAGATTTAATAGGGGACACATCAATAACTTTTAGATCTTCATCTTGATTTCCATAGGAATTAGAAGAACACACTTTAATAAAGGCATCTTTGGTAGCACACATCCTAGCGGTTCTTTCTTTGCACTCATCAATGGAAATTCTCATAGCTTTGAGAGACTCATTGATATCATGCTTATGAGGAATAGATCTAAGCTTTAAAGAATCAATTTCAAGAGAAATTCTATCAACGTTCCTATGCAAATCATCAACTTTAAGCAATTTCTCTTCAAGCAAAGCATTAAAACTCTTTTGTGAATTCATAAACTCTTTAACACTACTCTCAAATTCAGAGGGCATCTTATTAAAATTTCCATAAGAGTTGTTGTAGGAATTTCCATAATTATTAGAAGGATTACTAGGATAAGGCCTAGAATTAAAATTCCCTCTATACGCGTTGTTACCAAAATTATTCCTACCAAAAAAATTCACATCCATAGATTCATTATTATTCTCAATCAAGGCAGACAAAGGCATGTCATTAGGATCAGAAGAAACATTCTTAGCAAATAATTTCATAAGTTCATCCATCTTTCCACTCAAAACATTGATTTCTTCTATAGCATGCACTTTTTTATTAGTAGATCTTTCAATATGCCATTGAGAATAATTAACCATAATATTATCTAGGAGTTTAGTAGCATCTCCTAAAGTGATTTCCATAAAAGTGCCTCCCGCGGCCGAATCTAAAAGATTTCTAGAAGCAAAATTCAATCCAGCATAATTTTTTTGTATAATCATCCATAAGTTCAAACCATGAGTAGGACAATTATGTATCATTAATTTCATTCTCTCCCAAGCTTGTGCAACATGTTCATGGTCAAGTTGCTTAAAATTCATAATATCATTCCTAAGAGAGATAATCTTAGCGGGAGGGAAATACTTAGAGATAAAAGCATCTTTGCACTTGTTCCAAGAATCAATACTATTTTTAGGCAAAGATGAAGCCCACGCTTTAGCACGATCTCTAAGTGAAAAAGGAAATAGCTTCAATTTAACGACATCATTATCGACATCCTTTTTCTTTTGCATATCACATAAATCAACGAAGCTATTCAGATGAGTAGCGGCATCTTCACTAGGAAGGCCGGCGAATTGATCTTTCATAACAAGATTCAACAAAGCAGTATTGATTTCACAAGATTCAGTATTGGCAAGAGGAGCAATCGGAGTGCTAAGGAAATCATTATTATTGGTATTGGTGAAGTCACACAATTTGGTAGCATCTTGAGCCATCGCGACGAACAAGCAATCCAACACACGAGCAAACAAAAAGCAAGGAAAAAGGCAACGGAAAGAGAGGAGGAGATTGGGAAAGAGAGCAAATAAAACGGCAAGGGTGAAGTGGGGGAGAGGAAAACGAGAGGCAAATGGCAAATAATGTAATGCGAGAGATAGGGATTGTGATGGGTACTTGGTATGTTGACTTTAATTAGACCTCCCGCAACGACGCAAGCATTAGAAATGGCTCGTTGTCGGAGTCCAAATGTTGACTTGACAGAATAGGGATTGTGATTTTTCGAGACCTCCCAAAGAACGGCGCCAGAAATGGCTCGTTGTCGTAAGTGTAAGCCTCCCGACAGCGGCGAAATCCTTCTTGCTATGTCTTGAGCTTGCGTTGGTTTTCCCCAAGAGGAGAGGATGATGCAGCACGATGGCGTAAGTATTTCCCTCCGTTTTGAGAACCAAGGTATCAATCCAGAGGAGGCCATCGCGCAAGTCCTCGTACCTGCACAAACGATAGCTACTCGCAACCAACGCGATTAGGGGTTGTCAATCCTTCACGGTCACTTAGAGTGAGATCTGATAGAGATAATATTTTTGGTATTTTTGGTATAAATATGCAAAGTGAAAAGTAAAAGCAAAGTAAAAACAAAGCAAGTAAATAAAGTGATAGAGATTGATATGATGAGAATAGGCCCGGGGACCATAGGTTTCACTAGTGGCTTCTCTCAAGAGCATAAGTATTCTACGGTGGGTGAACAAATTACTGTTGAACAATTGACAGAATTGAGCATAGTTATGAGGTTATCTAGGTATGATCATGTATATAGGCATCACGTCCGAGACAAGTAGACCGAAACGATTATGTATCTACAACTATTACTCCACTCATCGACCGCTATCCAGCATGCATCTAGAGTATTAAGTTAAAAACAGAGTAACGCCTTAAGCAAGATGACATGATGTAGAGGAATAAATTCATGCAATATGATAAATACCCCATCTTGTTATCCTCGAGGGCAACAATACAATACATGCCTTGCAACCCTTTCTGTCACTGGGTAAGGACACCGCAAGATTGAACCCAAAGCTAAGCACTTCTCCCATTGCAAGAACTACCAATCTAGTTGGCCAAACCAAACGGATAATTCGAAGAGACTTGCAAAGATAACTCAATCATACATAAAAGAATTCAGAGAAGATTCAAATATTATTCATAGATAAGCTGGATCATAAACCCACAATTCATCGGTCTCAACAAACACACCGCAAAAAGAAGATTACATCGAATAGATCTCCACGGGAGAGGGGGAGAACATTGTATTGAGATCCAAAAAGAGAGAAGAAGCCTTCTAGCTACTAGCTATGGACCCGAAGGTCTGAAGTAAACTACTCACACTTCATCGGAGGGGCTATGGTGTTGATGTAGAAGCCCTTCGTGATGGATGCCCCCTCCGGCGGAGCTCTGGAACAGGCCCCAAGATGGGATCTCGTGGATACAGGAAGGTACGGCGGTGGAATTAGGTTTTTGGCTCCTGTTCTGATCGTTTGGGGATACGTAGGTATATATAGGAGGAAGGAGTACGTCAGTGGAGCGTCAGGGGGCCCACGAGGTAGGGGGCGCGCCCAGGGGGGGCGCCCTCCACTCTCGTGACCGCCTCTGGCACTTCTTGGAGTAGGGTCCAAGTCTCCTGGATCACGTTCGGTGAGAAAATCACGTTCCCGAAGGTTTCATTCCGTTTGGACTCCGTTTGATATTCCGTTTCTTCGAAACACTGAAATAGGCAAAAAACAGCAATTCTCGGCTGGGCCTCCGGTTAATAGGTTAGTCCCAAAAGTAATATAAAAGTGGAAAATAAAGCCCAATATAGTCCAAAACAGTAGATAAAGTAGCATGGAGCAATCAAAAATTATAGATACGTCGGAGACGTATCAAGAATCACATAGCATAATCCTACCCGGTGATCCTCCCCTCGTCGCCCTGTGTGAGAGCGATCACCGGGTTATATCTGGCACTTGGAAGGGTGTGTTTTATTAAGTATCCGGTTCTAGTTGTCATAAGGTCAAGGTACAACTCCGGTCGTCACATTATCAAGATCACGGCTATTCGAATAGATAAACTTCCCTGCAGGGGTGCACCACATAACCCAACACGCTCGATCCCATTTGGCCGGACACACTTTTCTGGGTCATGCCCGGCCACGGAAGATCAACACGTCGCAGCCCCACCTAGGCACAACAGAGAGGTCAGCACGCCGGTCTAAATCCTATGCGCGCAGGGGTCTGGGCCCATCGCCAATTGCACACCTGCACATTGCGTACGCGACCGGAGAGCAGACCTAGCAACCTCCATTTCAAAGGAAGTTGCGTTACGCGGTCCAACCCGGCGCGCGCCGCTCAGTCGGTTACGTCAAGAAGGCTTCGGCTGATACCACGACGTCAAGTGCCCATAACTTTCCCACGTAGTTGGTTAGTGCGTATAGACCAAATGGCCAGACTCAGATCAAATACCAAGAACTTGTTAAGCGTGTTATTTTGAAGTAACCGCGGACGCCGACCAGGGCCAGGCCCACCTCTCTCCTAGGTGGTCTCAACCTGCCATGTCGCTCCGCCACAAAGTAACAGTCGGGGGCCGTCCGGAACCCAGACCCACCTCTATCGGGATGGAGCCACCTGTCCTTTTAGCCCCCTCATCAGAATCACTTGCGGGTACTCAACAAGCTGACCCGACTTTAGTCATCACATGTGTCATGTATATAAAGTACATAGTATATACCCGTTATCACCTCCCTAGTGATCATGGCCCGATAGTATAGCATGGCAGACAGAAAAGAATGTAGGGCCACTGATGGAACACTAGCATCCTATTCTAAGCAGTAGGATAGCAGGTAAGGGTAACAACTATAGCAACAATGACAGGCTATGCAACATAATAGGATTAACCAAAAGCAGTAACATGCTACACTACTCTAATGCAAGCAGTATAGAGAAGAATAGGCGATATCTGGTGATCAAGGGGGGGCTTGCCTGGTTGCTCATACAAGAAGGAGGGGTCATCGGTGACGTAGTCGACCACAGGGGCATCAACATCGTCACGTGGTCTACCAGAGAGAAGAGGGGGGAGAAATAGTAAATACATAGCAAGCAAGTGCATAACAGGACAACATGCAAAGCTAGACGTGTTCCAACGTGGTATGAGGTGATACCGGTGAGGGGGGGACATCCGGGGAAGTATCCCCGGTGTTTTGCGTTTTCGGGCAGATGAACCGGAGGGGAAAGTTGCATGTTTGCTATGTTAGGGATGTGTGGCGGACGAACGGGCTGCATATCTGGATTCGTCTCATCGTTCTGAGCAACTTTCATGTAGAAAGTATTTTCATGTGAGCTACGGTTTATTTTATACGATTTTCTAAAGTTTTAAATCATTTTTAGAATTTATTTAATTATTTAAATCGAACATTATCCAGAACAGTGAAAAGTGATGTCAGCATGGCATCACCATGACGTCAATAGGTCAAACCCAGCTGACCAGAGTCAAACTTGGCGTGTGGGTCCAGTGGGACCCACCTGTCATTGAGACAGAGGTGAAATAGGGTTTGTTTTAAACTAATTAGGATTAGTTAAGTGTGGGCCCCATTAGTCAGTGACATATTAGTGTGTTAATTAACTAATTAGGTTAATTAATCAGGGTTAATTAATTAATTAATTAATATATCATTATTATTATTATAATTTTTCCTTTTCTTTTAAACGTTTAGGGATGGGCCCCGGCTGTTAATGGGCCAGGTGCCTTAGCGGGTGTGGGGTTTACGGGCGCCGGGCGTGGACACCCGAACGGGCGAGACCCAAGCGGAGCCAGCCGAGGCACTACGGGTGGCTCGCCGGGGCGCGGCCATGGCAAACAGACGAGGGAGGGCGCACCCACCCACGGATGGCGCCAGCGGAGGGAGGCGGGTCGGCGAGTGGCGGCGCGAGCGCGAGGCGAGCGAGGGCGAGGCAGGCAGCGGGCAGGACTGCCTGCCAAGACGCTGTGGCTGAAGGGGATGCGGTCGGCGTAGGCGGGCTCGGCAACCAAGATGGGGGCAGGGGCGACGGAGGCGAGGCCCGGGCGGCGCGGCCACCGGCGCGGTGGTGCGGGGTGTGGTGGCCGGGACCAAGCGGCACGGCGGACGGTGCAGCACGGAGACGCAGGGCGTGCGAGGCGCGGTCAGCGCGGGTGCACGCATGAGGGTGCGTGCTAGGGGGGCGGAGCGGGCAATGCGGTGGCGCGGAGCAGCAGCAGCAGTTTGCGGGAGCAGAGGGGAAGAGGAGGTCGAGGGCCTCATGGTCGCGGCTAACGACGCGCAAGGGCGGAGGTAGAGGGGAAGAGGCCGGGGGCCTCACCGTTGGGCGTAGGGATAGGGCAGTGGGGGTTGAGGAGGAGGTCGGAGACGTAGTTCCGGCGGGGAGGCAGGCCGTCGTGGTGGCTCCGGGCGGCGGCGGGGTCCGGTGATGGCGTCAGGCGGTGGCGTCCGGGACGTCGAGCGGCGACGGGGGTCGCGGCCCCGATCCAGATCGGATCGGGAGGGGGGAGCGAGAGGGAGTGGGGGAAGTGGGGCGGTTGGGCTAGGGTTTCGGGTGGAGTTGGGGGTTATGGGGATGCGGGGGTGGGCTGGCTGGTGGGTCGTGGCCCAGTTGGGCCGGTGGCCTGCTGGGCCGGAGCCCCGGGGGCTTTCTTTTCTTTTTTGTTTTTCTCTTTTGTATTTTCTTTCTTTTATTTATTTTCTATTCTGTTTTAATTCAGTTTAAAATATTTATGCATTTTATAAAACTGTGTCTTCTACACCATAATTATCTATGTAATATTTAGTACAAACCGAACATTTTTATTTTAATGTTTGAAAACTTTTATAATTTACCAAATTTTGAATTTGAATTTTTGGACCGGTTTTGATCTAACGATCGATTAGCGACAGTAATGGAGGTAAGGTGGCACCATTAGCGTGGGATTACTGTAGCTTAATTACCCGGGCGTCACAATTCTCCTCCACTACAAGAAATCTCGTCCCGAGATTTAAGAGGGGAAGTAAGGGGGAAGGGATTTGGTCGCGAAATTCTAACGAGCTTTCTCGGTCTTGGTTGCTCTTCTTTAAGTGGTCGATCCATAATGTTGATGTCTTCATACCTCAGCTTCAGGTCATCATGATGAAGTCGTCATCCTTTCTTCGGAGTCTTCATTGTACGTATGAAGGAAAAGGAGTAACTTCGGAAAAACGGACCTCTGAAAGGTCGACTATCTGGTTGATAACATCGGGGATGGTGGCGGAAAGTAACTCTCGAATGGAAACTTAAGAAAATATCGAGAGCAAAGTAAGTAAGTACCATGAGATGTTTCGAGCGGGTAGGCAATCGTTTGATGCCTGAAAAAAAGTGTGAAAGGGGTCCAGAGCAACGAAAATAAGTATCGCGTCTGATACCAGATTAGATCATCTCTAGTAAGGTGGCTGGTGATCTTCATACGAAGCCAATCGTGAGGAATAACTTCGAAGATAGGGGTATACAGGACAATCAGGTTTTGATCCTGGGACCTGTGGGTTATGGGCCCAGCATGTGGGTTAAAAGTAGAAAGGGCGGTGATATTTTGCACAGTCATGATAACAAGACATGTCAGAGGATAGCCTATCAATTATGTTGGCAACAACATCGGTACCAAGGGCGAGGGACGAAGAGAACCATTTTCCTGCTCGTTGAACGAGGCGGACCAATAGGCAAAGTTCTCGTCCATCGGTGGCTACCGGAATGTCATCAACAATAGTAACAGGGTCTCACTAACAGAGTTGTACATCGAGTTGTTTGCATATGTTGGGAATTATTTCTGCTTAGATCATATAATTCCCAAGAAAGGTCAAACAAAACCATGGAAAGGAAAATGTGATTTCCAGGTTAAATAGAACAATTGAAAGGAAAATGTGTTTAAACACATATTTCAGGGGTATATCCTCCCCAAGGACAAGCAGAGCATGATACCTATAACATGATAGAAAGTAGAAAACCATTTAGGTAAGGGAGAGGAATTTCATAACATTACCCATACATCGGTGTTTGTATAATTGATGAATAAAATTTAGTATTGTGTTTCAAATGTTCTTATTGAAAATCGGAGTACCACAGACATGACTCGAGATGGCATTGGCATGGTCTTCAAGTAAAGGTGAGACTTTGGATACACGAAGGATTCATCAGGAACAACTTGTAGAATAAGTCCTACAATTTCCTCATGGAAGAGTGGATAACCTTACTGAAAAGGAAACTATAGCAATAGGGCCTCTGGCCAGGTGTGATAGGCATGACATCACCTTACTGATATATAAGGACCAATGTTATAACTCTTGGGAATGTGTCCCAACCATCATATCTGACTGAGATTCAGATCTGATTGGTGTCAGGATACCTCAGACTTAGGATGCCTAAGAAGAAAAGGTGCAACACAATTGACGAGATGACATTGTAAAATTCTTAGGAAATGAACTATGGAAGCGAGTTCCGAAATAAGAGTTCATCAGTAAACCAACGAGAGGATGAGGAGGTGGCTGATGGAATCAGCGATAATTCATCGAGATTAACAGAAGATGGATTTCCACAATTATGTGAACAAGGAGATAACATTTGTCAGCTCAATTGGTATAGATATGTATGCTCGAGGAAAACATACACAATTAAACATTGGTTGAAAGGTGCACCCGAATATGGGCTAGGGTGCATGACCAACGTCGGAATGGTGATTCAATAATCAATAGTCTAAGACTGAACGGCCGACCATTAACTTCAAAGTAATAGGGTTGCTAGAAGGGCAGAATCCAAACAACACCGCTCACTTGTTGGTACCCCGGTTGAAATCAACACGAGTACCCAAGAAGGAATGGTGATGATGAGAAGTATCACCATGCCAAGAATTCTTAAGAGGTGGTGAAATTCCCACGACATTCTTGACATAAAAGGTGGTAATATTCAAGGTAAAGAAGAACAATGCTGGGTAGCAAGGAACTCAAGGTATAACACAAAACACGAACAAGTTTGTGTTGGGGAAAGGCAAAAATGTTGTTGATGATAACACAAATCATCAAGGGGAAAGGATGGTATTTCCCATCATGAATTTGATTGATATACTGGAAGATCTCAAAATGTTGATGATGATCACGACAGAATTCTCAAGAGATTCATGAAGGTGTAATCGATCGGCGATGACATCAAGTCAAAGGAATGATGAAGCGAAAAGTTATTGGAACCACGAGTATGTCACAAACTCGGAATCCAGCTTGTTGTTCAAGGCAAAAAGATATGACGAGGAAAGTCGACGTAAGCTTAGCTCATCGTCAAAAATTGTGCTCCGGGAAGAAGGACTAGGTAGCACAGTTAAAATTAGCATGATAATGATGTAGCCGATCAGGATCGGAATGACGTGATGGAGTATTTAAACTTCTCAACAACGAAGTACTGGAAGTACTGAATCACAGTGTTGATTTGATTCACAAATCGGTGTTCTCGGTTGATGACAACCCAGAACCCGTGGAGTGACCGTGACGGGGAAAGGTACTCCTTGATCAGAAATTCACAAGATATAGTGTAATGGGTTGATATCCTCGAGATACCAGGGGGTATTACTCGAAGGTAGATCAAAATAGAGGTTGGGCAGGCGTATTGATCTGTAGAAGGCAAGTACTTCAACTTGTCCGAGAAAAGGATCAAAGATGATCAATCATGTTCGGAACCACGTTTGCAAAGGACCAACATGGATACAAGATGAACTTATAACAAGGGGACCATTATTAATACAAGAAGCTTCCATGTTAAGTTCCACATCGGGTCCATGGGCATGAACACAAAGTTCAAGGTCGACTCCCACTTCTCCAAAGCACAACCTTACATTCACTTCTAGTTGTCAATAATGACATTAAGTTTTACCTGGTGAAATACGAGATGAGTATGGCCCGTGAAATCTTTCGAGCTCACATAGATTAGATAAGGCATTGGTTCAACCCATCAGGGCCTCTTAGGAACATATACCACAAACATCAGGAGTAAATAACACAAGCTCGAAAGCAGAGCATGCTCGATCAAGGCAGAGGATACAATTTACCGAAGGCATTATGTATCAGGGAAAGAACTTCTCGAGGTTTTTGTATATGAAGGACATTATCGAATAAAATCCAACAAAGGGTCCGATGGTTCTCAAGGGATATGATGTAAACATCGGTACTCAAACAGAGGAAGAAACAATGCAAAGGCTGAAACAACTAACTAATTCAAAGCCCAAATGCAAAGGCATTCTGATTTCCAAATCAAGGGATCAGAAGCAAACGCTCTAATTAAGGATGGATAATTTGAGTAGGCTTAGGGATACCATCGATGGTAATTTGATTGGTCGAGATCCAGCTCATGTTCAAAATGACATCTAAGCTAGAAAGATAATTTAAAAGGATCAACCGATGATTGCGGGCATTCACACTCATGTTGAATCAATAGGATCAAAAGACGGCGTCAAAGGAGACTAATGAACATAGCCAGACATATGGGAAGCATCCATAATGCAAGTAGACAAGTATTTGCAGAGCAATAAGCTGCTAAGGATTTTCGGAGGATCGAATAGTATTTCGAAGACTTTTGTGAAACACCTGAACAACTGGGGATGAGCGAATACTCGGTAAGTGCGAGGAATTATCTGTAGGGGTTTTCATGTGGCCAAGAACTGCAAGGCAGTAGGCACAAAGTATTCTCTGAACATTAGAGAGAATTTCGGGGTATCTTGTAATAACAAGATCAACGGGGAATGATTGTATGAGCGGCAAGTGTAAGTAGAGTGGCAAGTGTAAGTAGTTATCCATAAGGATTTATTGGTGGTCGGGAATAGCAAGAGTGGTGGGCACAGAGTATCGAGAGAATATCGGGGAGTATCTTCGAAATCTTCTTGTGCAACGGCGATCATCTGGACTGAAGGGGCTCTTCGGGAGAAAGTATTTTCGTGAACCTAAAGTTAGATTTTTAGTAAATTCATTAAACCCGAATAGAAGAGAGACCAACATCCCAGAGTATGGGTCGAGGAATAAAAGATCCTAATACCACCCAAATGGCGACGTGGGCCTGTAAGACACACGGCCATGTTAGTAAAAGTTTTGTAATGTCTAGACTCGACTTCCGCCAAGGAGTGTGGAAGGGGGATTCCAAAAGGCAGTCGACTCTGATACCAACTTGTGACGCCCCCGATTCAATCATAAACTAATCATACACGCAAACGTGTACGATCAAGATCAGGGACTCACGGGAAGATATCACAACACAACTCTACAAATAAAATAAGTCATACAAGCATCATATTACAAGCTAGGGGCCTCGAGGGATCGAATACAAGTGCTCGATCATAGACGAGTCAGCGGAAACAACAATATCTGAGTACAGACATAAGTTAAACAAGTTTTCCTTAAGAAGGTGTAACACCCCCGGTGTCATGCTACAGTAACCCACTGTGATTAAGCTAATCATATTTCCAAACAGTGCTTAATCACCTTTGATTCAAATCTCATTTGAAATTCCACTTTGGAATCAAATTCAATTTGCAAGTGATTTTTTTGAAGTTGCACAAAAGTTGCTGCAAAATAGTCCATCGTTTAGTAAAAATTCCATAACAAATGATTGTTAAGGAAAACAACATCACCTCAAGCTAAGATGGACTATAGCAAATTAAAACAGTGCCAACTCAAGCAAATTAATTGTTTTCCATCTTTTGCAAATTCCATCTAATTCAAATTTCTTCCAAACTTTTTGTGGCTGTGTAAAAACATTTCATTGTAATTATGTGGCCAAGTCCCACATTTTACGTAATCCTTTTGACAGCTCCAAAATTTGCAAAGAATTCTGTAAAAGAGAAAGGAAATAGAAATGCCAAAAAAGAAGGAAAAGGAACACCACGGGGCGAGCCAGCCAACTGGCCCGACCCACTCCCCCTCCCTCGGTCGACCTCCTGTTCCCGATTGGGAGTCGCTTCTAGGGCGCCCACGGACCAGCTCGACGGGCGTCGGGCGAGTGGATAAGGGGCGCTGCGTGCTCTCTCCTTCCCGGAACCCTAGCCACCCACTCTCCCCCGACGCCCCTCCCTCTCCCTCGTCGCTCGCTCTCCCCTCCGTTCTCCACCTCACCGAACGCAGCCACCCCCGCGCCACTCCGGTCACGCGGCCACCGGCGTCCCTGCGCCTCCTCTTGGTGACCAGAATCTCCGCCGACGACCGGTACTCCCTCTCCGACCACGAGCTCAAGCTCGGCGCCACCTCACCGACCGGATCGACGCCGCCTTCCCCGTTCGGTCGCCGCCGTCTTCCTCCACTCCGGCCAGCTCTGCTGCTCCTAATCCATTCGCCGGCCTCCATGAGCCGCTCGGTGAGCCTCTTCGTTGCTCCATTCCCTCTCCTTCACGTTCTAGCGCGCGGTCGCCGTCCCCGCGAGGCTGGGCTCCGCCGTCCGCCATGGCCGGCGAGCTCGTCGCTGCCGTGCCCCGTAGCTTCTTCTGTTGATGCGTGCGTGCTCGTTGTGTTGCGTAGCACCTCCCGCACCCGTTAGATCATGCTTTAGCGCATGCTGCTCCGTTCGTCGAACGCCCGAACCCCCCGCGCCTCCACGCCGCCGGGCGCAGTTCTCGCCACCGCGAGCCCAACCGACCTCACCACACGGCGCGGCGGGCTCTCCCCGTTCGAACACACCCGCCCGCGCCCATTTTGGCCGCCGGACGGCGAATCCCGACGCACGGCCGCGCCCTCCGCCGCGGATTTGGTCGCCGGAGCTAGCTCCGGCACCACCGCTGACCTGGCCGGTCGGGGCCACCCCCTCGGTCGCTGACCCGTGGGCCCCTGGGGCTCGGCTATCCTGTTGACTTCGGTCAACCGAGCTGGATCGGCAGACTAAAGACCGACGTGCGGGTCCTCTGATTTAATCCTCTAATTAAAACATTTTAATAATTAAAACTAATTAGTTTAGTTAATTAGACAACGGCAAGTGGGCCCGATGGTTTTACTAACTAAATTTAGATTAGTTTAAACTCTGTTTAACACACTCTCTATGACAGGTGGGTCCCCCATGTTAGTTTTGACCAGTCAACCAGACTGTTGGCTGCTGATGTCACTCCTACGTCATGCTGACGTCATATTCCTTTTCTGTTATTTCTTAAATAATTCCAGAATATTGTTTAAACTTTAAAAATTCATAGAAATTAAACCGTAACTCCGATGAAAATGTTTTCTATATGAAAGTTGCTCAGAAAAATCCAACGAATCCGAATACGCGGTCCGTTCATCTGTCACATGCCCTAGCATGCTGAACATTGACATTCCCCTCGTGTCATCTCGTCGACACATGTGGGAACCGGAAAACATTCCTGTTGATTTCCCCTTCACCTTTATCGTGTAGCCATACGTTAGGTCACTCCCGGCACAACATATTGCCACGTTATGCTTTGTGATGTTATGTTTGCTTTATATTTATTGTTTCTTCCCCCTCTTCTCTCCGGTAGACCCCGAGACCGATGCCGCCCCTGTGATCGACTACGTCGACGACGACCCCTCCTTGCCAGAGCAACCAGGAAAGCCCCCCCTTGAGCATCCCGATATCGCCCATCCCATTCTCTCATGCTTGCACTAGATTTTGCTACTGTTATTGTTTGCTCCTATTCTGCTGCATAGCCTGTTTATTGTAACCTGCTATTGTTACCTACCTGCTTATCCTAAACTGCTTAGTATAGGTTGGTTAGACACCCATCAGTGACCCCCCACCTTGTCCTTGTTGCCCCGCTTAATCATCGAAGACCCGATCAACGGGATCAAGACCAGGCCCCGCACCGCACATCACTTCCCTTAGTTGCTCGACACTCTTTGGGTTACTATCGAGTACCGAGGGTGAGACCTCATCGACGCCGATGTTAACCACGTAGTGTAGTTATTCGGTCGTGGTCATCGAGGGTGATTTCCTCTTTAACCACTTCGACACGACTCGTCAGTGCAACCCCTCAAGTGTGGACCTCGAGGGTGATTCCTCTTACGTTCACCTTGATGATTACATCTAGTGGAATTCATCGGGGTGATTCCTCGGTTTTCCCCTTGATGTTTTACACACGGTTACTTGGACTTTACCCATTACTTGGAAAGACGGGTCGACCACGAGGGGTACCAGCGTGCTTAATGCAGTGATGTGGAGCGGGTTGACTGGAGGGTGCCCACGAGATAGTTACGAGGCGTGGCCGGGCATTTCTAGCCCTTGCCGCAAGTCCTCGAGACGGGGCAACGGGGTCACATCTTTCGTGAGTCTCTGCTTGTTATCGCGCGTTCCTAATCCACTACGATTTGGATACTTGATCCGAGGGGCCTCTGGCCTGATAGCACTAACCATCACGTGGGCATAGTATGGGCGTTCTGCGTCGTATACATCAGCCGAAGCTTAATAGACGTCAGCGACTGAGCGGCGCGCGCCGGGTTGGATGGGTAAGCTCCTGCCTTTTTAGGAAGGTAGCTAGGTCTGCTCACCGGCCGCGTATGCAACGTGCAGGAGTTCCCGGGGAGATGGCCCATGACCCCTGGGGGCATAGGTTTAGTCCGGCGTGCTGGCCTCTCTATTAAGCTTAGGTCGGGTTGCGGCGTATTGTTTGGCGAGGCCGGGCATGACCACGAAATTGTGTCCGGCGGAGTTAAGCGGCGTGGTGGGTAAGTTGGTGCACCCTGCAGGAAGAAAACATCTATCGATAGCCTGTCCCACGATAGCGGACACTTGGAGTTGTATCCCGATCGATACAACTAGAACTGGATACTTGAGATGAGACATGGATATGAGCAATGGATTGCGATGAGAACTGGATTGTGATGATAACTGGATAGTATGGCTCTGGGATTTCTTTCTCGCAGGGAGTCGAGAAAGGATCTCCGGCCGAGGTTGATAACACCACTGCTACTTTACTTTATGCTACTCTACTCCCTCCTGTTGCTGCAAGATGGTGGGTTCGAGAAGATGCTAGTCTTCGATAGGACCAGGCCTCCTCTCTATTCTGGCATTTCTGCAGCCCATTCCACATATACAGCCTTCCTTTGATAATGTTGCATATGTAGTGTAGATCCTTGCTTGCGAGTACTTTGGATGAGTACTCACGGTTGCTTTGCTCCCCCTTTTCCCCCTTTTTCTTCTTCTTTCCGGTTGATGCAACCAGATGACGGAGCCCAGGAGCCAGATGCCACCGTCGATGCCTACTACTATGTGAAGACCACCGACGATCAGGAGTAGTTAGGAGGCTCCCAGGAAGGAGGCCTTGCCTTTTCGATCGATGTTGCTTTTGTGCTAGCCTTCTTAAGGCAAACTTGTCTAACTCATGTCTGTACTCAGATATTGTTGCTTCCGCTGACTCTTGTGTTTTTGAGCTTATGTATTCGAGCCCTCGAGGCCCCTGGCTTGTAACATAAAGCTTGTATTATTTTAATTTGTGTCTAGAGTTGTGTTGTGATATCTTCCCGTGAGTCCTTGATCTTGATCGTACACATTTGCGTGTATGATTAGTGTACGATTGAATCGAGGGGGTCACAAGTTGGTATCAGAGCCGACTGCCCGTAGGTAGCCCCCTTTCCAACTCCTTGGCCGAAGTTGAGTCTAGTCACTGAGAAACTTTTACTAACATTGGCTGTGTGTCTTACAGGCCCACGTCGCCATTGGGTGGTAGTAGGATCTTTTACTCCTTACCTATACTCTGGGGCTCTGACATCTCTTCTATTCGGGTTAAATGATTTTGCTAAAATCTAACTCTAGGTTCTCGTTACCACTTCCTGCCGGATACCCCTTTAATACGGATGATCGACTGCTTCAACAGAAGATTCTGACAATAATCTCGGATGTTCCCTCGATACTTTGTGCCATCCCTCTTGCAATTCCATTCCATCGATAAACCCCAATGGATAACCAAGTACACTTGTCATTCATGCAATTACTCCCCGTTGATCTTGTTATTACAAGATACCCCAAAATTCTCTCTAAAGTTTCGAGAATACGTTGTGCCTACTGCCTTGCAGTTCTTGCCACATGAATATCCCTACGGATAATTTTCTCGCCCTTGTCGAGTATCCGCTCATCCCCAGTTGATTCAGGTACTTCACAAAAGTCTTCGTAATACCGTTCGTTCTTATGAAAATCCTCAACAGCCTAATGCTCTTGAAATTCTTGCTTGCTAGCATTAAGGTTAATCCAATAAGTCTGGTAATCTTATTGACATCCTTTGTCACTATTGTTCCGAGTCCCTTGATCCAATATGTCGCTAATGCTCGTAATCCTTAATCAGATCATAGCATTCATCCTTCCGGCTTGGAAGTCATTTGACCAAGAGCTGTTTATCGACCAATCAAATTGTTGTCGATTGTATCCCTAAGGCTATTCAACTTACTCATCTTTTGATCGGATCCTCTGCTTCAGGTCTTCTGATTTGAAAATCGTAATTCCTTTGTATTCAAGCTTTGAAGTTATCCAGTTATATCTATAATCTGATGCCTTTGCATTCTTTCTTCTTCTAGTTGAGTACTGATGCTCACATCAGATCCTATGTGGACCGCCAGATCCTTTATTGGATTTTATCCGACAATGTCCTTCATATTCAAAGAACCTCGTGAAGTTCTTTCCCAGATACATAATGCCTTTGGTAATTGTATCCTCTCCTTTTGTCAACCATGCTCTGCTTTCAAGCTTGTGTTGTTTACTTCTGAAGTTTGTGGAATAGGTTCCTAAGATTCCCCTATGGGTTGAACCTATGCTTCCCATAATCCGTTTGAACCCGAGAGTTTTAACGAGTCTTACTCTTCTGGTGTTTAGCCAGATAACATTTCAACACTACAACTTCATCAAAAGTGAGAAGTAAATGAAATGATATGCATTGAAGAAGTGGGAGTCGACCTTGAACCTTGTGTTCATGCCCATGGACCCGATGTAGATCTTATCATGGAAGCTTCTCTTAAAATTAATTATCCCCATGGTATAAGATCATCTTATATTTGGGATTTGATCCTTTGCAACCGTGGTTCTGACCATGAGTGTTCCCCTTTGATCCCATTTCTCGGACAAGTCAAAGTACTCACCTTCTGCAGATCAATACATCTCCGCAACCTCTATTTTGATCTTCCTTCGGTTATTACCCTCCAGTATCTCAAAGATATCAAAAGACCGTGTTGCTTCCTATGAGTCTTCATCTAGTATTGCTTCTCACCGGTTTCATATTTCCCCTAGGTTCTGATTTATTAGTCACTCAAGAACACCGATGAGTGAATCGATCCCTTTTCTGAATCAATAACTCTAAGTGATTTTCGTTGCTTACGAGTTAAATAATCCTCAAGTCATTCCTAGCCTGATCGGGTATATCATTATCGTGTTAATTTTAACTGTGCTACCTGGTCCTTATTCACGGAGCACAACTTTTCAACGATGAGCGAAGCTTCGTCCATCTTCCTCATCTTATCATTTCACCTCAAGCACTAAGCTTGACTTGAGCTTAATGTCGAATCCGTGGTTCTCATAGACTTTCACTTCTTCCTTCCTTTTCTGCTCGAGGGCATCGTCATAGAGTTTCTCGACAAAATCTGTCGTGATCGCCGTCAACACTTTGGCTTCTTCAGGGAGGTCAATTGAATTCATGGCTAGAAATACCATCCGTGCCCCTCGATGATTTGGGCTATCATCGACAACATTCTTGCCTTCCCCCCAACAAGATTTTGATCATATCATTTTGGCATTACATCCTTTTGACCTGTCGATGGATTGCTGCTGAACCCATCGGCCACATCCTCATCTTTCTATGATGAAATTGTACGAACTATTCTAGCAGTTACTGCGGGATCCTTTGTGAATTCAAAAGTCTGACTTTTACCTGATGACCATGTCAATGATATCCCGAAGCATGTCTGTGGTACTCCGATCGTCAACAAGAACATTGGAAGCACGCTGCGAAATGTTTCTTGATCGATTATCCATACCCTATTGTATGGATAATATCATGATTCTTCCCTCGCCCCCTTTATCTAAATGCTTTTGAACTTGCTTTTATATCATGTATATCTTGCTCCGCTTCCCCTTGGGAAGGATATACTCCCAATTTTGGTGTGTAAACACATTTTCCTTTCCATTGGTCTGATTAATCCGATAATTTCATTGTCCTTTCCATTGGTTTGTTTAAACCTTTCTTGTGATCTATATATGTTATAAAAAGAAATAATTCCCTACTTATGGAAACACCTCGGTTTACAACTCGATAAAGGCGACCTGTTACTATTGCTGACGACATCCCGGTAACCACCGAAGGACGAGAACCTTGCCTATAGGTCCGCCTCTTTCAACGAGTAGGAAAATGGTTCTCTTCGTCCCTCTCCCTTGGTACCAACGTTGTTGCCAACATATGAGACATGCTATTCTTTGACATGCCTCGCTATCATGGCCATGCAAGATGTCAGCACCCTTCCTACTTTTAACCCACATGGTGGGCCCATAACCCACAGTTCCACAGGATCGAACCTTGACTCTCTGTACATCCTCGCTTCCAAAGTTATTCCTCTGATTGGCTTTGTGTGTTGTCACGAGCCACCGTCCGAGAGATGATATATTCCCGATGCTCTGAACCCCCTTCTCACACTCTGTTCAGGTATCGATCGTTTGTCCATTCGTTTGAAACTTCCTATTGTACCTTCATATTTTGCTCTCGATGTTTTCTAAAGTTTCAACTCGAGAGATACTTCTGCCACATTCCCTGGTTTGTTCACCAGATAATTAACCCTATAAGGGCCAGTTCTCCCGGTTACTCTTTACTTCCCACTTAAATCTCGGGACGAGATTTCTTGTAGTGGAGGAGATTTGTAACACCCCCGGTGTCATGCTACAGTAACCCACTGTGATTAAGCTAATCATATTTCCAAACAGTGCTTAATCACCTTTGATTCAAATCTCATTTGAAATTCCACTTTGGAATCAAATTCAATTTGCAAGTGATTTTTTTGAAGTTGCACAAAAGTTGCTGCAAAATAGTCCATCGTTTAGTAAAAATTCCATAACAAATGATTGTTAAGGAAAACAACATCACCTCCAAGCTAAGTTGGACTATAGCAAATTAAAACAGTGCCAACTCAGCAAATTAATTGTTTTTCCATCTTTTTGCAAATTCCATCTAATTCAAATTTCTCCCAAACTTTTTGTGGCTGTGTAAAAACATTTCATTGTAATTATGTGGCCAAGTCCCACATTTTACAGAATCCTTTTTGACAGCTCCAAAAATTTGCAAAGAATTCTGTAAAAAGAGAAAGGAAATAGAAATGCCAAAAAAAGAAGAAGGAAAAGGGAACACCCTGGGCCAGAGCCAGCCAACTGGCCCGACCCACTCCCCCTCCCTCGGTCGACCTCCTGTTCCCCCGTGGGTCGCATGAGGCGCCCACGGACCAGCTCGGCAGGCGTGGCGAGTGGATAATGGGTCGCGCCTGCGTGCTCTCTCCCTTCCCCCGGAACCCTAGCCACCCACTCACTCCCCCTGGACGCCCCCTCTCCCCTCTCCCTTGTCGCTCGCTCTCCCCTCCGTTCTCCACCTCACCGAACGCAGCCACCCCCGCGCCACTCCGGTCACGCGGCCACCGGCGTCCCTGCGCCTCCTCTTGGTGACCAGAATCTCCGCCGACGACCGGTACTCCCTCTCCGACCACGAGCTCGAGCTCGGCGCCACCTCACCGACCGGATCGACGCCGCCTTCCCCGTTCGGTCGCCGCCGTCTTCCTCCACTCCGGCCAGCTCTGCTGCTCCTAATCCATTCGCCGGCCTCCATGAGCCGCTCGGTGAGCCTCTTCGTTGCTCCATTCCCTCTCCTTCACGTTCTAGCGCGCTCGGTCGCCGTCCCCGCGAAGCTAGGCTCCGCCGTCTGCCATGGCCGGCGAGCTCGTCGCTGCCGTGCCCCGTAGCTTCTTCTGTTGATGCTGCGTGCTCGTTGTGTTGCGTAGCACCTCCAGCACCCGTTAGATCATGCTTTAGCGCACTGCTGCTCCGTTGCGTCGAACGCCCGAACCCCACCGCCGCCTCCACTCGTCGCCGACGCAGTTCCGGCCAGCCGCGAGCCCAACCGACCTCACCACACGGCGCGGCGGGCTCTCCCCGTTCGAACACACCCGCCCGCGCCCATTTTGGCCACCGGACGGCGAATCCCGACGCACGGCCGCGCCCTCCGCCATGGTTTGGTCGCCGAGCTAGCTCCGCACCACCGCGTGACTGGCGGTCGGGGCCACCCCTCGATCGTGACCCATGGGCCCTGAGGGCTCGGCTATCCTGTTGACTTGGTCAACCGAAGCTGGATCAGGCAGACCCTTAGCAGCGACGCGGGTCCTCTGATTTAATCCTCTAATTAAAACATTTTAATAATTAAAACTAATTAGTTTAGTTAATTAGACATTGACAGGTGGGCCCAATAGTTTTACTAACTAAATTTAGATTAGTTTAAACTCTGTTTAACCCACTCTCTATGACAGGTGGGTCCCCCATGTCAGTTTTGACCAGTCAACCAGACTGTTGGCTGCTGATGTCACTCCTACGTCATGCTGACATCATATTCCTTTTCTGTTATTTCTTAAATAATTCTAGAATATTGTTTAAACTTTAAAAATTCATAGAAATTAAACCGTAACTCCGATGAAAATGTTTTCTATATGAAAGTTGCTCAGAAAAATCCAACGAATCCGAATACACGGTCCGTTCATCTGTCACATGCCCCTAGCATGCTGAACATTGGACATTCCCCCTCAGGTCGTCTGTCTGACACATGTCCGGAACCGGGAAAACATTCCCGGTTGATTTCCCCCCTTCACCTTTATCGTGTAGCCATACGTTAGGTCACTCCCGGCACAACATATTGCCACGTTATGCTTTGTGATGTTATGTTTGCTTTATATTTATTGTTTCTTCCCCCTCTTCTCTCCGGTAGACCCCGAGACCGATGCCGCCCCTGTGATCGACTACGTCGACGACGACCCCTCCTTGCCAGAGCAACCAGGCAAGCCCCCCCTTGAGCATCCCGATATCGCCCATCCCATTCTCTCATGCTTGCACTAGATTTTGCTACTGTTATTGTTTGCTCCTATTCTGCTGCATAGCCTGTTTACTGTAACATGCTATTGTTACCTACCGGCTTATCCTTAACTGCTTAGTATAGGTTGGTTAGAGACCCATCAGTGACCCCCCCACCTTGTCCTTGTTGCCCCCGCTTAATCATCGAAGACCCGATCAACGGGACCGAAGACCAGGCCCCGGCACCGCACATCACTTCCCCTTAGTTGCTCGACACTACTGGGTTACTATCGAGTACCGAGGGTGAGACCTCATCAAGACGCCGATGTTAACCCTGTAGTGTAGTTATTCGGTCGTGGTCATCGAGGGTGATTTCCTCTTTAACCACTTCTGATACGACTCTGTCGTGCAACCCCTCAAGTGTGGACCTCGAGGGTGATTCCTCTTACGTTCACCTTGATGATTACATCTAGTGGAATTCATCGGGGGTGATTCCTCGGGTTTTCCCCTTGATGTTTGTACACACGGTTACTTGGACTTTACCACTGTTACTTGGAAAGACGGGTCGACCCTGAGGGGTACCCGCGCGTGCTTAATTGCGAGTGATGTGGAGACGGGTTGACCTGGAGGGTGCCCGCGAGATAGTTACTGGCGTGGCGGGCATTCCTAGCCCTTGCCGCAAGTCCTCGAGGCGGGCAACGGGTCACATCTTCGTGAGTCTCTGCTTGTTACCGCGTTCCTAATCCACTACGATTTGGATATTTGATCCGAGGGGCCTCGGCCGATAGCACTAACCATCACGTGGGCATAGTATGGGCGTTCTGCGTCGTATACATCAGCCGAAGCTTAATAGACGTCAGCGACTGAGCGGCGCGCGCCGGGTTGGACGGGTAAGCTCCTGCCTTTTTAGGAAGGTAGCTAGGTCTGCTCACCACAGCGTCGCATAGCGTGCAGGAGTTCCCGGGGAGATGGCCCATGACCCACAGGGGCATAGGTTTAGTCGGCGTGCTGGCCTCTCTATTAAGCCTAGGTCGGGTTCCGGCGTATTGTTTGGCCGAGGCCGGGCATGACCCTGGAAAGTGTGTCCGACCGGAGTTAAGCGAGCGTGGTGGGTAAGTTGGTGCACCCCTGCAGGGAAGAAAACATCTATCGATAGCCTGTCCTATGGTAACGAACACTTGGAGTTGTATCCCGATCGATACAACTAGAACTGGATACTTGAGATGAGACATGGATATGAGCAATGGATTGCGATGAGAACTGGATTGTGATGATAACTGGATAGTATGGCTCTAGGATTTCTTTCTCGCAGGGAGTCGAGAAAGGATCTCCGGCCGAGGTTGATAACACCACTGCTACTTTACTTTATGCTACTCTACTCCCTCCTGTTGCTGCAAGATGGTGGGTTCGAGAAGATGCTAGTCTTCGATAGGACCAGGCCTCCTCTCTATTCTGGCATTTCTGCAGCCCATTCCACATATACAACCTTCCTTTGATAATGTTGCATATGTAGTGTAGATCTTGCTTGCGAGTACTTTGGATGAGTACTCACGGTTGCTTTGCTCCCCCTTTTCCCCCTTTTTCTTCTTCTTTCCGGTTGATGCAACCAGATGACGGAGCCCAGGAGCTAGATGCCACCGTCGATGCCTACTACTACGTGAAGACCGCCGACGACCAGGAGTAGTTAGGAGGCTCCCAGGCAGGAGGCCTTGCCTTTTCGATCGATGCTGCTTTTGTGCTAGCCTTCTTAAGGCAAACTTGTCTAACTCATGTCTGTACTCAGATATTGTTGCTTCCGCTGACTCTTGTGTTTTCGAGCTTATGTATTCGAGCCCTCGAGGCCCCTGGCTTGTAACATAAAGCTTGTATTATTTTAATTTGTGTCTAGAGTTGTGTTGTGATATCTTCCCGTGAGTCCTTGATCTCGATCGTACACATTTGCGTGTATGATTAGTGTACGATTGAATCGAGGGGGTCACAGAAGGCTAGCACAAACTGAGATACAGATTGAAAGAGGCGCAAGCCTCCTGCCTGGGATCCTCCTAAACTACTCTTGGTCGTCGTTAGCGGCCTGCACGTAGTAGTAGGCACCTCCGATGCAGTAGGAGTCGTCGTTGACGGTGGCATCTGGCTCCTGGGCTCCAACATCTGGTTGCGACAACCAGGTAGAATGGAAAGGGGGAAAAGTGGGAGAAAGCAACCGTGAGTACTCATCCAAAGTACTCGCAAGCAAGGATCTACACTACATATGCATGGGTATCTGTGTAAAGGGCCAATATCGGTGGACTATACTACAGAATGCCAGAATAAGAGGGGGATAGCTCGTCCTATCGAAGACTACACTTCTGGCAGCCTCCGTCTTGCAGCATGTAGAAGAGAGTAGATTGAAGTCCTCCAAGTAGCATCGCATAGCATAATCCTACCCGGCGATCCTCCCCTTGTCGCCCTGTGTGAGAGCGATCACCGGGTTATATCTGGCACTTGGAAGAGTGTGTTTTATTAAGTATCCGGTTCTAGTTGTCATAAGGTCAAGGTACAACTCCGGGTCGTCCTGTTACCGAAGATCACGGCTATTCGAATAGATAATCTTCCCTGCAGGGGTGCACCACATAACCCAACACGCTCGATCCCATTTGGCCGGACACACTTTTCTGGGTCATGCCCGGCCGCGGAAGATCAACACGTCGCAGCCCCACCTAGGCACAACAGAGAAGTCAGCATGCCGGTCTAAATCCTATGCGTGCGAAGTGCAGGCCCATCGCCCATTGCACACTGCGACGCGTCTGTGACGCTGAGGAGAGCAGACCTAGCGACCTCCATTTCAAAGGAAGTTGCCTTACGCGGTCCAACCCGGTGCGCGCCGCTCAGTCGCTGACGTCAAGAAGGCTTCGGCTGATACCACGACGTCGAGTGCCCATAACTTTCCCATGTAGTTGGTTAGTGCGTATAGACCAAATGGCCAGACTCAGATCAAATACCAAGAACTCGTTAAGCGTGTTATTTTGAAGTAACTGCAGACGCCGACCAGGGCCAGGCTCACCTCTCTCCTAGGTGGTCTCAACCTGCCCTGTCGCTCCGCCACAAAGTAACAGTCGGGGGCTGTCAGGAACCCAGGCCCACCTCTACCGGGATGGAGCCACCTGTCCTTTCAGCCCCCTCATCAGAATCACTTGCGGGTACTCAATGAGCTGACCTGACTTTAGTCACCACATGTGTCATGTATATAAAGTACATAGTATATACTCGTGATCACCTCCCTAGTGATCACAGCCCGATAGTATAGCATGGCAGACGGAAAAGAATGTAGGGCCACTGATGGAACACTAGCGTCCTATTCTAAGCGAGAGGATAACAGGTAAGGGTAACAATCAGAGCTAACAATGACTTAAGTTTTAGCTATGTTTTTCTCCTCTCCTTTTGGTTACCTCTTGTAATAGGATTAACGAAATAAAGTTTTGAACATGCTACACTACTCTAATGCAAGCGGTATAGAGAAGAGTAGGCTATAATGCCAGTGATCAAGGTGGTGGGGGGCTTGCCTGGTTGCTCGAGACAAGAAGGAGGGTTCCTCGGTGGCGTAATCGACCACGAGGGCATCAAGATCGCCACGGGGTCTACCGGAGAGAAGAGGGGGGAGAAACAGTAAATACATAGCAAGCAAGTGCATAACAAGACAACATGCAGAGCTAGACGTGTTCTAATGCGGTATGAGGTGATACCGGTGAAGGGGGGAAACATTCGGGGAAGTATCCCCAGTGTTTTGCGTTTCGGTCAGATGAACCAGAGGGGGAAAGTTGCGTGTTTGCTATGTTAGGGATGTGTGGCGGACGAACGGGGTGCGTATCCCGATTCGTCTTATCGTTCTGAGCAACTTTCATGTAGAAAGTATTCTCATCTGAGCTACGATTTATTTTATATGATTTTCTAAAGTTTTAAATCATTTTTAGAATTTATTTAATTATTTAAATCGAACATTATCCAGAACAGTGAAAAGTGATGTCAGCATGACATCACCATGATGTCATCAGGTCAAACCCAGCTGACCAGAGTCAAACTTGGCGTGTGGGTCCAGTGGGACCCACCTGTCATTGAGATAGAGGTGAAATAGGGTTTGGTTTAAACTAATTAGGATTAGTTAAGTGTGGGCCCCATTAGTTAGTGACATATTAGTGTGTTAATTAACAAATTAGGTTAATTAATCAGGGTTAATTAATTAATTAAAATATTATTATTATTATATTTTCCCTTTTCTTTTAAACGTTTTGGGCTGGGCCCTGGCTGTCATTGGGCCAGGGGCCTTAGTGGGTGTGGGGTTTACGGGCGCCGGGCGTGGACACCCGAACGGGTGATTCCCGAGCGGAGCCAACCGGGGCGCTACGGGTGGCTCACGGAGCACGGCCACGGCGAACAGACGAGGAGGCGCACCCACCCGCGGATGGCGCCAGTGGAGGGAGGTGGGTCGGCGAGTGGCGGCGAGTAGCGACTGAGGCGAGCAGAGTGCAGCGAAGGGGCAGGACGGCTGCCAGCGCACGTGGCTGAAGGGGATGCGGTCGGCGTAGGCGGGCTCGACAATCGGAGATGGGGGCAGGGGCGACGGAGGCGAGGTTCGGCGGCTTGACCCGGGCGTGTGGTGCAGGGTGTGGTGGACGGGACCAAGCGGCACGGGCGGACGGTGCAGCGTGGCGGCGCAGCAGCAGGCGCGGTGCGATCAGCGTGGCGCGCGACATGGCGCGTGCTAGAAGCGGAGCGGGCAGTGCGGTGGCGCGGAGCAGCAGCAGCAGTTTGCAGGAGCTGAGGGGAAGAGGAGGTCGAGGGCCTCATGGTTGCGGCTAACGACGCACAAGGGCGGAGGTAGAGGGGAAGAGGCTGGGGGCCTTACCGTTGGGCGTAGGGACAGGGCAGTGGGGGTTGAGGAGGAGGGCGGAGACATAGTTCCGGCGGGGAGGCAGGCTGTCGTGGTGGCTCCGGGCGGCGGCGGGGTCTAGTGAGGCGTCGGGCGGCGGCGTCCGGGACGTCGAGCGGCGACGGGGGTCGCGGCCCCGATCCAGATCGGATCGGGAGTGGGGAGCGAGAGGGAGTGGGGGGAAGTGGGGCAGTTGGGCTAGGGTTCCGGGTGGAGTGGGGGGGTTATGGGGATGCGGGGGTGGGCCGGCCTGGTGGGTCGTGGCCCAGTTGGGCCGGTAGCCTGCTAGGCCGGAGCCCCGGGGGGTTTCTTTTTCCTTTTTTTGTGTGTTTTTCTCTTTTGTATTTTCTTTCTTTTATTTGTTTTCTCTTCTGTTTTAGTTCAATTTAAAATATTTATGCATTTTATAAAATTGTGTATTCTACACCGTAATTATCTATGTAATATTTAGTACAAACCGACCATTTTTATTTTAATGTTTGAAAAGTTTTATTATTTACCAAATTTTGAATTTGAATTTTTGGACCGGTTTTGATCTAACGATCGATTAGCAACAGTAATGGAGGTAACATGGCACCATTAGCGTGGGATTACTGTAGCTTAATTACCCGGGCGTCACATCAGCATAGTTTAGAACTATGCCGATGGCCTGGCCGTCGGCATAGCCCTGCCCCAGGAGTTCCCAGTTGACGCCACGTGGCACCTATGCCGACGGCCCTGGCCTGGCACACGTGCACGTGGCGTCTCGGGAGCTCAACTCTTATGCTCGAACGCTGGGCCGTCGGCATAGTTTCAGTCTGTTTTATTTTCTGTTTCTATTCAACTCAATTCATTTCAATATATACAACATATATAAGAATCATACAACAATATATGCATCACATAACAATAAGGAGCAACATTGTAAGTGCATCTAGTGCCCCTTAGTGATTTTTGTGTATTGAAGACTTATAAGTTAAGGGACTAATGCGTTTGTGAGTGTACATAGGTCTATAAGTCTATGAGGAGTTTGATATTTACAGAGAAAGTCGACCCCTAAAAATGAAGTTCTTCTATTGAAGATTTTGGATTTCTGAAGACTTTCTGAAGACTTTGAAAGTGAAGAAATTGGTGTGACCGTGAAGACTTGGTATTCATTCGAGGAACATGAAGCGTGAAGAATTTTGTTTTCGTAGTTTTTTTCTATTTCTTGAGTTATAGGAAACACCGTCACTGTTAAAGGGGGTTGAGGAAATACTAAGGAAAAGTTTCCAAGTGATGCTCAACTCAAAATCCTACACCTACCAATCCCTTAGAGTGAAGCCATTGGAAATCTTATGTAGTTCAGTCAATTTCTTCAGTGACAGAGACGAAGTTCTTCTGGTCTCTGAGGAGTTTGTTTTGACTGAGGAGTTAGGAATTCGCCAGTGCGGATTGCCTACAAGTGAGGACCATGATTGCCCTGAGGAATTTGATAGTCAAATTTCCGACCGTTGCTGTGCCACGCGCCAGCTGTCCCAAAATATCTTCCCACCTAACGGTCATATCATTGAAGGGCATTTATGTCTTATCATGTCGGGCTGCTCCCTAGGCTATAAATAGCCGCCCCTACAACCACTAGCTGGTTGGCTGCTTCGAGATAAACTGACACTTGTCATTTGAGAGCATCCCATCCTCCGAGGACTTTGAGCGAAAATCATCAAGTGAGGAAAACCCAAGCCCAAACCCTCCGAGGACTTTGAGTAAATTGCTGTTTTTTTGCCTATTTCAGTGTTTCGCAGAAAAGGAATATCAAATGGACTCCAAACGGAATGAAATCTTCTGAGCGTGATTTTTGGAACAAACATGATCCAGAGGACTTGGAGTGGACGTCAAGAAATCAACGAGGCGGCCACGAGGCAGGGGGCGCGCCCTCCACCCTCGTGGGCCCCTCGTGGCTCCACCGACCTACTTCTTCCTCCTATATATACCTATGTACCCCGAAAACATCCAGGAGCACCACGAAAACCTATTTCCGCCGCCTCAACCTTCTGTACCCGAGAGATCCCATCTTGGGGCCTTTTACGGAGCTCTGTTGGAGGGGCCATCAATCACGGAGGGCTTCTACATCAACACCATAGCCTCTCCGATGATGTGTGAATAGTTTACCACAGACCTCCGGGTCCATAGTTATTAGCTAGATGGCTTTCTCTCTCTCTCTTTGGATCTCAATACAAAGTTATCCTCTATCTTTTTGGAGATCTATTTGATGTAACTCTTTTTGCAGTGTGTTTGTTGAGATCCTATGAATTGTGGGTTTATGTTCAAGATTATCAATGAACAATATTTGAATCTTCTATGAATTGTATGATTGGTTATCTTTGCAAGTCTCTTCGAATTATCGGTTTGGTTTGGCCCCCTAGATTGATCTTTCTTGCAATGGGAGAAGTGCTTAGCTTTGGGTTCAATCTTGCGTTGCTCGATCCCAGTGATAGAAAGGGAAACGACACGTATTGTATTGTTGCCATCGAGGATAAAAAGATGGGGTTTACATCATATTGCTTGAGTTTATCTCTCTACATCATGTCATCTTACCTAATGCGTTACACTATTCTTATGAACTTAAAACTCTAGATGCATGCTGGATAGCGGTTGATGTGTGGAGTAATAGTAGTAGATGCAGGCAGGAGTCGGTCTACTTGTCACGGACGTGATGCCTATATACATGATCATGCCTAGATACTCTCATAATTATGCACTTTTCTATCAATTGCTCGACAGGAATTTGTTCACCCACCGTAATACTTATGCTATTTCGAGAGAAGCCACTAGTGAAACCTATGGCCCCCGGGTCTATTTTCCATCATACAAGTTTCCAATCTATTTTATTTTGCAATCTTTACTTTCAATCTATATCATAAAAATACCAAAAATATTTATCTTATTATTATTATCATCTCTATCAGATCTCACTCTCGTAAGTGACCGTGAAGGGATTGACAACCCCTTTATCGCGTTGGTTGCGAGGTTCTCATTTGTTTGTGTAGGTACGAGGTGACTTGCGTGTGGCCTCCTACTGGATTGATACCTCGGTTCTCAAAAACTGAGGGAAATACTTATGCTGCTTTGCTGCATCACCCTTTCCTCTTCAAGGGAAAACCAACACATGCTCAAGAGGTAGCAAGAAGGATTTCCGGCGCCGTTGCCGGGGAGGATTATGCCAAGTCAAGACATACCAAGTACCCATCACAACTCTTATCCCTCGTATTACATTATTTGCCATTTGCCTCTCGTTTTCCTCTCCCCCACTTCACCCTTGCCGTTTTATTCGCCCTCTTTTTCCTTCCATCTCTTCTCTCTTGCCTTCTACGTGCTCGTTCTTTCTGCAGTTTGTTTCCATCATGTCTGAAATTGGGGAGTTTATCATTGATAAGGATAAGAATATGGAAAACTTTGATGCTATTGATGATCCTCTTGAAAATCCTACTATTCTTCACACTAAAAAGTTTCGGATTGGTAGTGGTAATATTATTGGAAAAGGAGTTATTCAAGATTGCTTTATTTGTGCCGGTGCTTTGCCCACCATGAGCGGGTCTATTCTTCATAAAACTAGTAGTCTCGCGGATGCTATTTCTTTGCTCATAGTTGAACTTGAAAGACAATTTTTACATATGCATCCTTCCATACAAAGGATTTTCCTAGAATTTTATATTATTGAGCATTCTTTTGTTAAGCGAGCAGCTACTATCTTTTTAGCTCATGAGTTCAGGTTTATAATAAAAGAGGCCAATGAAATTTTCACGCATTATAGGGTGGATGCCGGCCGTCCTCCCATAGAAGCAATCTTTTTTTATCAAGAAGACATAATGCGTTTACGATCTTTAGATCATGTTGCTTTTAATGAAAACCTGAGAAAAAAAGGTTCCTATCGATGTTCTTGTTGGCAGGATCTATGAACTTAATGATAATTTTGATATCCATAATAATGGGTTAGGTTTTCCCCTTGAACAAAGGCTCATGCCTTTTTGTCAAAAGAATACTTATAATGATGAATTGGTTGTGCAATATGAGGGGCCAAAGGAGGAACCAATACCTCCCGAGCTTGATCTTGGGGATTTTTGTCCCATTAAATTTAGCCCTTTTGATTACTTTTGCTTGCCACAAATAAAACTTACTGCTGAACGTAGGGAGTATGAGATGAGTTTTGCGATTTACCTTATCATTATCATGACAATACCTAGATCTATCCTTGCCTTTATGCCTAGCTAGGGGCGTTAAACGATAGCGCTTGTTGGGAGGCAACCCAATTTTATTTTTGTTCCTTGCTTTTTGTTCCTGTTTAGTAATAAATAATTTATCTAGCCTATGTTATGGTTGCATTTTTTGTGTTGTTTGTGCCAAGTAGAACCTTTGGGAAGACTTGGGGAAAGTCTTTGCGATCTTGCTGTAAAAAACAGAAACTTTAGCGCTCACGAGATTAGCTACAATTTTTTACTGGAGAGAGATATTTAGTTGATTCTTTTTGCAGATGATTAATACATAAATTCCTCACGTCCAGCAATTTATTTTAGAATTTTTGGGGTTCCATAAGTATACGTTTGATACAGATTACAACAGACTGTTCTGTTTTTGACAGATTCTGTTTTTCGTGTGTTGTTTGCTTATTTTGATGAATCTATGGCTAGTAATGGAGTTTATAAACCATAGATAAGTTAGAATACAGTTGGTTTAACACCAATATAAATAAATAATTAGTTCATTACAGTACCTTGAAGTGGTGTTTTGTTTTGTTTCGCTAACGGAGCTCACGAGATTTTCTGTTAAGATTTGTGTTGTGAAGTTTTCAAGTTTTGAGTAAAGATTTGATGGATTATGGAACAAGGAGTGACAAGATCCTAAGCTTGGGGATGACCAAGGCACCCCAAGGTAAAATCCAAGGACAACCAAAATCCTAAGCTTGGGGATGCCCCGGAAGGCATCCCCTCTTTTGTCTTCGTCCATCGGTAACTTTACTTGGAGCTATATTTTTATTCACCACATGATATGTGTTTTGCTTGGAGCGTCTTGTATGATTTGAGTCTTTGATTTTTAGTTTACCACAATCATCCCTTCTGTACACACATTTTGAGAGAGACACACATGAATCGGAATTTATTAGAATACTCTATGTGCTTCACTTATATCTTTTGAGTTAGATAATTTTGCTCTAGTGCTTCCCTTATATCTTTTTAGAGCACGGTGGTGGTTTTATTTTATAGAAATAACTGATCTATCATGCTTCACTTATATTATTTTGAGAGTCCTTTAGAACAGCATGGTAATTTTCTTTGGTTAAAAATTAGTCCTAATATGATAGGCATCCAAGATGGGTATAATAAAAACTTTCATAAAAGTGCATTGAGTACTATGAGAAGTTTGATACTTGATAATTGTTTTGAGATATGGAGATGGTGATATTAGAGTCATGATGGTTGAGTAATTGTGAATCTGAGAAATACTTGTGTTAAAGTTTGTCATTCCCGTAGCATGCATGTATGGTGAACCGTTATGCGATGAAGTCGGAGCATGATTTATTTATTGATTGTCTTCCTTATGAGTGGCGGTCAGGAATGAGTGATGGTCTTTTCCTACCAATCTATCCCCCTTGGAGCATGCGCATAGTACTTTGTTTCGATAACTAATAGATATTTGCAATAAGTATGTGAGTTCTTTATGACTAATGTTGAGTCCATGGATTATACACACTCTCACCCTTCCACCATTGCTAGCCTCTCTATTACCGCGCAATTTTCGCCGGTATCATAAACCCACCATATACCTTCCTCAAAACAGCCACCATACCTACCTATTATGGCTTTTCCATAGCCATTCTGAAATATATTTCCATGCAACTTTCCATCGTTCCGTTTGTTATGACATGCTTCATCATTGTCATACTGCCATGCATGATCATGTAGTTGACATCGTATTTGTGGCAAAGCCACCGTTCATAATTTTTTCATACATGTCACTCTTGATTCATTGCATATCCCGGTACACCGTCGGAGGCATTCACATAGAGTCATATTTTGTTCTAAGTACTGAGTTGTAATTCTTGAGTTGTAAGTAAAAATAAGTGTGATGATCATCATTATTAGAGCATTGTCCCAGTGAGGAAAGGATGATGGAGACTATGATTCCCCCACAAGTCGGGATGAGACTCCGGATGAAAAATAAAAAAAGGAAAAAAAGAGGCCATAAAAAGAAGAGAAAAAGTCCCAAATAAAAAAAAGAGAGAAAAAGAGAGAAGGGGCAATGCTACTATCCTCTTACCACACTTGTGCTTCAAAGTAGCACCATGATCTTCATGATAGAGAGTCTCCTATGTTGTCACTTTCATAAAATTGTGGGAATTTTACATTATAGAACTTGGCTTGTATATTCCAATGATGGGCTTCCTCAAATTGCCCTAGGTCTTCGTGAGCAAGCAAGTTGGATGCACACCCACTTAGTTTCTTTTGTTGAGCTTTCATATACTCATAGCTCTAGTGCATCCGTTGCATGGCAATCCCTACTCACTCACATTGATATCTATTGATGGGCATCTCCATAGCTCGTTGATACACCTAGTTGATGTGAGACTATCTTCTCCTTTCTGTCTTCTCCACAACCACCATTCTATTCCACCTATAGTGCTATGTCCATGGCTCACGCTCATGTATTGCGTGAAAGTTGAAAAGGTTTGAGAACATCAAAAGTATGAAACAATTGCTTGGCTTGTCATCGGGGTTGTGCATGATTTAATATTTTGTGTGATTAAGATAGAGCATAACCAGACTATATGATTTTGTAGGGATAACTTTCTTTGGCCATGTTATTTTGAGAAGACATGATTGCTTGGTTAGTATGCTTGAAGTATTATCATTTTTATGTCAATATTAAACTTTTATCTTAAATCTTTCGAATCTGAACATTCATGCCACAATAAAGACAATTACATTGAGAAATATGTTAGGAAGCATTCCACATCAAAAATTCTGTTTTTATCATTTACCTACTCGAGGACGAGCAGGAATTAAGCTTGGGGATGCTTGATACGTCTCCAACGTATCTATAATTTTTTATTGTTCCATGATATTTTATATTCTCTTTTGGATGTTTAATGGGCTTTATTATACACTTTTATATTATTTTTGGGACTAACCTACTAATCCAAGGCCCAGTGCAAATTGCTGTTTTTTTGCCTATTTTAGTGTTTCGCAGAAAAGGAATATCAAACAGAGTCCAAACGGAATGAAACCTTCGGGAGTGTGATTTTTGGAACAAACGTGATTCAGAGGACTTGGAGTGGACATCAAGCAATCAACGAGGTGGCCACGAGGTAGGGGGCGCGCCCTCCACCCTCGTGGCTCCACCGACCTACTTCTTCCTCCTATATATACCTACATACCCTGAAAACATCCAGGAGCACCACGAAAACCTATTTCCACCGCGCAACCTTCTGTAACCGAGAGATCCCATCTTGGGGCCTTTTCCAGAGCTCTGTCGGAGGGGGCATCGATCACGGAGGGCTTCTACATCAACATGATAGCCTCTCCGATGATGTGTGAGTAGTTTACCACAGACCTTCGGGTCCATAGTTATTAGCTAGATGGCTTCTTATCTCTCTTTGGATCTCAATACAATGTTCTCCTCGATCTTTTTGAGATCTATTTGATGTAACTCTTTTTGCGGTATGTTTGTCGAGATCCGATGAATTGTGGGTTTATGATCAAGATTATCTATGAACAATATTTGAATCTTCTCTGAATTCTTTTATGTATGATTGGTTATATTTGCAAGTCTCTGCAAATTATCAGTTTGGTTTGGCCCCCTAGATTGATCTTTCTTGCAATGGGAGAAGTGCTTAGCTTTGGGTTCAATCTTGCGTTGCTCGATCCCAGTGACAGAAAGGGAAACGACACGGATTGTATTGTTGCCATCGAGGATAAAAAGATGGTGTTTACATCATATTGCTTGAGTTTATCCCTCTACATCATGTCATCTTACCTAATGCGTTATCTGTTCTTATGAACTTAATACTCTAGATGCATGCTGGATACCGATCGATGTGTGGAGTAATAGTAGTAGATGCAGGCAGGAGTCGGTCTACTTGTCACGGACGTGATGCCTATATACATGATCATGCCTAGATACTCTCATAATTATGCACTTTTCTATCAATTGCTCGACAATAATTTGTTCACCCATAGTAATACTTATGCTATCTCGAGAGAAGCCACTAGTGAAACCTATGGCCCCCGGGTCTATTTTCCATCATACAAGTTTCTAGTCTATTTTATTTTGCAATCTTTACTTTCAATCTATATCATAAAAATACCAAAAATATTTATCTTATTATTATTATCTCTATCAGATCTCACTCTCGTAAGTGACCGTGAAGGGATTAGCAACCCCTTTATCGCGTTGGTTGCGAGGTTCTTATTTGTTTGTGTAGGTACGAGGTGACTTGCGTGTGGCCTCCTACTGGATTGATACCTTGGTTCTCAAAAACTAAGGGAAATACTTATGTTGCTTTGCTGCATCACCCTTTGCTCTTCAAGGGAAAACCAACGCATGCTCAAGTGGTACCAAGGGTGTTAAATTCCTCAAGGACCATTTGTGTGGAGCTTGTGAAGCCGGAAAGATGACCAAGGCCAAGCATCCCTCAAAGACCATCATGACTACCACTCGTTCATTTGAATTGCTTCACATGGATCTCTTTGGCCCCACTCACTATGCCACATTTACTAATGCTGCATCTTTATATGTCTTTGTCATTGTTGATGATTATTCTCGACATACATGGGTGCATATCATCACTTACAAAACTGAAGTGCAGGAAGTCTTCAAACGATTTTCCTTGAGGGCTTCAACCAACTTTGGTGTGAAGATCAAGCACATCAGAAGTGACAATAGAACTGAGTTCAAGAACACCGGTCTCGATGACTATCTTGATGAACTTGGTATTACTCATGAGTTATCTGCTCCTTATACTCCTCAGCAGAATGGCGTCGTGGAGCGCAAGAACAGGACTCTTGTTGATATGGCCCGCACTATGCTTGATGAGTACAAGACGCCTCCTCGCTTCTGGCCTGAGGCAATTGATACTGTGTGCCAGATCATCAACAGAGTATATCTTCACAAATTCTTCAAGAAGACTGCATATGAACTCCTCACTAACAAGAAACCCAATGTGAGTTATTTCAAAGTCTTCGGTGCTAAATGCTGGATTAGAGATTGATACGTCTCCAACGTATCTATAATTTATGAAGTATTCATGTTATTATATTATCAACCTTGGATGTTTTATATGCATTTATATGCTATTTTATATGGTTTTTGGGACTAACCTATAAACCTAGAGCCCAGTGCCAGTTTCTGTTTTTTCCTTGTTTTAGAATATGGCAGAAAAGGAAAACCAAACGGAGTCCAATTGACCTGAAACTTGACGGAGCTTATTTTTGGACCAGAAGAGGGCCGTAGAGTAAAAGAGTTGGGCCAGAAGAGTCCTGGGCTGCCCACGAGGGTGGGAGGCGCGTCCACCCCCCTAGGCGCGCCCTATCTCGTGGACAGCCCGGAGACCCCCTGACTTGTTCTTGACGCCAAAACCTCTTATATATAGAGAAACCTCCAGAAATTAACCTAGATCGGAAGTTCCACTGCCGCAAGCCTCTGTAGCCATGAGAAATCAATCTAGGCCCTCTCTGGCACCTTGCCGGAGGGGGCCATCATCACCGCAGGCCATGGAGGAGGATCCCGGAGGGGCCATCATCGCCATGAAGGCCAAGGACCAGAGGGAGAACCTCTCCCCATCAAGGGGGAGGCCATGGAGGAGGAAGCACAAGGGGGAGAACCTCCCCTCCTCTCTCTCGGTGGCGCCGGAGTGCCATAGGGAGGGGAATCATCGCCGCGGTGATCGTCTTCCTCAACATCACCATCATCATCATCGCCCTCATCAATTTTACGCGGTCCACTCTCCCGCACCCCGCTGTAATCCCTACTTGGACATGGTGCTTTATGCCAAATATTATGATCCAATGATGTGTTGCCATCCTATGATGTTTTGAGTAGATATCCTTTGTCTTTCGGTTGATTGATGATCTAGATTGGTATGAGTTGTATGTTTTACTTTGGTGATGTCCTATGGTGCCCTCCGTGTCGCGCAAGCGTGAGGGATTCCCGCTGTAGGGTGTTGCAATATGTCCATGGTTTTCTTATTGTCTGTGTTGTGTGAGTGACTGAAACACAAACACGGATAAGCGGGACATGGCGTATGGGAATAAAGAGGACTTGATGCTTTAATGCTATGGTTGGGTTTTTACCTTAATGATCTTTAGTAGTTGCAGATGCTTGCTAGAGTTCCAATCATAAGTGCATATGATCCATGAAGAGAAAGTATGTTAGCTTATGCCTCTCCCTCATATGAAATTGCAATGACGACTATCGGTCTTGTTAACAATTGCCTAGGACAATTCCGCACACGGATCCACCATTATTCCACACTCGCTATTTATAATATTTAGTAATATATTCTAACCTTATGATAACAGCACCTACTTTTATATTTTAGCTCTCTGATATCATGCAAATTTATCCTGTTCATACCCACAACGTCGTTTTATTTCTCCTTTCTAGTTGGAAGCAAACGTTCGGTATACGTAGAGTCGTATCAGTGGCAGATAGGGCTTGAGAGAATATTGATCTTACCTTTAGCTCCTTGTGGGTCCGATACTCCATACTTATCACTTCCACCTTTGGAAATTGCTATGATGATTCCCTTCACTTGGGGATTATCAAGCTCTTTTCTGGCGCCGTTGCCGGGGAGCAATAGCGTGGGGTTGGTGTTCTTGTGTGTGCTTGTTTGCTTTCTTCACTAAGTAGATTTTGTTTTTCCTTTTTGTTTCTGTTTAGTTGTGGGTGAAACATACAATTTTTTTAAATAATGAAAATACAAAAAATTTACTTGCCTCTCATGCCTAAAAAGTTTTTCAAAAAGAGAAGTGATTGGAAAGTTATGCATTGAAGAAGTGAGGGTCGACCTTGAGTTCTTGTGTTCATGCTCACAGAAAAAATGTAGAATTTTTCATGGAAGTTTCTCTGTAAATAATTATCCCCTTTTATATATCCATTGTATTATAAAAATAATGTGCCAAGCTTTGGTTTTAGGATGATTAGATTGCTTGTTTACTATGTGCAGAACAAAAACAGAAACTTTGGCTGTAGCGCGTGATTTTAAATATTTTACTGGATAGTCAAATGGGTCTGAAACTTTTTGCACATTACTTCTGTACAAATTGTTCAAATTTTCAAATTTATTTCATAATTTTGGAGTTACAAAAGTTTACTAAACCTCCAGATTACTACAGAGTGTCCTGTTTTAGACAGATTCTGTTTTCTATGTGTTGATCGCTTATTTTGATGAATCTATGGGTAGTATCGGGAGGTATGAACCATGGTGAAGTTGGAATACAGTAGATATAGTTCTAATATGAAATTGGAATGAGTTTGAAACAGTACCTAAAGGTAGAGATTTGCTTTATTATACTAACGGATCTCATAAAGTTTTTGTTAAAGTTTTGTGTGGATGAAGTGTTCGAAGATCGAGGAGCTATCAGTATGAGAAGAATAAAGAGAGGCAAGAGTTCAATCTTGGGGATTCCCAAGGCACCCAAGTAAATATTTTAGAGGATACACAAGCATCTAAGCTTGGGGATGCCTCAGTTGGCATCCCATCTTTCTTCTTAAACAAATATCGGTATACCTCGGTTTTTGTTTTGTTCACATGATTTGTGTCATTTATATTTTTCTTTTTCTTTAAGAACCATGATAGTATGAGATGTACATTCATCAATTTATAGAATACTTCTTGTTCTTCACTTATATCTTTTAAGTATGATCTTATGGAAATTGCTCTTTGAGCTTCACTTAAATCTTTTGAGTATGGTTTTATAGAATGCTTCGTGTGCTTCACTTATATATTTTGAGCTTGGATATTGGTTAGTCTATGTTAATTGTATAATGCTCCATGAACTTCACTTATATATTTTGGAGTATTAATAATACTATCATCTAAAGCAGGTTTGGAAGAGTGTCAACCTTAGGAACTAGTGATCCCGCTTATTCGGATGAGAAGAATTTTGCTTATGTGGAGAGTATAAAAAATTCTATATGCTTGTAGAAAAGAATGCTTTATGTGATGGTTATATTGTTGAATTCATGCTATGCTACTGAAAATTATTATGAGGGAGGAATATATGCTTTTAGGAGTTGCAATAATGTAGCGACCAGACACGAATGGATCCAGTCTACGTGCTCGGTGTCATCCTGGATCGAGAATTGACACCACACAAGACTTGAAGGATTTATTGCAGAGTAGCAATCACACACTTATTACATCGTTGTCCACAAGGGAACTTATTACAATAATATGGCTTAAGGCCATCTAACAATAACAGCGGAAGGCTTGGAAGATAAGCGAGTCCATCAACTCCAACGGCATCACTGAGTATAGAACCACGACCTAACACCTTACTGTCGTTCGAAAAGTCTGCAACGTGAAAAGTTGCAGCCCGAAAACGGGCCAGCACATGGAATATGCTGGCAATGTAACACATAAGAGCAATGAATGAATAAGCCTATACTACATGCATATATGGCTGGTGGTAAGGCTCTCTGTTACATTTGCATAAAGCTGATTTTCCCTACATCAAAGGAATAATTTTATTTAACTATCATGGTGGTTGTTAAACATTGAGAATGGTTGACAGCATTCTCAATCCCAATTAAAAGTACTCATCAAATCCCAATAACTTTTATTAGAGGTAACATGTTGAGATTCACATGATATTCAATTACAGGATACTCAAATTGTCCATAACCGGGGACACGGCTAATCATGATTAGTTTATACACTCTGCAGAGGTTTAGCACTTTTCCCCACAAGACTCGATCGCCTCCGCTTGGTTCTCGCACTACATGGTGTTTGAGAAACGGATGACCGAGACATAGTCTTTCAGAAGCGCTAACACCTTACATGTGGGTAGACCGTACCAACCTACATCCCCTACATCAGCTAGCCTACCCGAAGAGTTCGTGACGACTTAGTCGACTACGCCAGAGCCCATAATTGGCTTGTGGCTGCACACGGAAGTTTCCAGTTTGAATAATCTTATGATCCCTTAGAGCCTGGGTGGCGGTCCGAAGAAATACAGGCAAGTCCTGATGGAAACCAGGTGCCTCAATCCACCCAGATGTGTGTTTAGGTTGCCACCTTAGATAAACCATTAATTAACAATCTCACATCTGTCATGGATATTCACTCACCCAATCCACGTCTACTAGCATAGCATAGCATGAACAAGCAAACGTAGAAGTAACTCCCAAGGTTTCATAAGTAAAACAGGTAATAGGTACTACCTCAATCTACTTCCCATCCCACAATTTAATTAGATCCTAACCATGCAAGTGTTTGAGGAATAGATCTAATGCATAAATCTGGGTAGTAGAAAAGGTATGATCAAAGTGTTACTTGCCTTGCTGATGATCCGCGAGACCTAGAGATTCGAAGTAACAAGCGGCGCACTCCGGGTGATCTAACGCAGACAAACAACAAGCATACAATAAGTACTCATCTAATGCACGGGGAAATCTCGAATAAAAGATCTAACCATAAAGTTCAACTTAAGAACCCTGGTTGCAAAAGAATCGAATCAAAATAAACTCCGAAAGTCGAAACTCGAGAGAGAACGATTCGGTTTAGCAATCTGAAATTCGGTCAAAATTTCACAGTAGCAAAACTCTGTGAAAGTAGGGTAGTCGAACGGCGGTTTTCATTCTGAAACTCCAGCGCTTGAATCACTGATTCCGATAAGCGGCGAGAAATAAAACAGATTTGAAAATCGGATCGAAATCGAATCGGAAAAATAACGGATTAAATCCGATAAAAAAACGACGAACGGTTTAAATAGCGGACGTTAGTTAACAGAACAAATCCAACGAACACGTTCATTGAAACGAGCGGTTCGGTGAGCGTTCGTTAAATAAGAAAACCGAAAAAATAAAACCAATCTAGGTTTTAAAAAAACCGAACATCTTTTTTAAAAAAACCGGATCGGGTTTTTTAGGGAAAACGGATCGGGCGCGAGGCTACCTCGGTGATCTCGCGGCGGGTCCGCGGGCTCGCGGGTGGCGGGGTCCGCGGGTCGGGAGGCGAGGGGCGGCGGGCTACTCAGGCGTCGGCGAGGGACGGCGGCGGCGGTTCCGGCCGGGCAAGGGGAACGGCATGGCGGGCTGGGCTTGGCTTGGTCGGGAGGCGAGGCGGCGGTGTGAGAGAGAGGGGGGGGCGGGTTATAAAGGGGGGGGGCGCGGGTGGCTTGGGAGGGGGCAAGGGAGGCGAGGGGAGGCGGACTCGGGCGGCGGGCGTCGTGGCGGGGGCTCCCTTCAGGTGAGCCAGTGAGGAGGAGGAGGTGGGTGGGGGGCTGGTTGGGGCGGCTGGGCCTCGGCCAGAAGCGTATTTTTTTAAATAAAATTTAAACCAAATGAATTAAAAAATACCAAATGAACTCCAAATTAAATAAAAGAAATTTTCCCGACTCCTAAAATGAGTCGAACAAAATGAACTTTAAAAGCAGCAAACATGCATAATTTTTTAATGCTCATTTTGCCTAAGCAAAATAAATCTTCCAAAACCAAATTTTGATTTATTTATAATATCTTCATTTTTCCTAAATGTTGGGAAAGTCATATTATTCCCTCTCAAAATATTTTTATAGGAAAAACTTTATGAAGATAATTTAAATAAATCCAATTGATCCTATTTTCAAAATTTGAGAAATCCCAAATATGAAAATAATGAAACTTCCAACTCTCTCCGAGGGTCCTTGAGTTGCGTGAAATTTCTAGGATCGAAAAAATGCGAGAAAAATATGATATGCATGATGACCTAATGTATAACATTCCAAATTGAAAATTTGGGATGTTACAAACCTACCCCCTTAAGATGAATCTCGCCCCCGAGATTCGGGTTGGCTAGAAAATAGGTGCGGGTGGTCCTTAAGCAAAACTTCCTCTCTTTCCCAGGTGGCTTCATCCTCAGTGTGGTGGCTCCACTGAACTTTGCAAAACTTGATAACCTTGCTGCGGGTAACTCTGCTGGCATAATCGAGAATCTTAACGGTTTTCCTCATATGTCAAGTCATTCTTCAACTGTATTGCTTCGGTGGTCTACTGTATCTTAATGGTACCTCTGCTATCTCGGGTGACATTTCTTCAATCGAGAAACATGGAATACATCATGAACTCTGACAGTCCTTCAGCAATTCCAACTTATCGCAACTTCTCCCATGCGTTGCAAAATCTTATATGGTCCAAGCAAGCGGGTGCTAACTTTCCTTTCACTCCAAAATGCTTAACTCCTCAAGCGGGGATACTCGAGATATCGCTGTCTCCAACTGCATACTCAATCGCTGCGCTTTGAATCGGCATAGCTCTTACATGCTCGACTGGGCTACCTTGAGCTGTCTCGAATCAACTTAACTTTCTGTTCAGACTCCTTAATCAAATCTGGTCCAAACAATCGGCGATCTCGGTTTAGTCCCATGACAACGGTGTTCTACACCTTCTTCCATCTGAGCCTCGAAGGTGCCATCTTTAAGCTGGTTTGGTAATGTTATTGTAGGAAAATTCTGCATACGGCAAATTTTCATCCCAGCTAGATCCATAATCTAGTGCACAAGCTCTCGGCATGTCCTCCAAAATCTGATTGACTCTCTCGGTCATCCATCGATCTGTGGGTGGAAAGCTGTCTTGAATTCGATCTGGTTCCCAATGTTTCGTGTAAGCTGGTTCCAGAATTTCGAGGTAAACTGGGTTCCTCTCATCGATACAATGCTCCTCGGAACTCCGTGTAAGCACACAATTCTGGTCATGTATATCTTTGCCAATTTAGCACTGCTATAGGTAGTCTTGATGGAATGAAATGAGCTACCTTGGTCAAACGATCGACTATGACCCAAATCGAGTCATATCTGAGCGGGTCTTGACAAACCTGTGATGAAATCCATGCCTAGTTTATCCCACTTCCATTCGGTATTGGCAATGGTTGTAACAATCCTGCTGGCTTCGATGTTCGCCTTTACTTTCGACATACGTCGCAAACTGCTACATACTCCGCAATATCCTTCTTCATTCCGGTCCACCAGAAAATATTCTTCAAATCCAAATACATCTTGGTATTTCCTGGGTGAATCGAATAGGGTGAATCATGGGCTTCTTGCAAAATCAACTTCCTGATCTCCGGGTCATTGGGCACATAAACACGGTCTTCAAACCATAGGGTATCGTGCTCATCCTCACGAAATCCTTTAGCTTTTCCTTTGCTCATTTTCTCGTTTATAGAGGCAACTTCCTTATCTGCCTTTTGGGCTTCTCTGATTTTGTCCATCAATTTCGACTGAATCTCCAATGCTGCTACATAGCCTCTCGGAACTATTTCCAAACATAGCTCTCGAAGGTTCTCGGCTAACTCATTGGGTATTCCTCCCATCATTAGGGTATTGACGTGGCTCTTACGGCTCAATGCGTCTGCTACGACATTAGCCTTCCCGGGTGATAATGCAATCTCATATCATAATCCTTGATAAGTTCTAACCATCTCCTTTGTGCGAGATTCAATTCATACGTGTGAAGATGTACTTCAAACTCTTGTGATCCGTATATACTTCACAATGATTTCCAATGAGAAAATGTCTCCACGTCTTCAAGGCATGCACAACGGTTGCTAACTCCAAATCATGAGTGGCATAATTCAACTCATGGGGCTTAAGTTGTCGTGAAGCATCTGAAACAACTCTTCCTTCCTGCATAAGTATCTGCTCCAAGTCCTCGGCGTGAAGCGTCGTAATACACCTCATAATCCTTAGTTTGATCCGCAATATCAAACTGGTGAGGTAACCAATCTTTTCTTCAACTCCTGAAAACTTGCCTCACAGTCCTCAGTCCATATGAATTTGTTTTCCTTCTTCAACAATTCAGTCATAGGCTTTGCAATCCTTGAGAAATTCTCAATGAATCTTCGGTAGTATCCTGCGAGTCCAAGGAAACTCCGAATCTCTCCAACTGTCGTTGGTGCTTCCCATTTGGTTACGGTCTCAACTTTTGTGGGGTCAACAGCTATCCCTTCTCCGGATATAACATGTCCGAGAAATCCAACTTCCTTTAGCCAAAACTCACATTTGCTGAACTTGGCATACAACTGGTGTTCCTCGGTTTCTCCAAAACCAATCGCAAATGTTCCTTATGTTCCTCTTCATCCTTGAGAAAATCAAAATTTCATCAATGAACACCACGACGAACTTGTCCAAAAATTCCATAAACACTTTGTTCATCAGGTTCATGAAATAGGCTGGTGCGTTAGTCAGTCCAAATGACATAACGGTATACTCATACAGTCCATATTTCGTGGTAAATGCTGTCTTGGGTATGTCTTGCTCCCGAATCTTCAACTGATGGTACCCTGATCGCAAGTCGGTCTTAGAAAACACTTTGGCTCCTTGCAAGCGATCAAACAGATCATTTATCATCGGTAGTGGGTACTTGTTCTTGATTGTTACTTCATTCAATCCACGGTAATCAACAACCATTCTCAAAGATCCATCCTTCTTCTCCACCAATAAAACGGGTGATCCCCAAGGTGAAGAACTTGGGCGAATAAAGCCTTTATCCAATAGTTCCTTAATCTGCTTCTTGATTTCCGCCAAATCCTTTGCGGGCATCCTGTACGGTCGCTTCGATATCGGGCCTGTTCCTGGCAACAGCTCGGCCAAAAACTCAATGTCTCTATCCGGCGGCATTCCTGGCAACTCTTCCGGAAATACATCAGGATAATCCTTTACCACTGGTACTTCTTCCTGTACCACTCCTGTTAAGCAATTAACTTGTGCTCTCCTCGGCTCGTGCCGTGATACATACTTAATCCTCCTTCCTTCTGGTGTGGTGAGCAAAATTGACCTTGTGGTACAATCTATGTTTCCTCCATACTTTGATAACCAATCCATACCTAATATCACATCCAATCCTTGGGATTCCAGAACTATTAGGTCTGAGGGGAAAACATAGTGTCCAATCCTTAGTGGCAGTCGATCACACCATTTACTAGCCATGTACTCTGCTCCGGGTGAGGTTACTAGCATGGGTGACCTAAGGGCTTGGGTTGGTAACTTGTACTTATCCACAAATCCCCTTGATATGTATGAATGCGATGCACCAGTATCGAAAAGAACAACTGCAGTAAATGACTTAACCAAAAACTTACCGATTACTGCATCGGGCTGATCTTCAACCTCCTCCACATCAATGTGGTTCACCTGTCCCCTGTTGAAAGGGTTTGGCTTCTTTCCAGAGCTTCCATTGCCATTTCCATTCGGCCTTCAGGCAGTCATTTGCATAGTGCCCAGTCTTGCGGCACTTAAAGCAAGTATTGTGACTCGGTCTACCTTGGATGGTGTTGACGGGTTGGTGCGATTCTGTCGTTACTTCCTCCATTCCGTTCCCATTCTTGGTGCCATTATGGTTATCTGAATTACCTCCTCCATGGGTATGCTGAAACTGAATTCTGATTTAGGGGTATAACGAGGCTTCTGCTGGGATCCAGAGTATACTTCCCTTGTCCATACTTCCTCTTGCGGTTCTCGATTTGCTGCTGCTTTCCTTCAATCATGAGGGCTCGGTCTACTAACTCCTGGTAGTTGTTGAAACTTGCTACCATCAACGGCATGCTGAACTCATCATTCAGTCCTTCTAGAAACTTCTCTGTTTAGCTGCATCCGTAGTAACGTCATCCGGGGCATAACGTGCTAATTTGCTAAAGTCATCCACGTCTTCGCCAACAGTCCTTCCTCCTTGGCGTAAGTTGCGAAACTCACGCTTCTTCATGGCCATGGCTCCTGCTGAAACATGGGCGGTCTGAAAAGCTTGCTGAAACTGGTCCCATGTGGCGGTGTCTCACGGGTAAGTGGTGTGAAATTCTCCCACCATGCTGCTGCGGGTCCTTCAAGCTGATGTGCTGCAAACTTCACTCTTTCACCATCTGTGCATCCTGCAGTGGTCAGCTCCTTCCTATCTTGCGGAGCCGGTCATCTGCTACAATCGGCTCGGTGCTCTTTGGAATACACCGCGGGTTCGATCTAAGGAAGCGAGTCGATGATCCGCGGTGGTGGTGGTGGCGGTGGGTTGTTGTTGTTGTTGTTGTTGTTGTTGTTGTTGTTGTTCGCACCAATGTTTGAATCAGGGTATTCTGCTGCTGGATCAATTGGGTGATCTCTGGCGGAAAAGCGAATCCGGGTCGCGTCTCGGAGGCATCTGATGGGTTTAGAAGAGAAGAGAAATGTAGAATAGAATAAGGTCTAAGGGAATCACTACCCAAATGCACATGAGCAAAAACACACAAAATCACTCCATTCAGTCAAACAAAGGCTTACAACGATCTAACTATCAGAAAAGTGTGTGTACTATAATGTTCACATGGAGGGAATACTACTAATATGTGGGGGACTTCTACTAATTTGAACCGGTGGAAGACTCCATGATGTCTGCTCCAGCTTCGTCTTCAAAGTCGGGTTCACTTGGATCCGAATCTGTGTCGTCGATGTTAATGTAGTTGCTTGGGTATTCGACATATTGGTCTTCATTCCTGAGCGCCAACTTCTTCTTGAGTTCTTCGATCTCATACTTAAGATCGTTATTGTGTCTTGCCAGAGCTACGATCTCGTCCATGTAGTCCTTGCGTGTAGTCTTTAGTTCTTCTTCTAGTTCGATGATCCTTCCCTTTGTCTTCTGCAACTCCAACATGTCATTGCACATTTGGTTTTCTGGCGTCGAATGTGCTGATTTAACTCTGGATGAAAGCTGCAATGGATCTATCTTTCTTGGTGTTGACGACGTCCCAGTTGTCATCTCGGCGTCATAAATCTGGTAGATGGTGTCCTTGAGGTCTTCTTGATAAACTTCTCCAATGCGTCCCATGGTGATGTGAGCTGCCATGCTCTTTCCAGACTCAAGTTGGTGCAATGAAAACACTATCTATAGGCTTGGTGATTGGGGCGAATGTCCTTCTGGAACGTGAGCATGAATCTTCGGCGCTCCTCTTGAGCAGAGTGGCGTTGAAAGTCCGGTGAAGCTTGGTAATCCAATGTTCAGTACTTAGTGACTTCCTTCAAGTGAAATCCAAAAGGTGTGCCTTCATCCGGTTGGGTGTACTTGATCTTCGCGTCCGTCATCCTAAAGAGAGTAGAAAAGATGAGGAGTTAGAAAATGGGAAGAGAGTAGTGATCTATGGCTTTATCTTAGTGGTCGTGTCCTACGATCGGCGTGTGCTCGATACCAGTCTCTGAGCGACCAGACCGAATGGATCGATCTCGTGCTCAGTGTCATCCCTAGATCAAGAATGCCGACACCACACAAGATGCCGAAGGATTTATTGCAGAGTAGCAATCACACACTTATTACATCGTTGTCCACAAGGGAACTTATTACAATAATATGGCTTAAGGCCATCTAACAATAACAGCGGAAGGCTTGGAAGATAAGCGAGTCCATCAACTCCAACGGCATCACTGAGTATAGAACCACGACCTAACACCTTACTGTCGTTGCGAAAAGTCTGCAACGTGAAAAGTTGCAGCCCGAAAACGGGTCAGCACATGGAATATGCTGGCAATGTAACACATAAGAGCAATGAATGAATAAGCCTATACTACATGCATATATGGCTGGTGGTAAGGCTCTATGGTTACATTTGCATAAAGCTGATTTTTCCCTACATCAAAGGAATAATTTTATTTAACTATCATGGTGGTTGTTAAACATTGAGAATGGTTGACAGCATTCTCAATCCCAATTAAAAGTACTCATCAAATCCCAATAACTTTTATTAGAGGTAACATGTTGAGATTCACATGATATTCAATTACAGGATACTCAAATTGTCCATAACCGGGGACACGGCTAATCATGATTAGTTTATACACTCTGCAGAGGTTTGCGCACTTTTCCCCACAAGACTCGATCGCCTCCGCTTGGTTCTCGTGACTACATGGTGTTTGAGAAACGGATGACCGAGACATAGTCTTCGAAGCGCTAACGCCTTACATGTGGGTAGACCGTACCAACCTACATCCCCTACATCAGCTAGCCTACCCGTAAGAGTTCAGACGACTTAGTCGACTACGCCAGAGCCCATAATTGGCTTGTGGCTGCACACGGAAGTTTCAGTTTGAATAATCTTATGATCCCTTAGAGCACGGGTGGCGGTCCAAGAAATACAGCAAGTCTCGATGGAAACCAGTGCCTCAATCCACCCAGATGTGTGTTTAGGTTGCCACCTTAGATAAACCATTAATTAACAATCTCACATCTGTCATGGATATTCACTCACCCAATCCACGCCTACTAGCATAGCATAGCATGAACAAGCAAACATAGAAGTAACTCCCAAGGTTTCATAAGTAAAACAGTAATAGGTACTACCTCAATCTACTTCCCATCCCACAATTTAATTAGATCCTAACCATGCAAGTGTTTGAGGAATAGATCTAATGCATAAATCTGGGTAGTAGAAAAGGTATGATCAAAGTGTTACTTGCCTTGCTGATGATCCGCGAGACCTAGAGATTCGAAGTAACAAGCGGCGCACTCCGGGTGATCTAACGCAGACAAACAACAAGCATACAATAAGTACTCATCTAATGCACGGGGAAATCTCGAATAAAAGATCTAACCATAAAGTTCAACTTAAGAACCCTGGTTGCAAAAGAATCGAATCAAAATAAACTCCGAAAGTCGAAACTCGAGAGAGAACGATTCGGTTTAGCAATCTGAAATTCGGTCAAAATTTCACAGTAGCAAAACTCCGTGAAAGTAGGGTGGTCGGAACGGCGGTTTCGTTACGAAACTCCAGGCGCTTGAATCACCTGATTCCGATAAACGAGCGAGAAATAAAACAGATTTGAAAATCGGATCTGAAATCGAATCAGAAAAATAACGGATTAAATCCGATAAAAAAAACGACGAACGGTTTAAATAGCGGACGTTCGTTAACAGAACAAATCCAACGAACACGTTCATTGAAACGAACGGTTCGGTGAACGTTCGTTAAATAAGAAAACCGAAAAAAAATAAAACCAATCTAGGTTTTTAAAAACCGAACATCTTTTTTTTAAAAAAAAACCGGATCGGGTTTTTTTTAGGGGAAAACCGGATCGGGGCGCGAGGCTACCTCCGGTGATCTCGCGGGCGGGTCCGCGGGCTCCGCGGGTGGCGGGGTCCGCGGGTCGGGAGGCGAGGGGCGGGGCTACGGCGTCGGCGAGGCGGCGGCGGCGGCGTTCGGCGGCGGCGGAAACGGCGGCGGCGGCGGCTCGGCTTGGCGCGGGTCGGGAGGCGAGGGCGGGGGAGAGAGAGGGGGGGGGGCGGCGGGTTATAAAGGGGGGGGGGCGGGTGGCTTGGGGGGGGGGCAAGGAGGCGAGGGGAGGCGGACTCGAGGCGGAGGCGTCGTCTTGTGTGAGGGGGGCTCGGCCAAGGCCGAGGCGAGGAGGAGGAGGTGGGGGGGGCTGGTTGGGCGGCTGGGCCTCGGCCCGGGGCGATTTTTTTAAAATAAAATTTAAACCAAATGAATTAAAAAAATACCAAATGAACTCCAAATTAAATAAAACAAATTTTCCCCGACTCCTAAAAATGAGTCGAACAAAATGAACTTTAAAAACGCAAACATGCATAATTTTTTTAATGCTCATTTTGCCTAAGCAAAATAAATCTTCCAAAACCAAATTTTGATTTATTTATAATATCTTCATTTTTCCTAAATGTTGGGAAAGTCATATTATTCCCTCTCAAAATATTTTTATAGGAAAAACTTTATGAAGATAATTTAAATAAATCCAATTGATCCTATTTTCAAAATTTGAGAAATCCCAAATATGAAAATAATGAAACTTCCAACTCTCTCCGAGGGTCCTTGAGTTGCGTGAAATTTCTAGGATCGAAAAAATGCGAGAAAAATATGATATGCATGATGACCTAATGTATAACATTCCAAATTGAAAATTTGGGATGTTACAAATAATATCAAGTTTCCTCTCTATGTGCTTAAAGTTTTTAAGTTATACTTGTTTTGCCTTCCTATGCTAGTTGATTCTTGTTCCTATAAATTATGTGTTCACAAAATCTCTAGGCATAGGAAGTTGGTTAGATTCAAATGTGCTAGTCCTATTCTTCATGATTCTCTCTTTATGTTTCAATTCTTATCTTTTATGTGAGCATCATTGAAATCATCATGCCTAGCTAAAAGGCATTAAAGAAAAGTGCTTGTTGGGAGACAACCCAATATTTACCCTTACTGTTTTTGTATGTTTACATGATTAAGATACTGTAGTAATCATGTTTTATAGCTTTTGTTTCAACTAGCAAAAGGGCCCGTGCGTTGCAACGGGAGAAAAAATCATTACATTTGATTTGATTTATTATGACCCAAAATCAATTATTTCATCCCTTAGCATTCAACTTCTAACCATGACTCTCGGTATACACTTCTAATATTAGGTTTTAAATAATAAAAGAAATTTAACCATGATAAATGTGCACCTGTTAGTTGCAAGAAATTCTGTTGGTACCAAATTCTTCAACATATATTGAAAATAAGTATACTTGTACAACTTCTACATTCTTGAAAGAAGAATGGGTTGGTTGTTTCAAATAGAAGATCTCTGAAAACTTATGGACCAAACTAAATATGAATGTAGGAAATAAGATACACAAATTAGATTATGCTAGGTAGACCTTATTTTCATGACCAAAATGAATGTACCTTGTTTATCGTGTTGCTTCAGAGTAACTCGCATACATAAGCAAAGTTAGAACAGAACCAATAGAAGTAAGATAACCACTACAGACCTCTCACATTACAAAACAATTTGCCCCTTCCTTTTAGTTTGCTTTTCTTTACAGTTTTTCTTACTGTTTGGCATTCTATGACCATCTAGATAGTATTTTCAGATAATTTTGTTGTCCCTGCTACTAAAGTTCAGTTCTAGACACGTTTAACTCCATGTACTACGCTTCTACGCAAAAAAATGTACTGATATCCTGAAGCAATTAAAGCGAGACCCTTCCCTCATGCAATCCAACTGGTTCAGTTGGAACCGACATTCTCGTAGATAGTGAGGTTCTTGTCGTGACTTCATCAGTTTCAAAACCTATCGGTTTATTCTCTTGGTGCTTATAGAGGTATGATATGCATGTGTACTTTTATATGGCCGAGTGTATGTACATGTTTGTGAGCATCGGCGTCTATGCTGTGTCTTTTTTAAAAAAGAAGTTCCACTTACACCTTTGCATGCATTAACTTAATGTGATCGTGCGTTGCACTGGGAATAAAAATCGTCTACTCACATGTTGCCACTTTTCATGTTCGCCATCACCGACGATTTTCATGTTCACCACCTCCGTTCATGATGGTATGATTCTCAGTGTCCTCAATTTTTTTTATATTAGCTGAAAGAGTGGTGATGGATCCAAGTGGGATTATTTCTATAAATTTTTTATATTCGAAAGCGAGTGTGTTATTACTATCTTAATTTTGTTAGGAGAATGTTAGTTGTTTGGTTTACAAGATTATATTGCTTCTTGTTGCACTATTTTTTAACACAATACAGACGGAAACGCTCATACATACGCGTATACACTCACCCTATGAACGTACACAAGCACACCTACCTCTATGAGCATCTTAAGATTTACGAAGTCACCGTAGGCGTCTCTTCTTCAATGGGAACGTCTCTTCCACTAAAAGCGCATCGCCGGAAATCCTAAATTAAATCTAGAAATAATGCGAGCATCAGGATTTGAACCTTGGTGAGCTAGAAATACCACTGTCCCTCTAACCATCCAACCATTCATCTGAACACAAACATTTCATGTAGACAACATATATGCTCTTTGTCTAAAACAGATAGTAAAAAACTGCATGCACATATATTCCCGTGCCAATTCTCAATAAGAAAACTTTTCTATATTTCCCGTGAGTAAACTTCTCCGCCGGCATGTAAACAGTAAACACACAACCATCATTCATCAATTATTAAATCGGAGGTCGAGCGGCCGCCACGTACACAGCCCCATCACATGTACGCCTTGCTTCTCTGGGGCATTCTGATGTCACTCATACACATGTTGTTGCTTCATCCTGTCCACCGCTTCAGGGAGAGATAAGAGAGAGCCGCCCAGGGAGAGATGGTGGCGGCTGCTGCCCAAATCTTGCTTCAGGAAGGCGACGCCGGTCTTGCTCCAGTAGTCCGACCTGCTGGTGAATCTCTAGCCCTGCCCCCTTCTGCTGCCATCGAGCGCCTACATTGCCATTGAGCGTGTTCCCGCTGCGCCTCAGCTCGCGGCTGATCGGCTCCTTCCTACTTTACTTTTTCTTGTGGAGATAATTCTTTTGCATCATCCTCTTCATCTCTGCTTATCAATTTTCACGGCCGCTTGTTTCGATCACCAGGGCATGCACATATAAACCGATGAGATTAGATGTAAAACAGCAATGTGGGATTATTAACTGAAAGGAGAACATGTGGCTTTTGTATAGGTGAGTCAAGTGCACACACTGTCGTTGAGTAGCCCACTATAGGTAAAAATAAAATATGAATCCTTTTGCAACAGAGAGGGCTGAGGCCGGAACACATGTACTGCTACGGCAGCCCAGTACGGGATAGGAAAAAGCGGACGGGAATTTTAGTACCACCTCGAAAAGGAGTGGAAGAAAATAACTTCAAACTGAAAGCGTAAATTCGCGAGAAGAAGCGTATTGTGACGGTGAACCCACGGAGTCAATCCGTGCTTTATTATTAGGGAAAGATAAAGTGCCAAGTAAGACCTTTGGGAAGAGTTGGGTGAAAGTTGATGTGATCTTGCTGTAAAAAACAGAAACTTTGCGCTCATGAGATTAGCTACCATTTTTTTATAGAAGAGTGCTTTTGAGTTGACTCTTTTTGCAGAAGATTAATAGACAAATTCCTCACATACACCAATTTATTTCATAATTTTCGGAGTATCAGAAGTATGGTTGCTGTTCAGATCATTACAGACTGTTCTGTTTCTGACAGATTCTGTTTTCATTGCATAGTTTGCTTGTTTTCTAGTTTCTATGGCTTATATTTCTCAATATAAATTGTAGAAATGATATGGTAAAGTAGACATTGTGTGGTAACAATTATGAACCTTGTCTTTGACAGTACCAAAGTGAATGGTTTACTCTTTATCATACTAACCTATCTCACGAAGTTTCGTTAAGTTTTGTGTGATTGAAGTTTTCAAGCTTTGGGTGAGATATCAATATGAGGAGAATAAAGAGTGGAAAGACCCTAAGATTGGGGATGCTCAAGGCACCCCAAGGTAATATTCAAGGAAGACTCAAGCACCTAAGCTTGGGGATGCCCCGGAAGGCATCCCCTTTTTCGTCTTACTCGGAGCTATATTTTTATTCGTCACATGATATGTGTTTTGCTTGGAGCGTATTTTAAATTTTACTTGCTGTTTGAATAAAATCATTGGATCTGAATTATTGAATGAAAAAGAATCCTCCCATGGCTAGTTAACTATTTGACTACTCGGTGTTCTTCATCTATATCTTTTGGAGTAGTTTGTCATTTACTCATGTGCTTCACGTATATCCTATGAGTAAATGGTTGAATGAATCGAGTGCCATAAATCTGAATTTATATATGTTTCATATGCTTATAACATGGGGAGTAATGACTTCACACATAATAAGTATAGGTAGTAAACTCATTGAAAGTTAGCAAACGTAGAATTGGCCACTTGAACAATTTATGAAAGAATATTGAAGGAAGAGAGATTTCACATATAAATATACTATCTTGGACATCTTCTGTAATTGTGAGCACTCATTAAAACATGACATGCTAAAAGGTTGATGTCGGATAAGGAAGACAACGTAATGGGTTATGTTTTCTTATATCCGAAATAAAGTATATTGTCTTGGATCATCCAACATGTTGAGCTTGCCTTTCCCTCTCATGCTAGACAAATTCTTAGCACCAAGTAGAAATACTATTTGTGCTTCCAAACATCCCTTAAAACGAGTTTTGCCAGGAGAGTCCACCATACCTACCTATGGATTGAGTAAGATCCTTCAAGTAAGTTGTCATTGGTACATGCAATAAAAATTACCCTCTAAATATGTATGATCTATTAATGTGGAGAAAATAAGCTTTATACGATCTTGTGATGTGGAAGAAATAAAAGCGACGGACTGCATAATAAAGGTCTATATCACAAGTAGCAATATAAAGTGACGTTATTTTGCATTAACATTTTGTGCATCTAACCATAAAACGCATGACAACCTCTGCTTCCGTCTGCGAAGGGCCTATCTTTTACTTTTATCTTCTACCTTATGCAAGAGTCATGGTGATCTTCACCTTTCCTTTTTACATTTTATCCTTTGGCAAGCATATTGTGTTGGAAAGATCCCGGTATATATATCCAATTGGATGTAAGTTATCATGAATTATTATTGTTGACAATACCCTTGAGCTAAAATGTTGGGAGGCGAATCTATAAGCCCCTATATTTCTCTGTGTCCGATTAAAACTTTGAACCCATAAATATCACGTGAGTGTTAGCAATCGTGAAAGATTAAATGATAGTTGAGTATGTGGAGTTTGCTAAACCGAAGCTCTGACATAAACTCTCCCTGAAAATAAGATGAATTGCAATTGTTTGATGACTGAGAATATAGTTTGTTAGTTTCAAGAAAGTTTATGATCTATACTTTAACACGTGAATAGCTTGTTACTTGATCATGAAAAGTTTCATGAAGATGAGCTACTGATATGACATATAATGATGCTAGAAAAAGTGACTGGAACTATCATTGATAAAACTTCTGCACTTGCTAGCATTCACACTTCATAAATTATTTCTTTTATCATTTACCTACTCGAGGACGAGCAGGAATTAAGCTTGGAGATGCTGATACGTCTCCAACGTATCTATAATTTATGAAGTATTCATGCTATTATATTATCAACCTCGGATGTTTTATATGCATTTATATGCTATTTTATATGGTTTTTTGGGACTAACCTATTAACCTAGAGCCCAGTGCCAGTTTCTGTTTTTTCCTTGTTTTAGAGTATCGCAGAAAAGGAAAACCAAACGGAATCCAATTGGCCTGAAACTTGATGGAGCTTATTTTTGGACCAGAAGAGGGCCATAGAGTAAAAGAGTTGGGCCAGAAGAGTCCCGGGCTGCCCACGTGGGTGGGAGGCGCGCCCACCCCCCTGGGCACGCCCCCTACCTCGTGGACAGCCCGGAGACCCCCCTGACTTGTTCTCGACGCCAAAACCTCTTATATATACATAAACCTCCAGAAATTAACCTAGATCGGAAGTTCCACCGCCGCAAGCCTCTGTAGCCATGAGAAATCAATCTAGGCCCTCTCTAGCACCCTGCCGGAGGGGGCCATCATCACCAGAGGCCATGGAGGAGGATCCTGGAGGGGCCATCATCGCCATGAAGGCCAAGGACCAGAGGGAGAACCTCTCCCCATCCAGGGGGAGGCCATGGAGGAGGAAGCACAAGGGGGATAACCTATCCTCCTCTCTCTCAGTGGCGCCGGAGTGCCATCGGGAGGGGAATCATCGCCGCAGTGATCGTCTTCATCAACATAACCATCATCATCGTCACCCTCGTCACTTTTACGCGGTTCACTCTCCCGCACCCCATTGTCGGTGTACTAGAGTAGGGGTACCCCTAGCACCCTGAACTCGTGCACGGGCAGTTGCAGCACCCCGCGGCAGGGCTGGCCTGACGATCGCCAAGATCCTCAGCGGCTCCTTTGGAGCCATTCAAGAACAAAGTAATCAAGGCCCCGACAAAAGGAGCTTGTCGGGAAGGCCACCGAGGGCACGAAGGAAACAAGGTCCCGGCAAGAGGAGCTTGCCGGGAAGGCTTGGTGAGCGATAAGCTCCCGAGCACGACAAGAACCTTGCCGCTGTAAGGTGCTCGCCGCGGCAAGTGATCTCTCTTCATCTCCGCTCCAGCTCATCCGCCAACGTGTCACCACAGGGCTCTCCCAAGCACGCGTGTCGACGGGCTGTGCAGCCAGCGGGGAGCAGCGATAAGCGGCGCTGACAAGCTACCATCGTGGCAAACGGAGGCGCACTTGACGGTCCCTGTTACACTGTTCAGGCGACTGAGACGGGCATTTATGACTCTTGTCCCTTGCCATCAGAGTTAGGTATAGATCACTGTACACTGTACAAAGCGGTGTACCAACCTCTGTTTTTACTATCTTACCCTTGTCTACTTGACACATGTGGTGACCCCTTGTGTCTATAAAAGGAGGCCCAAGTGCAACGTAGAAAGGGTTCGGTTGAGCTGCAGCTTAGTTCATTCGACTGACACATACACTCGAGCTAGGTTTTGTAGCCCTCATTGCTCCCTATCAAGAACACAAGATAATCCACAAAGCAGCAGTAGGAGTGTTATCTCTCCGGAGAGCTCCGAAGCTGGGTAAATCTGCTCGTGTGCATCGCTTTGATCCGCTCTTTGTGCACTCTCCGCCCCCCTCCGAACCACAAGGGACCCAGGTCCCATAGGTGTTCGTGGGCCACGATCAGCTTCCCTGACATCTTTGGCACGCCAGGTAGGGGGCGTCGAGGTTGTGTGAACCCGATCCGGCGTTCACACGAGCAGTTTCTTCATCAACATCTTCATCAACATGGCGCCAAGAAGAAGTCTTGATAGCAAGCAGAGCTGTCGATCGAACCCACCACCACCGGAGCTGTCGGTGGTGGGGAAACTGTGTAGCGGAGGAACAGGCGTCGTCGAGAGAGCCCACAACGCCGCCAGGTCCAAGGACAAGGCAGCGCAGGCGTCGGCGTCTCGAGTCCGCACGCGTCCTTCTCAGAGGCGCGGGACCGACAGCGCCATGATGCTCGCGCACCATACGCCGTTGGATCAAGGCCAAGCTGGAGGATCCAGAGGCCCTCGAGACCCGCATGCACACCAAAGATGCGGATGAGTGGAGTACGGTCGCCATGGATGCTGCTCCTCTAACTTGGTTAGAGTCCGAGTACATCCCGTTCCTCGCTACGTACGCCATTGCCACCCACCACACCAGCAGAAGCCTTGGCGAGAGCCCAGCTACTTCTAGACTACCCTCCAACGGCCGACAAGGTCGACGAATGGAGGGCCACGATCCAGAGCCTCATCGGCTTTGCCAACGGCGACGTCCCGCGGCAACCAAGCGCCTCGCAGCCACGGCAAGGCGACAAGACACGAGCCGATGGCGACGAGACTTGCGGGGATGCAGCCACAGTGCACTCCCCTTCCCGAAGGCTAAGATCGCCGACTCGCCGGATCCACCTCGACAGCGACTCCACAGCGTCGTCGGATCCGCGAGCTCGTCGCGACCAGCGCCAAGTTCTTCGAGAACGGCAAGAAGAAGACGCTCGAACCCGTATCGAGCGCCGAAGAGAAGCGCGTCGTCAATCCGACCAGCGCCGCGGCCCACTGTCGATATGCATGCGCCCGGGGAACCAGGCGACTTGTCAGACTGTGTAGGTTGCCATGCGCTCACTCGTGAGCTGCGGCAAGTCCGTGGCGGACAAGAAAAACTTCAAGCCAGATGTGCGGAGAAGTATGATGGCAGGACACACCCATCGGAGTTCCTCAAAGATCTACACTATCGCGGTGCAGGCTGCGGGGGACGAGACGACAAGATCCTCGCCAACTACTTTCCCCGGTGCTCAAGCCAAACGCCGATCTTGGCTCATGCACTTGCCGGATGGCTCTATTTCTTCTTGGCAGATTTGTGCCACCAGTTTGTTGGCGCCTTCACAGTGCCACAAGCCTCATGGCCGTGGAGAGTGACCTCCACCTGCTTGCCCGAAGGAGGGAGAGTCCTCGCAAGTTCATCCAGAGATTCATCGAGTGCACTACAACATCCTGACATCCACCCCGCCGCGGTGATCGGTGCATTTCATCGAATGTGCGAAACCGCAGGATGAGGGAGGAGATGGCGATGTGCAAAGTGAAAGATGTCACGAGCTCACATACGGCCGACAAGTGTGCACGCTACCGAAGAAGGAAGAAGACTCCAGAGAGAATGTGGGAGCACATTTCGACAAGTGAGGAGACCGCCCGGCAAGGAAGAGCCGGTAAACAATGTAAAGAAGAAAAACCAAGAGGTACTAGTTGTCGAGCAGTCCGGCAGCGGAGGTGGCGCCTGCAAGGCTAAGGCTAGCAGCTCTAGCAAGGAGGTTGTCACGACGCCGACCGCCAAGTCTGTGGCGGCCGCCGACAAGCCCGACAACTCCAACAAGCAATATCAGAAGATTCACCGCACCAAGGGCCACGATCTCCAGAGCTGCAAGAAAGTTGAGCAGCTTGTTGAGCTACAGAGAGCTGAATATGAGCGGCGAGACAAGGAGAAGGCCAGGAAGGTGCAGTGCAGCTAGTAAGAAGAGACCCGGTCGGGGAGGACGCCATGTAAGGCCAAGCAGCGGCAAGGAGATGACCTCCCGTGGCCGTGACAAGGAAGAAGACGAAGATGAAGATGACGAAGACATGGAAGACGATGAAGTGATGAGCAGGAGTTTGAGAAGGCAACGGAGGTCCTTTGCGCTGACGGTGGTGCTTCTCTCGCATACTCGCACCGCCAACTCAAGCAATGGATGCGTGAGGTCAATGCAGCAGAACCATCCGTAGAGTCACGCAAACCTCTCAAGTGGTCCAGACGCCCATCATCTTTGACATTGAGGATCACCCGATCGCATCATCGCGGTCGGGTGCTTGCCGATGTTGGTCTCACCAACCATCCGCAACCTCAAGGTCACAAAGATGTTGGTTGACGGCGGGCCGGCCTGAATTTGATCTCCTCTCGCAGTGCTCCGTAAGCTTCAAATCCTCGACAATGAGCTCAAGAAACTGGTACTTTCCAAGGAATCAACCCAGAAGGAGCAAGCCCAAAGGGAAGATCACGCTGCGGTAACATTTGGCAGCGAGCTCAACTTCAGAACTGAGTGGGTCACGCTTGACGCTGCCGATTTCCCATTGCCCTACAATGGCATACTTGGCCGCCCAAAGACTCGCCAAGTTCATGGCCGCTCTCATTATGCTTACAACTTACTCAAGATGCCCGCCCGATAAGCGTCATTTCTGTCCATGGCGACAAGAAGGATGCGCTTATCTGCGCCGACAAGATTTACGGGATGCAGCAGCCGCGACAGATAGCAAACCACTTGTCACTGAAGCTCCCGGGAAGAAGAAGACCACCAAGTCCGGAAGAGTTCGATGCCCACTCCGCAAGCGCACCTCTTGAGTGCTGCGCTACCGCCGAGGACGCACCATCGAGCTCCACCGGCAAGTGCAAGAAGATGATGGCAACTCCGCCGAAGACCAAGAAGGTGCCCGCCAAGGAGGACGGCACTGGTGGTACTTTCACCATCAGTGCCACACTTGACCCTAAATAGGAAGGCGAGCTCGTTGCTTTCCTGCGGGCGAATGTCGATGTGTTTGCATGGCAACCGTCTGACATCCCCGGTGTTCCCAGGAAAGTAATTGAGCACCACCTAGCTGTCTGTCCTCACGCGCGGCCCGTCAAGCAAAAAGTTAGGAAACAAGCAGTGGAGCGCCAAGAATTCATAGCAGAAGAAATCAAGAAGTTGGAAGCAGCAGGCCTGGTCAGAGGAGTCCTCCATCCCACGTGGTTGGCCAATCCGGTAGTTGTACGTAAGGCAAATGGGAAATGGAGACTTTGTATTGACTTTACAGATGTTAATAAAGCTTGTCCCAAAGACCCATTTCCCTTGCCACGTATCGACCAGATTGTTGACTCCATGGCTGGATGTGATCTGCTTTCATTTCTTGATGCATATTCAGGATATCATCAGATCTTCATGGCAGAAGAGGATGAAGAGAAAACCGCATTCATTACACCATGTGGCACGTACTGCTTCATACGGATGCCTTTCGGTTTAAAGAATGCTGGTTCAACCTTTGCAAGAGTAGTCCATGATGCCTTTGAGCCGCAGATACACAGAAATGTAGAAGCCTACATGGATGACATAGTGGTCAAGAGCAAGGACAAAGCAACTTTGATTCAGGATTTAGATGAGACATTTGCAAATCTGCGCAAGATCAACCTCAAGCTCAACCCCGAGAAGTGCGTGTTTGGAGTCCCTTCCGCAAGCTTCTCGGTTCTTCGTGTCTCTCGGGAATTGAAGCCAATCCCGACAAGATCAAGGCCATTGAGCAGATTGAAGCACCAAAGCGCCAAGGATGTCGAAGGCTTGCGGTTGCGTGGCTGCCCTCAAGAGGTTTATCTCTAAGTCTGCTGAGCGCCTGCCATTTTTCAAGATTTTGAAAAAGGTAGGTCCAATGAAATGGACTCGGCGGAGGCTGCGCTGCAGCAGACTTGAAGAGATACTGTCCTCCACTCCAATACTTGTCGCACCTAGGCCACAAGAGAAGTTGCTGCTGTATATAGCGGCAACCAATCAAGTGGTTAGTGCTGCGTTAGTAGCGGAGAGGGAGGCAGATGATGAGCCGGCAACCAAGGCAGGTGCATCCAGCGACAAGCAGGGGGCTTCGCCATCAAGCTCTGGTCCTGACAAGGATAGATCAGCGCAGGGTTGCGACAAGATGCAAAAAAAGATGGTGCAGCGCCCAGTCTACTTTGTCAGTTCCCTTCTGTAGGGGGCTAGGTCAAGGTACTCTGGTGTGCAGAAGTTGCTTTTCGGCCTCCTCATGGCCTCGAGAAAGCTGCGCCATTACTTCCAAGCACACGAGATAATAGTTGTCACTCGCTTTCCGCTGAAGAGGATTTTGCAAAACCCAGAAGCAACAGGCAGAATTGTCGAGTGGGCACTGGAACTGTCAAGCTTTGGTCTCAAGTTTGAAAGCACTTCAACTATCCAAAGTAGAGCATTGGCAGAATTCATAGCAGAGTGGACGCCAACGCAAGATGAAGAAATTCCAGAGACGAGCATCCCCGTCAAAGAGGCAAATAAGGAGTGGCTGATGTACTTTGATGGTGCTTTCTCGCTGCAAGGCACCGGTGCCGGCGTGCTGCTTATCGCACCCACCGGAGAGCACCTCAAATACATAGTCCAGATGCACTTTCCCAAGGAACAAGCAACGAACAATACTGCAGAGTATGAAGGTTTGCTTGCCGGTCTAAGGATTGCGGTAGACCTTGGGATCAAGAAGCTCATTGTCAGGGGGGACTCGCAACTTGTCGTCCGCCAAGTAAATAAAGATTATCAGAGTCCGTTGATGGAAGCCTACATCGATGAAGTGAGGAAGCTAGAAGAGCACTTTGAGGGCCTGCAAATGGAACATGTTCCAAGAGCTCAGAATGATATAGCTGGTGGCCTCTCCAAATATGCCGCACTTAAGTTACCTGTGGAACCAGGAATTTTTGTGCTCAAGCTGACTCACCAACCGTAACACCATCAACAGATGAGCAAGAAGAGAAAATTGGTTTCGGCGACTACTTTCCGCAGAGCTCCCCGGAGCCGCCGCCAAGAAAGTCCCTAAAATCAATGCAAACATCACTGAGGAGCAGTCTGCTCCGACAAACCCTGTGGTTTGTTTCGTTGAAGCAGATGCTCCCGACAAGCTTTGCTCCGACAAGCTTGCCAGGGATCATCAAGCTCCGGCAGAACCGCAGGTTCTTGCCGTGGAAGCTAATGTTCCCACAGTGGTAGACGAGCCTTTGGTCCTTGTTGTCGAGCCACAGGCTCCAGCATGGGCGCAGCAAATCGTCCATTTCCTTCAGACAGGAGAACTTCCCGAAGAGCAAGAAGAAGCGGAAAGAGTAGCCCGGCAGTCAAGTATGTATCAGTTTGTTGACAACATCCTATACAGAAGAAGACTCAACGGAGTGAAATTGAAGTGTATTTGCCGGAAGATGGATGAAGCTGTTGGCGAGATACATGGAGGCATATGTGGTCACCACATTGGCGCAAGAGCACTTGCCGCAAGGCTTTCCGGCAAGGTTTCTTCCGCCGAAGCCCTCCAGATGCAATCGCACAAGTAACCAAATGTGAAGCGTGCAGTTCCATTCCAAACAGATACACCAACCAGCTCAAGCTCTCCGGATAATCCCTTTATCCTGGCCCTTTTCGGTCAGGGGCTCGACATCTCGGCCCTTTCCCCGAAGCTGTCGGGGCTTTGAGTACTTGTACGCTGTAATTGACAAGTTCACAAAGTGGCGGAAGTGGAACCATAAGGAAGGTGACAGACAATCAGCAGTCAAGTTCTTCAGGTCAATTGTTTGCCGTTTTGGGATTCCTAACCAGATCATCACCGACAACGGCACACAGTTCACGAGCCGCACCTTCATGCAGTACGCCCAAGATCTTGGCGCCAAGATCTGCTTTGCTTCTGTTGCTCATCCGAGAAGCAACGGTCAAGCAGAGAGAGCAAACGCTGAAGTGCTGCGGGGACTCAAGACCAGAACTTTCGATAGGCTGCGCAAGTGCGGAAGAAACTGGATCGAGGAGCTGCCGGTGGTTCTTTGGTCGATCAGGACGACGCCAAATCGAGCCACTGGCCAGACACCTTTCGCTCTAGTCTATGGAGCAGAGGCAGTTCTCCCCACGGAACTCGTCAGATACGGATCACCTAGAGTGCTCGCTATGATGAGTTTGAGCAAGAGCAGCTGCGACAAGATGACGCGCTGCTCCTCGAGGAGGATCGTCTTGAGCTGCAGACGAGCCGCTTGTTACCAACAAGCTTTGCGTTGCTACCGAGCCGCAGTTAATGCCGAAGCTTCGAGGAAGGCGACCTTGTTCTTGGCGCGTTCAGTCCGCCAAGAATTCCAACAAGTTGACGCCAAGTGGGAAGGCCCTTATCGGGTGAAACGAGTCACTAGGCCCGCGCTGTCCGCTTTGAGACCGAAGATGGTGTTCCGTGAGCAATTCCTGGAATATAGAGCATCTTCACAAGTTTTACCGATATAGCGCGTTGTTTGCCGGAACCCGTTCCGGCAACCACCCTTTTGTACAAGTCTTGCCGCTGTTGCATGTAATACTTTGTACAAAGCCGGGAGCAGACCCCGTGCATCAGTAAAGCCTATGTGTTGCGCACAACTTGTCAATACATGTTTTCATAATCTTGTATGCATGTGTGCTCTAACATTTTGTGCAGCATCCACACCCGGTAAGCGATAACGAGCCACTAGGCTCCATAACTTTATTTTCTCTTCTTTCTTCTCAAACAAGAAGAAGGTTCATCCACCCACAAGTTAACCGGGGAGGAGAAGATAATGGTGTGGGCCACCAAGCGTCGCTCGAGGAACTGTCGCCTTGCCGGGAAATGGACAACAGAGAACCTAAGTTGCTAAGTTTAAACGCCCAGTTTTAAACTTTTAAGTTATCTTCCTCGAACGATTGTACTTTGTATGGAAAACCTGTGCGCGGAGGAACCGACTCGCGACTAGCTTGCGCCCTTTCTTTGTTTCGAGTCCGCTCAACAACTTAAGTGTGCTGCAACTAGTAGCGACAAGGTTGCTTGTCGGGAGCAGCATCGCCAGCAGGCTGCTGAAGTTCCGCACTTAGCGCTCGCGGCAAAGGTGTTTGCACCGACGAGTCCCCTAAAAGCGTAGGGCATAAACATACAAGGGAAAAAATCGAGTAAAGGAAATAACATTGCACTCGATTGCCTAAGATAGTGTATATTACATGATAACTTGTCGCGGATCTAATAGATTTTTCGCCTAAACATGATCTACAGCGACAAGAGAAAGATAAGCTTGGCGGCCTAGTCCACGCGGTCGCCATCGAGCCTCTTGACTCCGCTCACCCTGTCCACAATGGGTGCGACAAGGGTTTTGAGCGCTTCAACGTCAGCAGATGGAGGCAGGGACTTGAGGACTTTGGTGAAATCGACGCCTGGGTTGCGGAAGGCCACCTTCATCAACACCTTCTGGAGAGCCCGGCGCAAACTTGGCGCGACTCCTCCGCCAGCTGCTTTGGGATCTCCTCCCAGAGCCGCTGGAGACCCGTCAGCACGACCTTGAAGAACAAGCTGAGCTTGACGCTGGGTTGGAGGTTCTCGTCGGTGGAGTACCCAAGATCCACCATCCCCAGCTCCATCAGCTCATTATGGATGCCGCGGCGGTGTCCACAAGACCTTACATCCAAATGCATTATGCTGTCCCCGAGATTATTCGGGCGATCACAGCGATCGACAGCAGTTCCTCGTTGGCCTTGATCTTCTCCAAAGCAGCCCGCTTCCCGCTCCTTGGCGCCTTCCAACGTCTCCGTCAAGGTAGTCAGTTTCAGCTCCAGATCCGCCTTGGAGTCCTTGGCGGCGTCGATCTCCTTGATCTTCTCAGCAAGGCGCCCCTGCAACTCACCGAGGGTGTAGGCGTCCTTCTCACGCTCGCGCTTCAACCCGGTGACCTCCTCGGCGCTCTTCTGGAGGGTGGACTCCAGCTGAGCCACCCTCGCTCTCAGTTCCTTCTTGGCGGCCTCGGCAGCTGCAGCAGCATCCTTTGCCTCTGAAGTGGCCCGCTAATCGCTTGTTTTCGCGACGGCGAGATCTTCCTCATAGCTGTCGAGGTTGATCTTCCGCTGCGCCAGCTCACCTTCTCGCGCAGAGAGCTTCTCGCCGGCAAGCCTCTGCTGCTCCTCGATCTCGCCCTTCTCCAAGATGAAGGCCGTGCGCTCCTCAGCAAGCTGCTCCCGCGCCTCTGCTATATCCCGGAGAGTTTCTTTGTTGGCGCGTCGGAGCTCTTCCGCGCGCTTCTCCAAGTCAGCTCCCGCCCTCGCGACAAGCGCCTCCCTGGACTCCAGCTTGGCGTGTCGGGCGCGGTAGAGTGACAAGAACCTCCTTAGCAGCTGCTCCTCCTCGGGCTCGCCGCTGCTGCTTTCGGAGCATCGACCAGCGACAGCCCAGCGGAGGCAAGCAGTTCAGCGTCAAGGTCTCCCCTCGGCGGTGCCCTCGAGCTTGAAGCCTGGGGAGCTTGATGAAGACACCTCGCCAGCCTTGGATAGGCGCGGGCTGGGCTCTTGAGTCTGTGCGGCATCGGTGGCGGAGGATCGGCGGTCGGTCAAAGGCTCGGCGCCCTGTGGCCTCGGGGCCGTCGGGCCGATCGCCGATTCCTCCCCAGCCTCTGCGCCAGCAGCCTTGGCGGCCTCCTCGCCGGCGGGCCCGTCAGCGCCAGCCTCCTCCTCCATGTTGGCGGCGTCGACATTGTCGCCGCGAGCGTCCTCCTCGCCGGCAGCCTCAGTCTCCATCGGGTCTCCGGCAGATGGATCTGATGGTCAGAGAAAGAAAGAACAAGTCAAGTAAATGTTCGAAAGAGAAGAACAGAAGAAAAGAGAATCCAAGGGAGATTTTCAAACAAGAAAATTACCTGCAATGGGATCTGTTGCCGCGGTCTCCACAACCGGAGGGTCGTCGGCGCCGGCCCTTGTCGGGGAAGCTCCCCTTGTCGGAGAGGCCTCCCTTGCCGGAGAGCGTTCCCTTGGCGGAGAGTTATCCCTTGGCGGCGTAGCTGAAGCAAGCAGAACGTTGGGAGTGACCTCCGGTGCTTCCTGATGTGGCTGCTCTGCTCCTACATGATTCAACAAACCAGATATCAGTGACGAAGAAGCACCCAAGCACACCTAATCACGAGAAGTAAACCAAAACACTTACGCTGGGGGCTGTGCTGGGGGCTGCTCTGTTGAAGGGTTGCCGGGTCCGGCAAGGAGTCCCAGACGTGCCCCTGTCAGCCATTGTGGGAATCATCCGAGACGACAACCACGGGGTCTTGGCCCTCTTCGACGCCCTCCGAGCTAGTGTCTCAAGAAGGAGAAGGTTCAGAATGAAGCCAATCAGATACAAAATAAAGCAATAAATTGGGGATTGCAAGTAGCAGCGGCAAGATCTTACTCTTCCTCTTCTTCCTCGGAGCTGAGGCGAGAGATCAATTCAGCTCCGCGCGATTTAATTGGAGGAGAAGACTCCTCGGACGCTTGGCGGATGCAGGGGCCGCGACTCGAAGACCCCACCGTTCTTTGTGGCGGCAGGAGGCGCTCCCGCGGCAACAGTGCTTGCCGCGGTGGAGCGCGTCGGGCGACGAGGCGGCTGTTGGGCCGTCTGCCGCCCCGCCACTTCTCCGGTCTTGCGGAGGCGTCTCCTTGGCGGGGCCGCGGGCTCCTCCTGCGGCAAGCTGCTTGATGGCGGAGGGGAAGCGCCACCGGCCGGCTCTTCCGGATTTACGTCAGGCTCGGCCTGTTCCTCCTCACCGACAAGCTCCTCTCGGTCGGCAAGGCTTGCCGCCTCGGCTGTTTCCGCCTCCTCGACGGTGAACCCAAACACGCCGGCGGCGGCAGCTTCTGTCGCCTCCTCCAACCTTGTGGCGATGCGCGCCATCTCCTGATCGGTGGTGTCGCGGGTGAGCCGCCTCTGCTCGTCGGCACGAATCGGCACCTCCACCAAGTTGTCGAAGAACTGCTGAACGACGTCGTCGGCGGGCTCCTGCCAAGTTGGAATGATTCCATGGGAATCGCACAACGGCATCATCGCGCGGATGCTGTCAAGCGACGAGTTGTTGCACAAGGGCACGACTCCCCTCGGCAACATGCACCACTCGGGGTGATCCGCGTCAGGCTTGAACAACTCCCGCAGCATGCCGTCCAGCTCCAAGGTAGTAAAATTCCAGTTCAGACCCGGGCGCAGCCTCATGATGTCCGCCGCATTCTGGAATTCCCAAGCAGGCCTCCTCCTCTCCTGCAAGGGCGCAATGCGGCGGCGAAGGAAGTCCGCGCCAACTACTCCCACGGTAAGCCCTGCTTGCCGGAGACGCAAGATCCTAGTCACGGCAATCTTCAACTTGTCGTCCTCCGGCGCCAAGTTACTCCAGTCATTGCCGCGCACTATGGGAGTTTGGCGCAGGGCGGTGAAAGGCTGTGGCTCCTCTTCTAAGATCCAACACCAGTCAGCTCTCCACTCCTCCCACTTGCCACACAACTCTCCGTCAAGATACGCTTCCTTCTTGCCGATCCTAGAAACCCATGCAATCCCCCGCAAGCGGCTCTCTCTCTCTCGCTGGGCATGAAGTAATGGCGGAAGAGTGCTACATTTGGTGGACCCGACAAAGTTCTCGCAGAGGTGTGCGAAACGCCAAGGTAAGGACGGCGTTGGGGTGAAATCAAGGAGGCGGAGGCCATATGTGTTCATGACATCACGAAAAACATAGAAAAGGCGGGCAGAGCCGCGATGGAAAAAAGCGCCAAGAAGGGGTACCGATGGAAACCTTCTCGGATGTGGCAGCGGAGATGACTCTCGTGCGCGGGTGCGCCCGGGTCTCCGTCGACCAGAAGAGATAGTACAGCTCCCGCAGCTCCTTCCTATCGAGCAGAGGATAGAAGAGGGCCCGCTCCTTCCGCAGCGCCGCGAGCCGCTGTGCCTCGGCCGATTTCACGCCTTTTCCCTTGTCGGCCTTCGGGGCCATGGGGAGAGGTGGTGGAGGAGGTCGGCGTTGGTGGCACCGTGGCAATGGAGGGGGGAGTCGCTCTCTTTGGGCTCGAGAAGAAAGGGGAAGCGACGGGGTTTTTGATGTGACAGCAAGGGCAAGTGGGCGTCCTGCCTGTTCCCCTGCTTATAAAGGGAGAGGGACGGGCGTCCGATTTTCCCATTAAAGAAAGCCCACGATCTCCCCACGACGCCACGTCCGTGCGTGACGTTCGTGGAGGCGTGGTGGGTCCAAAGCAGTAACGGCGTAATCAAGACCACGCGTGCCCGTGACTGTTTTGGGCCTGGCCCAACAAAGCTTGGCGCCGTGTGTGGCCCAGGCCCGGGGGCTCCTGTCGGTGTACTAGAGTAGGGGTACCCCTAGCACCCCGAACTCGTGCACGGGTAGTTGCAGCACCCCGCGGCAGGGCTGGCCTGACGATCGCCAAGATCCTCAGCGGTTCCTTTGGAGCCATTCAAGAACAAAGTAATCAAGGCCCCGGCAAGAGGAGCTTGTCGGGAAGGCCACCCAGGGCACGAAGGAAACAAGGTCCCGGCAAGAGGAGCTTGCCGGGAAGGCTTGGTGAGCGATAAGCTCCCGAGCGCGACAAGAACCTTGCCGCAGTAAGGTGCTCGCCGCGGCAAGTGACCTCTCTTCATCTCCGCTCCAGCTCATCTGCCAACGTGTCACCACGGGGCTCTCCCAAGCACGCGTGTCGACGGGCTGTGCAGCCAGCAGGGAGCAGCGATAAGCGGCGCTGACAAGCTACCATCGTGGCAAACGGAGGCGCACTTGACGATCCTGTTATAATCGTTTCAGCGACCGAGACGGGCATTTATGACTCTTGTCCCTTGCCGTCAGAGTTAGGTATAGATCACTGTACACTGTACAAAGCGGTGTACCAACCTCTGTTTTTACTATCTTACCCTTGTCTACTTGACACATGTGGTGACCCCTTGTGTCTATAAAAGGAGGCCCAAGTGCAACGTAGAAAGGGTTCGGTTGAGCTCCAGCTTAGTTCATTCGACTGACACATACACTCGAGCTAGGTTTTGTAGCCCTCATTGCTCCCTAGCAAGAACACAAGATAATCCACAAAGCAGCAGTAGGAGTGTTATCTCTCCTGAGAGCTCCGAAGCTGGGTAAATCTGCTCGTGTGCATCGCTTCGATCCGCTCTTTGTGCACTCTCCGCCCCCCTCCGAACCACAAGGGACCTAGGTCCCATAGGTGTTCGTGGGCCACGATCAGCTTCCCCGACACCCATTGTAATCCTTACTTGAACATGGTGCTTTATGCCAAATATTGTGATCCTATGATGTGTTGCCATCCTATGATGTTTTGAGTAGATATCCTTTGTCTCTCGGTTGATTAATGATCTAGATTGGTATGAGTTGTATGTTTTACTTTGGTGTTGTCCTATGGTGCCCTCTCGTGTCGCGCAAGCGTGAGGGATTCCCACTGTAGGGTGTTGCAATATGTCCATGGTTTGCTTGTTGTCTACGTTGTGTGAGTGACTGAAACACAAAAACGGATAAGCGGGACATGGCGTATGGGAATAAAGAGGACTTGGTGCTTTAATGCTATGGTTGGGTTTTTACCTTAATGGTCTTTAGTAGTTGCGGATGCTTGCTAGAGTTCCAATCATAAGTGCATATGATCCAAGAAGAGAAAGTATATTAGCTTCTGCCTCTCCCTCATATGAAATTGCAATGACGACTATCGGTCTTGTTAACAATTGCCTAGGACAATTCCGCACACGGATCCACCATTATTCCACACTCGCTATTTATAATATTTAGTAATATATTCTAACCTTATGATAACAGCACCTGCTTTTATATTTTAGCTCTCCGATATCATGCAAAGTAATCCTCTTCATACCCACAACGTAGTTTTGTTTGTCGTTTCTAGTTGGAAGCAAACGTTCGGTATACATAGAGTCGTATCTGGGGAAGATAGGGCTTGAGAGAATATTGATCTTACTTTTAGCTCCTTGTGGGTTCGACACTCCATACTTATCACTTCCACCTTTGGAAATTGCTATGATGATTCCCTTCACTTGGGGATTATCAGAGATCCTCATCACAGTTCTAAATTTGCACCAAAGCACATGAAGGTTTTATGCTTGGTTATGGTAAGTACTCGCACACCTACATAGTCTTCAACACCTATCACCACAAGGTTGTTGAAACTGTAGATTTGCGGTTCAATGAGACTAATGGCTCGCAAAGAGAGCACCTACCTCCTGTGACAGATGAAATACCTCCGAGGAATCTATTAAGTTCAAGGCTATTGAGGATGTCATTCCTACCGAAGAATCTGCTGAAGAAGTCATTCCAGAACGTGAAGAACGTCATGTTGATGCACCTGAGGGAAATGGTGCCGAAGAAAATGCTGATCAAATTCCTCAACGACAACCAGCTCATCCTCGCGTTGCAAATGAAGTGCAGATTGAGAAAATCATCAGCAACATCAACATTCCATGTCCTCTCACATGCTCAAGAGCTTCACATTTGTCTAACTTCTGTGGGAACTTTGCTTTTGTCTCTATCAAAGAGCCCACAAAGGTAGATGAAGCATTTCTGGAGCCTGAGTGGATTCAAGCTATGCAAGAGGAATTACATCAATTCAAGCTCAACAACGTCTGGGAACTGGTCAAATGTCTAGATCCTCGCAAGCATAATATCATTGGCACAAAGTGGATCTACCACAACAAGCAAGATGAAAATGGCCTTGTGGCGAGGAATAAGGCACGACTTGTAGCTCAAGGCTACACACAGGTTTTGCAGATCCTAACCATCCTGACAAAGTCTTCAGACTCAATAAGGCCCTCTATGGCCTGAAGCAGGCCCCTCGGGTGTGGTATGATACTTTGAAGGAATTCCTCATGAAGAAAGGCTTCAAACCCGGTTCACTTGACCCAACTCTTTTCACTAAATCTTATGATGGTGAATTGTTTGTGTGCCAAATATATGTTGATGATATCATTTTCGGCTGTACTGACCAACGTTACAGTGATGAATTTTCCTATATGATGAGTGAAGAATATCAAATGTCTATGATGGGAGAATTGAAATACTTCTTAGGTCTTCAAATCCGTCAACAGCGCAATGGCATATTCATATCTCAGGAGAAATACCTCAAGGATGTACTGAGGAAATTCGGCATGCAAGACCGCAAAGGAGTCAAAATCCCTATGCCCACAAATGGCTATCTATGCACTGATGAAAATGGTATTGACTTCGATCAAAAGGTATACCGCTCCATGATTGGTTCTTTATTATATTTATGTGCATCTAGGCCAGATATTATGCTTAGTGTTTTCATGTGTGCCCGATTTCAAGCAACACCGAAGGAATCACACAATAAGGCCGTGAAGCATATTCTTCGATATCTAGCTCACACACCAACACTTGGATTATGGTATCCCAAGGGCTCGGCTTTTGATCTCATTGGATATTCATACTCTAACTATGCTGGTGATTGTGTGGACCACAAGTCAACATCAGGCACATGCCATTTCCTCGGACGATCCTTGGTCTGTTGGTCCTTGAAGAAACAGAACTGCGTATCACTGTCTACTGCTGAAGCTGAGTGCATTGCTGCTGGTTCTTGCTGTGCTCAATTGCTGTGGATGAAGCAAACCCTCAAGGACTACGACGTAAACATGAAGAATGTGCCTCTCTACTGTGAAAATGACAGTGCCATCAAGATTGCTCATAACCCTGTTCAGCACTCGAAGACAAAGCACATTTAGATTCGTCATCATTTTCTTCATGATCATGTATTGAAGGGCGACATATCTATTGAGCATGTGAAGACTGCCTAGCCGATATCTTCACAAAGCCCTTGGATGAGAAGAGATTTAGCAAGTTGAGGTGTGAGCTAAATATCCTAGAATCTTCGAATGTCCTTTGAAAAGGACACACATCCTAACACTTATGCAAAATTGATGACTTAGATGTGCAACATGCGAAGACACGTTTTTCTTCAATCAATGAAGACTAACACTCTAAGTGTGAAGAAATTAACGAAGAATTTGATTTTCAGAACCCTACGACAATTGTACGCGGTGTCTGAAATCATCATTCTTATACAGTGGGTGATACGTCCATTTTTCATCATGCTTTTATATCGATATTTATTGCATTATGGGCTATTATTACACGTTATGTCACAATACTTATGCCTATTATGTCTTATTTTACAAGGTTTAAATGAAGAGGGTGAATGCCGGCAGCTGGAATTCTGGACTGGAAAAGGAGCAAATATTAGAGACCTATTCTGCATAGCTCCAAAAGTCCTGAAACTTCACGGAAGTTATTTTTGGAATTAATAAAAATACTAGCGAAAGAATCCATCAGAGGGGGCCCACACCCTGGCCACGAGGGTGGGGGGTGCGCCCCCTACCTCGTGGGCCCCCTGGCAGGTCTCCGGGGCCCATATTCGTCTATATGAAGTCTTTCATCCGAGAAAAAAAATCATAAGCAAGCTTTCGGGAAGAAACTCCGCCGCCATGAGGCAGAACCTTGGCGAAACCAATCTAGGGCTCCGACAGAGCTTTTCTGCCGGGGAAACTTCCCTCCGGGAAGGGGAAATCATCGTCATCGTCATCACCAACGATCCTCTCATCGGGAGGGGGTCAATCTCCATCAACATCTTCACCAGCACCATCTCCTCTCAAAACCTAGTTCATTTCTTGTATCCAATCTTTGTCCCAAAGCCTCAAATTGGTACCTGTGGGTTGCTAGTAGTGTTGATTACTCCTTGTAGTTGATGCTAGTTGGTTTATTTGGTGGAAGATCATATGTTCATATCCATTATGCATATTAATACCCCTCTGATTATGAACATGAATATGATTTGTGAGTAGTTACGTTTGTTCCTGAGGACATGGGAGAAGTCTTGCTATAAGTAGTCATGTGAATTTAGTATTCGTTCGATATTTTGATGAGATGTATGTTGTCTTTCCTCTAGTGGTGTTATGTGAACGTCGACTACATGACACTTCACCATTGTTTGGGCCTAGAGGAAGGCATTGGGAAGTAATAAGTAGATGATGAGTTGCTAGAGTGACAGAAGCTTAAACCCTAGTTTATGAGTTGCTTCGTAAGGGGCTGATTTGGATCCATCTGTTTCATGCTATGGTTAGGTTTACCTTAATACTTCTTTTGTAGTTGCGGATGCTTGCAATAGGGGTTAATCATAAGTGGGATGCTTGTCCAAGAAAGGGCAGTACCCAAGCACCGGTCCACCCACATACCAAATTATCAAAGTAACGAACGCGAATCATATGATGAAAACTAGCTTGACGATAATTCCCATGTGTCATCAGGAGTGCTTTTCTCTATATAAGAGTTTGTCCAGGCTTGTCCTTTGCTACAAAAAGGATTGGGCCATCTTGCTGCACCTTATTTACTTTCTTTACTTGTTACCCGTTACAAATTACCTTATCACAAAACTATCTGTTACCGATAATTTCAGTTCTTGTAGAGAATACCTTGCTGAAAACCGCTTATCATTTCCTTCCGCTCCTCGTTGGGTTCGACACTCTTACTTATCGAAAGGACTACGATAGATCCCCTATACTTGTGGCTCATCAAGACTCTTTTCTGGCACCGTTGCCAGGGAGTGAAGCGCCTTTGGTAGGTGGAATTTGGTAAGGAAAAATTTATATAGTGTGCTGAAATTTACTGTCACTTGTTACTATGGAAAGTAATCCTCTGAGGGGCTTGTTCGGGGTATCTTCACCCCGACCAGTAGAGCAAAGAGTTGCTCCTCAACCTACTGAAACTACTGAAAAATGTTTACTTTGAAATTCCTTCGGGTATGATAGAGAAACTGCTAGCAAATCCTTTTACAGGAGATGGAATATTACATCCCGATTTGCACCAATCTATGTGGATGAAGTTTGTGGATTATTTAAGCTTGCAGGTATGCCCGAGGATGTTATCAAGAAGAAGGTCTTCCCTTTATCTTTGAAGGGAGAGGCATTGACATGGTATAGGCTATGTGATGATATGGAATCATGGAACTACAACTGATTGAAATTGGAATTTCATCAGAAGTTTTATCCTGTGCATCTTGTTCATCGTGATCATAATTACATATATAATTTTTGGCCTCACGAAGGAGAAAGCATTGCTCAGGCTTGGGGGAGGCTTAAGTCTATGTTATATTCATGCCCCAATCATGAGCTCTCAAGAGAAATGATTATTCAAAAATTTTATGCTCGGCTTTCTCTCAATAATTGCTCCATGCTCGATACTTCTTGTACTGGATCTTTTATGATGAATACTATTGAATTCAAATGGGATTTATTGGAAAGAATTAAACGCAACTCTGAAGATTGGGACCTCGACGAAGGTAAGGAGTCGGGTATAACACCCAAGTTTGATTTTGTTAAATCTTTTATGGATCCCGATGTTTTCCGTGAATTTAGCACTAAATATGGACTTGACTATGAGATAGTAGCTTCTTTCTGTGAATCCTTTGCTACTCATGTTGATCTCCCTAAGGAGAAGTGGTTTAAATATAATCCTCCCATTGAAGTAAAAGTAGTTGCACCTATTAAAGTTGAAGAAAATACTATCACTTATAATGATCCTGTCATTCCTACTGCTTATATTGAGAAGCCACCTTTCCGTGTTAGAATAAAGGATCATGCTAAAGATTCAACTGTTGTCAACAAAAGTAACATTAAGACACCCAAACCCCCTGAGAAAATTAAAGTAGAACCTAGTGTTGCTATGGTTAAAGATCTCTTGGCTGATAACATTGATGGGCATGTTATTTACTTCTGTGAGGAAACTTCTAGAATTGCTAGACCTGATACTAAAAATAAACATAGACCTGTTGTAGGCGTGCCTGTTATTTCTGTTAAAATAGGATATCATTGTTATCATGGCTTATGTGATATGGGTGCTAGTGCTAGTGCAATATCTCATTCCTTATATAAAGAAATTATGCATGATATTGCACCTGCTGAGATAGAAGAAATTGATGTTACAATTAAGCTTGCCAATAGAGACACTATTTCAACAATCAGGATTGTTAGAGATGTTGAGGTCTTGTGTGGAAAAGTTAAATATCCTGCTGATTTTCTTGTTCTTGGTTCCCCACAAGATAACTTTTGTCCCATCATATTTGGTATACCCTTCTTGAATATTGTTAATGCTAGGATAGACTGCGAGAAGGATGTTGTTACTATAGTCCTGGGGGATATGTCTCATGAGTTTAACTTTGCTAAATTTCATAGACAACCCCATGATGAGGAATTGCCTAGTAAAGATGAAATTATTGGTCTTGATTCTATTGCCGTGCCTCCTAGTGATCCTTTAGAACAATATTTGCTAGATCATGAAAATGATATGCATATGAATGAAAGAAGGGAAATAGATGAAGTATTCTTTAAACAGGGACCTATTTTGAAACCCAACTTGCCCGTTGAAATCCTAGGGGATCCTCCTCCACCCAAGGGTGATCCCGTGTTTGAGCTTAAACCATTACCTGATACTCTTAAATATGCTTATCTTGATGAAAGAAGATATATCCTGTTATTATTAGTGCTAACCTTTCAGAGCATGAAGAAAAGAAATTATTGAAAACTCTGAACAAGCACCGTGCTGCTATTGGATATACTCTTGATGATCTTCAGAGCATTAGTCCCACTCTATGCCAGCACAAAATAAAATTGGAGAAAGACGCTAAACCAGTTGTTGATAACCAACGATGGTTAAATCCTAAGATGAAAGAAGTGGTAAGGAAAGAAATACTAAAGCTTCTTGAGGCAGGTATAATTTATCCCATTGCTGATAGTCAGTGGGTAAGTCCTGTCCATTGTGTCCCTAAGAAGGGAGGTATTACTGTTGTTCTTAATGATAAAGATGAATTGATCCCACAAAGAATTGTTGCAGGTTATAGAATGGTAATTGATTTCCACAAATTAAATAAAGCAACTAAAAAGGATCATTACCCTTTACCTTTTATTGATCAAGTGCTAGAAAGACTATCCAAATATACACATTTTTGCTTTCTAGACGGTTATTCTGGTTTCTCTCAAATACATGTGTCAAAAGAGGATAAAAAACCACTTTTACTTTCCCTTTCGGTACCTTTGCTTATAGACGTATGCCTTTTGGTTTATGTAATGCACCTGCTACCTTTCAAAGATGCATGATGCCTATATTCTCTGATTTTTGTGAAAAGATTGTTGAGGTTTTCATGGATGATTTCTCCGTATATGGAACTTCTTTTGATGATTGCTTGAGCAACCTTGATCGAGTTTTGCAGAGATGAGAAGAAACTAACCTTGTCTTGAATTGGGAGAAGTGCCACTTTATGGTTAATGAAGGTATTTTCTTGGGGCATAAAATTTTTGAAAGAGGTATTGAAGTTGACAAAGCTAAAGTTGATGCTATTGAAAAGATGCCGTGTCCCTAGGACATTAAAGGTATAAGAAGTTTCCTTGGTCATGCCGGTTTTTATAGGAGGTTCATTAAGGACTTCTCTAAAATTTCTAGGCCTCTGACTAATCTCTTACAAAAAGATATTCCTTTTGTCTTTGATGATGATTGTGTAGAAGCATTTGAAATACTTAAGAAAGCATTAATTTCTGCACCTATTGTTAAGCCACCTGATTGGAATTTACCCTTTGAAATTATGTGCGATGCTAGTGATTATGCTGTAGGTGTTGTTCTAGGGCAAAGAGTTGATAAGAAATTAAATGTTATCCAGTATGCTAGTAAAACTCTAGACAGTGCCCAGAGAAATTATGCTACTACTGAAAAAGAATTTTTAGCAGTTGTATTTGCTTGTGATAAGTTCAGACCTTATATTGTCGATTCTAAAGTAACTGTTCACACTGATCATGCTGCTATTAAATATCTTATGAAAAAGAAAGATGCTAAGCCTAGACTTATTAGATGGGTTCTCTTGCTACAAGAATTTGATTTGCATATTATTGATAGAAAGGGAGCTGAGAACCCCGTTGCAGACAACTTGTCTAGGTTAGAGAATGTTCTTGATGACCCACTACCTATTGATGATATCTTTCCTGATGAACAATTTGCTGTCATAAATGCTTCTCGTACTGCTCCATGGTATGCTGATTATGCTAATTACATTGTTTCTAAATTTATACCACCTAGTTTCACATACCAACAAAAGAAAAAGTTTTTCTATGATTTGAGGCATTACTTCTAGGATGACCCACACCTTTATAAACAAGGAGTAGATGGTGTCATTAGACGTTGTATACCTGAGCATGAACAGGAACAGATCCTACGCAAGTTTCACTCCGAGGCTTACGGAGGACATCACACCGGAGATAGAACTGCGCATAAGGTATTGCAATCCGGTTTTTATTGGCCTACTCTCTTCAAAGATGCCCGTAAGTTTGTAATATCTTGTGATGAATGTCAAAGGATTGGTAATATTAGTAGACGTCAAGAAATGCCTATGAATTATTCACTTGTTATGGAACCATTTGATGTTTGGGGCTTTGGTTATATGGGACCGTTTCCTTCCTCTAATGGTTATACACATATTTTAGTTGTTGTTGATTATGTTACTAAGTGGGTAGAAGCTATTCCAACCAGTAGTGTTGATCATAACACCTCTATTAAGATGCTTAAATAAGTTATTTTTTCGAGGTTTGGAGTGCCTAGATATTTAATGACTGATGGTGGTTCACATTTTATTCATGGTGCCTTTCGTAAAATGCTTGCTAAGTATGATGTTAATCATAGGATTGCATCTCCATATCACCCCCAGTCTAGTGGTCAAGTAGAATTGAGTAATAGAGAGCACAGATTAATTTTTCAAAATACTGTTAATAGATCTATAAAGAATTGGTCCAAGAAACTTGATGATGCATTATGGGCCTATAGAACTGCATATAAAAATCCTATGGGTATGTCTCCGTATAAAATGGTTTATGGAAAAGTATGTCACTTACCTCTAGAACTAGAACATAAGGCATATTGGGCCATTAAAGAGCTCAATTATGATTTCAAACTTGCCGGTGAGAAGAGGTTATTTGACATTAGCTCACTTGATGAATGGAGAACCCAGGCTTATGAGAATGCCAAACTGTTTAAAGAAAAGGTTAAAAGATGGCATGACAAAAGGATACAAAAGCATGAGTTTAATATAGGAGATTATGTGTTGCTATTCAACTTTCATTTAAGATTTTTTGTAGGAAAACTTCTTTCTAAATGGGAAGGTCCTTACGTTATCGAGGAGGTCTATCTTTCCGGTGCCATAAAAATCAACAACTTCGAAGGCACAAATCCGAAGGTGGTGAGCGGTCAAAGAATCAAACATTATATCTCACATAATCCTATAAATGTTGAAACCAATGTTATTGAAACCCTAACCCCAGAGGAATAAATAAGGGACACTTTCCAGAACGTTTCAGACTCCGAAAAGGAATAGGTATGTGGTACGGTAAGTAAACCGACTCCAAAACAATTCTAATGGCAATTTTCTCCGTTTTGGAATATTTAAGAAAATAGGAAAATAAGAAGTAGTCCGGAAGCAAATGAGGCTTCCATGAGGGTGGAGGGCGCACCCTATCCCCCTGGGCGCGCCCCGGCCTCATGGTCACCTCGTGTTCTCTCCGGACTCCATTTTCTTGCAGGATACTTCTTTTGATCGGTAAAAATTCATTATATAATCTCCCAAGGTTTTGACCACCCTACCATACAAATATCTTCTGTTTTCGTTTCGAGCTGTTTTCTGCCAGGGTTGTCAAGGCCAGGCATCATGTCGTCCCCCTCCTCCAACGTTGGTGATAACGATGCTTGGCTAATGAAGATAGAGCTGAAGAGAGAAGAACCCGGGAAGATCAACAAGGATGATGGGATCAAGAAGGCCATTGAGGACCAAGTTCCGGCAGCAGAAGACATTCTTCAACTTGATCACAATCTTCTTACCCCAACTGAGATCGAAGCTTTTTTTTTGACAGAAAGACTGTAAGGGAACCCCTTACAGTATAATTGGTGCAACAAACCCAAATTGCAAGTACCATGCCTTGAACCTGGGTGGGTGGGAAGGCATCAGCCCCTTCCCACCACTAGGCTATGCCTTAGTCTACGAGATCGAAGCTTTCAAGATGATTGAGTTAGCTCATGTACAAAACAAGTATCTCACACGTGAAAATATTTTGTTGAAGGAGCATATCATCGCACTCAAGGGCATTATTCGCAAATTGGAGGACCTCCTACGCTCGATGTGCGACTATCCATCAACAACTCCATCTCCTTCACCGGCAAAAGAGACATAATCACATGGGTATGGGCAATCCCCTTGGCAACTGCCAGCTTGGGGGAGGTGCCCCGGTATCGTATCACCATCACACTCCTATCTTTACCCTTTTTCTTGATCTAGTAGGATAAAGTTTTAGTACGATTTAGTTTTGAGTTTTGCTTTATGATCCTTCTATGTAATCGAGTCCGTGAGCTATATATAGTAAAGATTAGTGTTGAGTCAAGGGCTTGATTATCTTGCTATGATCGTGAGGGGAGTAAGAAAAGATAAATAATAAAAAGAAGTAGAGAGATCATACTGATCTTATGGAGAGTAATGACTTCACATAAAAAGAGTGTCATGAATAAAAGTTGTTGAGAGTTGACAAACATAGTTTTGGTCATTGCTGCAATTAATAGGAAGTAATAAAGAAAGATAGGTTTTCACATATAAATATACTATCTTGAACATATTTTATGATTGTGATCACTCATTAAAGTATGACATGCTAAAGAGTTGATGTTGGACAAGGAAGACAACGTAATGGGTTATGTTTTCTTATATCTGAAATAAAGTATATTGTCATGGATCATCCAACATGTTGAGCTTACCTTTCCCTCTCATGCTAGCCAAATTCTTTGCACCAAGTAGAGATACTACTTGTGCTTCCGAATATCCTTAAACCCAGTTTTTCCATCAGAGTCCACCATATCTACCTATGGATTGAGTAAGATCCTTCAAGTAAGTTGTCATGTTGCTTGCAATAAAAATTGCTTTCTAAATATGTATGATCTATTAGTGTGGAGAAAATAAGCTTTATACGATCTTGTGATATGGAAGCAATAAAAGCGACGGACTGCATAATAAAGGTCCATATCACAAGTGGCAATATAAAGTGACGTTCTTTTGCATTAAGATTTTGTGCATCCAACCATAAAAGCACATGACAACCTCTGCTTCCCTCTGCGAAGGGCCTATCTTTTACTTTTGTCTTATTCCTTATGCAAGAGTCATGGTGATCTTCACCTTTCCTTTTTACATTTTATCCTTTGGCAAGCACCTTGTGTTGGAAAGATCCTGATATATATATATCCAATTGGATGTAAGTTGGCATGAATTATTATTGTTGACATTACCCTTGAGGTAAAAGGTTGGGAGGCAACATTATAAGCCCCTATCTTTCTCTATGTCCGATTAAAACTCCATACCCATAAGTATTGCATGAGTGTTAGCAATTATGAAAGACTAAATGATAGTTGAGTATGTGGACTTGCTGAAAAGCTCTTATATTGACTCTTTCCAATGTTATGATAAATTGCAATTGCTTCAATGACTGGGATTTTAGTTTGTTGGTTCTCAATGAAGTTTCTGATTTATACTTTACTTGTGAATAGATTATTACTTGAGCATAAGAGATCGTATGAAAATATCCATATATGTTGTTGTTATAAGAATGATCATGATGCCCTCATGTTCATATTTTATTTTATTGACACCTCTATCTCTAAACATGTGGACATATTTTTCGTTATCGGCTTCCGCTTGAGGACAAGCGAGGTCTAAGCTTGGGGGAGTTGATACGTCCATTTTGCATCATGCTTTTATATCGATATTTATTGCATTATGGGCTGTTATTACACGTTATGTCACAATACTTATGCCTATTCTCTCTTATTTTACAAGGTTTACATGAAGAGGGAGAATGCAGGCAGCTGGAATTCTGGACTGGAAAAGGAGCAAATATTAGAGACCTATTCTGCACAGCTCCAGAAGTCCTGAAACTTCACGAAAGTTATTTTTGTAATTAATAAAAAATATTGGCGAAAGAATCCATCAAAGGGGGCCCACACCCTGGCCACGAGGGTGGGGGGCGCGCCCTACCCCCCGGGCGCGCCCCCTACCTTGTGGGCCCCCTGGCAGGTCCACGGTGCCCATCTTCTGCTATATGAAGTCTTTCGTCCGAGAAAAAAATCATAAGCAAGCTTTCAGGAAGAAACTCCGCCGCCACGAGGCAGAACCTTGGCGGAACCAATCTAGGGCTCCGGCAGAGCTGTTCTGCCGGGGAAACTTCCCTCCGAGAGGGGGAAATCATCGCCATTGTCATCACAAACGATCCTCTCATTGGGAGGGGGTCAATATCCATCAACATCTTCACCAGCACCATCTCCTCTCAAACCCTAGTTCATGTCTTGTATCCAATCTTTGTCCCAAAGCCTCAGATTGGTACCTGTGGGTTGCTAGTAGTGTTGATTACTCCTTGTAGTTGATGCTAGTTGGTTTATTTGGTGGAAGATCATATGTTCAGATCCATTATGCATATTAATACCCCTCTGATTATGAACATGAATATGATTTGTGAGTAGTTACGTTTGTTCCAGAGGACATGGGAGAAGTCTTGCTATAAGTAGTCATGTGAATTTGGTATTCGTTCGATATTTTGATGAGATGTATGTTGTCTTTCCTCTAGTGGTGTTATGTGAACGTCGACTACATGACACTTCACCATTGTTTGGGCCTAGAGGAAGGCATTGGGAAGTAATAAGTAGATGATGGGTTGCTAGAGTGATAGAAGCTTAAACCCTAGTTTATGAGTGCTTCGTAAGGGGCTGATTTGGATCCATCGGTTTCATGCTATGGTTAGTTTTACCTTAATACTTCTTTTGTAGTTGCGGTCCAAGAAAGGGAAGTAGTAAGTAGATTATGGGTTGCTAGAGTGACAGAAGCTTAAACCCTAGTTTATGAGTTGCTTCGTAAGGGGCTGATTTGGATCCATCTGTTTCATGTTATGGTTAGGTTTACCTTAATACTTCTTTTGTAGTTGCGGATGCTTGCAATAGGGGTTAATCATAAGTGGGATGCTTGTCCAAGAAAGGGCAGTACCCAAGCACCGGTCCACCCACATACCAAATTATCAAAGTAACGAACACGAATCATATGAGCATAATAAAAACTAGCTTGACGATAATTCCCATGTGTCCTCGGGAGAGCTTTTCTCTATATAAGAGTTTGTTGAGGCTTGTCCTTTGCTACAAAAAGGATTGGGCCATCTGTCGGGGAATCTGATCATGACCCACGAACACCTATGGGACCGAGTCCCTTGTGGTTCGGAGGGGGGCGGAGGTTGCACAAAGAGCGGATCGAGGCAATGCACACGAGCAGATTTACCCAGCTTCGGAGCTCTCCGGAGAGATAATACTCCTACTGCTGCTTGGTTGATTGTATTCTTGCTAGGGAGCAATGGGAGCTACAAAACCTAGCCTGAGTGAGTGTAGTCTCGAATGAATCGAATGAACTGAACCGGAGCCGAACCCTTTCTACGTTGCACATGGGCCTCCTTTTATAGGTTCAAGGGGTCACCACAGGTGGCAAGTAGACAAGGGTAAAATAGGAAAAACAGTGGTTGGTACACCGCTTTGTACAGTGTACAGTAATCTATACCTAACTCTGACGGCAAGGGACAAGAGTAATAAATGCCCGTCCCTGTCGCCCGAACAGTGCAACAGGGACCTTCAAGTGCGCCTCTGTTTGCCACGATGGTAGCTCGTCAGCGCCGCTTATCGCCGCTCCCCGCTAGCTGCACAGCCCTTTGACACGCGTGCCTGGAATAGCCCCACGGCGACACGTTGGCGGATGAGCTGGAGCGGAGATGAAGAGAGGTTGCCTGCCGCGACAAGTATCTTGCCGCGGCTGAATCCTTGTCGCGTTCGGGAGCTTGTCGCTCACCAAGCCTTCCCGGCAAGCTCCTCTTGCCGGGCCTTGTTTCTTCGTGCCTTGAGTGGCCTTCCGGCAAGCTCCTCTTGCCGGGGCCTTGAGTACTTTGTTCTTGATTGGCTCAAAAAGGAGCCGTTGAGGATCTTGGCGGTCACTAGGCCAGCCTTGCCGCGGGGTGCTGCAACTGTCCGTGCACGAGTTCGGGATACTAGGGTACCCCTACTCTAGTACACCGACAGGAGCCCCCGGGCCTGGGCCACACACGGCGCCGAGCTCTGTTGGGCCAGGCCCAAAACAGGCCCGGCACGCGCGCCTAGATTGCGCAGATTATTCGCCTCGGACCCACCACGCCCCCACTTAACGGCACGCACGGACGTGGCGTCGTGGGAGAGATCGTGGGGGCTTTCTTTAATGGGGAAAAACGGAACGCCCGTCCCCTCTCCCCCGTTATAAGCAAGGGAAACAGGGGCAGGACGCCCACTTGCCATTGCTGTCACATCAAAAACCACCGCCGCTTCTCCCCTTCTTCTCGAGTCCAAAGAGAGCGACGCTCCGCCCCCTCCCGATTGCCACCGGCGCCACCAACGCCGTCGGATTCCTCCACCACCTCCGCCTTGGCACCAAAAGCCGACAAGGGCAAAGGGGTGAAGTCAGCCGAGGCGCAGCGGCTTGCGGCGCTGCGGAAGGAGCGGGCCCTCTTCGATCCCCTGCTCGACGCGAAGGAGATGGGAGAGCTGTATTACCTCTTCTGGTCGACAGAGACGCGGGTGCACCCGCGCACGAGGGTGATCTCCGCCGCCACTTCCGAGAAGGTTTCCATCGGGTACCCCTTCTTCGCGCTTTTCTTCCACTGCAGGCTCTGCCCGCCCTTTTCCGAATTCTTCTGCGACGTCATGAACACATATGGCCTCCGCCTCCTTGATTTCACCCCCAACGCCGTCCTCACTATGGCAGTTTTCGCACACCTCTGCGAGAACTTTGTCGGGATCCACCCAAATGTAGCACTTTTCCGTCATTACTTCATGCCCCGCGTAGAGAGAGGAGAGCCGCTTGCCGGAGGGATTGCATGGATCTCCAGGATCGGCAAGAAGGAAGCATATCTTGACGGAGAGCTGCGCAGCAAGTGGGAGGAGTGGAGGGCCGACTGGTGTTGGATTATAGAGGAGGACCCACTGCCTTTCACTGCCATGCGCCAAACTCCCATAGTGCGCGGCAACGATTGGAGCAACTTGGCGCCGGAGGATGCCAAGTTGAAGATTGCCGTGACCCGGATCCTGCGCCTCAGGCATGCCGGGCTTACCGTAGGAGCTGTTGGCGCGGACTTCCTTCGCCGCCGCATTGCGCCCTTGCAGGAGAGGGGGAGGCCTGCTTGGGAATTCCAAAACGCGGTGGACATCATGAGTGTCACATCCCAGATAGACCATGCATTAGGGTGTGCATCATGTTTTAATTTCATCTGAATTTGAAATGGGGAAGGCAGGAAACCCCAGAACATCCCCCCCCCCCTTAAAAGAACTAGGGTTTACTAAAATTTATTTCAATGAATCCGAAATGCCCTTCAAAATGCTCATCCTCTTTGGTTGGGTTCAGGATCCATGTCAAAGAAGGTGGAACATCTTCTAGGTCACCTAAGGGTTCTAGATTTAATTCACAAATTTCTGAAATGAGCATTTCAAATTATGGAAAATATTTTAAGTGTTCAAAATTGTCAAACTAAAATGTTTCATGTTGGGAATATTCCAACAAGTGACCAGGAGCATTTTGGTAATTTTGAAATGGTTTTGGTATTTTAAAACCCTAAACAGAGTTGCAGAAAATAGAAAAGGCTAAAAAGGAAAACTTACTGTCAGCCATGACCGCCCACTCCGCTGCCCAGCCCAGCAGCCAGCATGGCCAATGAAGCTGCTTGGCTCGGCCAGCAGCAACCTGGTGCCGGGCGGCGAGCAGCAGGGCGCCACGCAGCTGGCCGCCGCCTGCCGCCCTCGCCGCCTCGCCGACCCGGACGACCCACGCGTCGTCGCCCGACCTCCCGGACACCTCACTTCCCCCTGCCTCTCTCTCTCGCCGCCTCAACCTGGCCGACGCCATCGCCGACGCGCCACCGCCGACGCCGCCGTGCTCCCGCCGCCCACGCTCCTCCCGCCATGTCTAGCAGCTCCCGCACCCGTTACCCCTAGCTAGCTAGTTCCTCGCTCTAAAACACCCCGAGGCCACTACACGCACTCGACCGAGCTCAAGGCGCGGAGATCCCCATCGCCGCCGCCGCGATCATCCACCCCGACCCGACGAAGCTCTCCACAGGTTCACCGTGAGCCTGGCTACCCCTCCGTTCTCTCCGCTCTCTTCTTCTTGCACCACCACGAGCGCACGATGATCACCCGAACCCACCGCCGCGGAGCTCGTCGCCGACGAAGCTCCGGTCACCTAATGGCCACGCCACTACGTCCATCGCACTCACCACGCCCCCACGGGCCTAACCGTGCACTTCCCGCGCCTCGCCGAGGCCGCTAACCCCAAACCCGTCGATGGCGAGCCCGTCGCCGCCTCGACTTGTCGCCGGGCGCCCACTCCGCCACCCCTAACCCAACCGACTCCACCACTAACGCGGCTCACCTCCAGCTTCACGAGGTGCTCCCGCGCCCATTTGGAGCCGGAAAGTGCAAAAGCACTTGCTCCGCGCGTCTCTGGCCTCGCCGGCGGCTAGACGCCGGTGAGTTGACCCCGTCCGTGGGCCCTGTTGACCCTCTGGGTCAATGACAGGTGGACCCCCTCCAGTAAACTAATTAGGATTAGTTCTAATTAATTAAATTAGTTTAGATTAACCCTGACATGCGGGTCCCACTGGTCAGTTTGACCTGGACGACCCCGTTGACCCCCTGACGTCATGCTGACCTCATGCTGACGCATTAATTCAAATTCTGGAATTATTTTTATATAATAAATTCCAGAATATAATTCAAATTTCAAATGCTTATAACTTTTATTCTATAACTCCAAATGCAAAGATTTATATATGAAAAATTATCAGAAAAATACACTCTATCCATTGGTACAGGTTTCATGCATGTTAAAACAAGTTAACTATGCTGAATAACCAGATTAAGATTTTGTACCATTAGGCCTAACTCACATGAGCTATCATTTGAACCTTTGATTCAAATGAGTTCATCCCCTGTCCCTTCAACTTGCATTAGGCCAACACACATCCATATTGCCATGTAATAGCATGCATCATATTGTTGCATATTGCTTGTATGTTTATTTTGGTGTGTTTTCATGATAGGTTCTGCCCCCGAAGATAACCTCGATTACCCATCTGAAGGGCAGTTCTCTACCCCAGTTCCATCAGGCAAGCAATTCATTGATCATTCCGATACAAACCCATGTTCTCGCTTCGCTCTCTTTTCTGCATTAAGACAACTCGATTCAACTGTTGTGTGCTGCGGTAGTTGAACCCACTTCCTTTGCATGACCTATCATTGCCACAGTAACTAGATGAAACCCACTAGTATGTGTAGGAGTTGATTGAGCCATGTTTGTGATTCCTACCATGCTATGCTTGCTATGCTTAGAGTTGTGTCAGGTCTGGCTCATCGGGATGATGAACTGGAGTGAAAGGTTGTGTTGGTTCGAGAGCGTAAGTGTTGAACACGATTTGGTAAAGGTATCGATGAGAGGCCATGTAGGAGTACATGGTGGGTTGTTTCATTGAGGCCGAACTTAAGAACTGAGATCTGTGTTTGTGATCCATGAACTAGCTACTACCACGCATTGGGCCCGAAACCAATGGACCCTCTCGGCTTCTTAACCACCCCTGTTCATAGTCCGGGAGTTGCAAGTAGTTTCTGGTGTTTGTAGCTTGCTGGGGGCCGCACGCAACGCTGACCTTAGGGGTGGGTTGTGTTGCGGTAGGCACCGTGGCCCGGTGTACCGAGTGCCCGTTTGGTATCTCGGGAACCCTGCACACATCGTTCGGGGCTGTATGGGAAACCTCGGCCGGACTCCCTGCGGATGGAACCCGAATAGGCGATAACCTGGACTAGGGACTTGAGTGCTTAGGTAGGCTGAGGCCGACACCCACGTTGGGCTTCCGCTTGAAGGTTGCCGAGTACATGTCGTGTAAACGACGATAAGTGGTGAGAGCATGTGTGAAGAAGTATACCCCTGCAGGGTTAACTATGATCTATTCGAATAGCCGTGTCCACGGAGAAGGACTTCTGGGTTACCTATATCAGTTCATAGACAAGTAAATGGATACTACTAAAAGCCTCAAGATAAGTGTGAGTATCGTGGATGGCCTCTCGGGGATGACGAGAGAGGATCCACGGTGGAGTATTGTGATGGTGTTTAGTGGACTCGTGTACGACAAAATGCTTTACAAAGTGTGTCACGTAGGATAGCTTAGCCAAGAGTCAAAGCTGGCTTGCTGCATTTAACTCCACTTCCTTCCTTGAGAATGTGCATGTATGATAGGATTCTGTGGTAAGACTTGCTGAGTACTTTTGTACTCATGTTTGCCTAATCAATATTTTTCAGAGGACTATACTACCCCCTCCGACGGATTCTATGTAGATGTTGACTTCGACGAGTAAGCTAGCCACCCAGGTGGCGATCTAAGACTTGTGAAGGGCCATTGTAGATAGAAAGGCTCCAACAAGCTTTCTTTCTTTCTAGAGTCGTACTCGAGACTACTTTGCTTCCGCATGTGCTTGTATGATTGTATGACTTGAGTGTTGGGTCATGTGACCCCTACCTGTATGACTATGTTATGTATGGCTCCTGAGCCTCTTAAATAAAGTACTTGAGTTGTAGAGTTTTGTTGTGATGCCTTGTTGTATTTACTCATATCGGGCATATTGCGTGTATGATTGAAATGCTTGGTATGAGTGGGATCCGACAATCTAGTTGTTTATCCTTGGCAGCCTCTCATATGGGGAAATGTAGTCTCGTGCTTCTGAGCGATAGTAGTCCGCTACAGCCCGGTTCACGGAGTCCTGCTAGCCCAAAGACTACTGCTTGGACACTTGACCTGGCGGCATGTGATTCATTTCGTTCCTATGTCTGTCCTTCGGGAAATGTCACGCGGTGATACTTGAGTCCTGCCTAGCCTGCTACAGCCCGGGATACCGGAGTCCTGTTAGCCAGTGCTACAGCCCGAGTTCATACGTTGATGACCGACATGCTCAAGTGTTTCATGTATGCCTGTCCCCATAGGTTAGTGCCGCTTTGGGTTCACGACTAGCCATGTCGGCCCGGTTCTTTGTCATGTGGATGCTAGCGACACTTTGTTATATACGTGAGCCAAAAGACATAAACGGTCCGGGCCATGGTAAAGCGACACCGTGGGAATACCGTGCGTGAGGCCGCAAAGTGATATGAGGTGTTACCAGCTAGGTCGATGTGACTTGGAATCGGGTCCTGACAGCGTTGGTATCGAGAAGGGCTGCCTGTAGGTCCGCTAAGCCAAACTGGTCGAAGTTGAGTCTAGAAATGCTTTAGTTATATGTAGGGGAATTGATTGTGGGAGGGAACGTAAGGCTCTTTTACTCCTTTACCTTATGCCCTCTGATCTGAGTCATCCTCTTCTCATTCAACGTGGGTATAGGACTAGGCTCTCTTCTCTCTATCAGGTTCACGTGTTACTATCCGTAGTACCTTGTAGGATTGTTGGTTACATCCTCAGTTCAGTGTTACTAAATTTTAGTATGCTACCATTTGAACCAGAACCTTGATATGATGTTGTTGAGTGGTTTTGCAAATCTGATTTTGAATGTCTCAAATTTGATTTGAGCATTTACAGATGTTATGCTGCCCGATTTTCCCTAGAAATTCTAATGCCTTTGCATTATGGCTGTGCTTTCAGATGGCCACCGTTCCCGTAACCAAGTGGTTCGCTTGACCCGCTGCATTGATGTGTGCGGTCACACGGCCATGTTGGTTAGGGTGATGATTGAGGCTGGTTATCGATGGTATCCTGAATATACCGTCGAGGAGCAGTTCAGGGATTTCAATCAAAGCCAATATCTATGCACGGTCCGGATTTATCCATCCTATCCGGAACTCTTGAGCCACTTCATCGTTCTTATGGGCTCGGAATCACTATTGGAATGTCTGTACAAGATGCAGCCTATTCCATGATGACTATCATTCGGGCCAGGACTGCTTTGTTGAGCAACACTGATTTCCGCTATATGCCAGATCCTTCCTGGGCGCATGGCTACCTTCAGGGGTTGTACAGCGATGCCTCCCATGAGGACTCACTCCTCCGTACTACCACTGAGTTGCTGGAGGACAAGGACCGTGAGAACCGGGCCTTGCGTATGGAGCTGTTTAATGCCCGTTCTGACCACTGGGCTACTCTGACTAGGTTTGCACCTGCCGTGCAAGCGGATGTATGGACATGAGAGACTTGTACCTGGCGGGCGAGTCTGCCGGACTTCATGGAGTGGCGTGAGGTTGGAGGCATCACTCCACCTCGTGGGCCTCTTACGCCACCATTTGTGGGTCCACGGCCACATCCGAGTCCTTATGGTCCACAGGCCCCACAGATTGTGCATTTCCGGACGATCATGTTCCACTTCCAGGTCTGGGTGGTGACTTCTATGAGGACTACTATGGAGCTGCCTGAGATAGTAGTAGTATTCCTAGTATAGCACCAGTTGTGTTTCCACCGTCCTGCGTGACTCGTGGAATACGACTTGGTGTGTATCGTTCCGGAAGTGTAGAAAAATAATGTATAGGAGTTGGAATGCTTCCGATGAGATGTAACGCCTTTCCTTATAGTTGTACTCCGTCAGGCTTGTACTAAACTATGAATGGTGTGTATGACCGTTGGTATATATATATATATGGCAGTTTATATTACCATGTCATACGGATGAACATCTTTGCATTCCATACTGTCCATTACCTTCCGCACTTCCTTGTTAAATTCTGCCATCCTGGTTTAAACCCTTGTTTTGTCTCCCGTGATGGTCAACACTCGAAATTCTCCTGCTGTTCCAGAGCAGGAGAGGCCATGCAGCCAGAAATGTGAATCGCCGCAACCGCCATCTTTGGCTGAGGTGATCTTGGAAGCGTAACGCATAATAAGCGCTAAACCAACCGCTTATTGGAGCGGATTGAACAAAACACAGCACGCCAGCCAAGAAACGATGGGGTTTCACTCAATGATTTCGTCAAGCTATATCCTCCAAAGTTCAAATGTTCCGCCGAGCCACTCGACGCCGATGATTGGCTCGCAAGATCCACCACAAGCTGCGTTCCGCCATCGTGGTGAGGCTGACAAAGTTACCTTTGCCGCCTATCATCCGGAAGGCCCCGCCATCCGTGGGAAAACTATGAGGCTATGCGTCCGCTGGACAAGTTACCACTTGGGATGAATTCATACCGCCTCCATGAGCACCATATTCCGAAGGTCTTATGGACCGCAAACGTGAGGAATTTTGCAGTTTCACCCAAGGCAGGTGACGGTGGATGCCTATACCGTGGATTCGGGAGGTTAGCACGTTATGCTCCCGAAGAAGTTTCTACCGATGCTAAGAAGTAGGCGAGGTTCCGTAAGGGACTTAGCCCTGAGCTACGCCGAGATCTCCGTCTGCATGAATGCACCTCTTTCCAGCTAGTCAATAAGGCTATCAGCGCCGAGACTGGGCAGACTGACTTCGAGGCTTCACGCAAGCACATCCGTGATTCTCGATCGCCATCCGCTCGTTCCCTAAGCGCCGGGTTTGGGTCCCAACACGGCTCTACCACCTGTGTACACCCCGAGGCCATCCTTCGAGGCTCGCCCCAACCAGCCGATTTTCCACCCAAGACATATGGAGGTCCAACTGCTAGTGCTGCTCCACGGCCAAATGTGATCACTTGCTTCAAGTGTGGAGAGACGGGCCACTATATTCGAGAGTGTCCCAGAACAACCCCAATCAAGTGGAAAGTCTGCTGGCGCGGCAAGCCAGCAGAAAGGTTCCTATGCTGCCAGTTGCCACCGCCGTGGCCATGTCAACTATGTCTCTGCCAAGAAACCTATGAGGATCCCAACGCCGTCCTCGACGCTTCTTGTTAATTGCCATCCGCAATCGTTCTTTTGATCTTGGAGCATCTCATTCATTTATTTCGAGAGCTATGCTCGGTTGCACAACACCACATTCTCGTGACATGCCTACCTCCATGGAAATTCAAACCCCGGATCTAGATGGCAAACCTCTAGAATAAGTCATGGAATGAAATTCTTGTCGACAGATTAGTCTTTCTTGCCTCTCTAATAGCTCTCAAGTCCTCGGACATAAACATCATCTTGGGTATGGGTGGATGTCAGCCCATTATGCCAAGATTGATTGCTCGACTAGAACCGCTCAACTTATTTCATCCTTCGGTAAAACAAAGGATGTTTTAACCCGAGTGTCTAAGCGCCACTTTACTCCTTAAATGCCAACCCTCTTCCGCACCTCAAGACATTCCGGTAGTCCGTGATTTCCCGGATGTCTTTCGAAGAACTGCCAGTGTTCCACCCGACAGGATGTCGAGTTCGTGATAGATCTTATTCCGGAACCGCCCCAATCTCTAGAAGACCTTATAAGATGGCACCCTAGAACTAGCTGAACTTAAGAAACAACTCGATGAATCCTTGCAAAAGGGTTTCATCCGTCCTAGTTCATCTCCATGGGCTTGCCCCGTCCTCTTCGTCAAGAAGAAGGATGGTACGGATCGGATGGTTGTGGATTACCGACCTGTCAATTTGGTCACTATCAAGAACAAGTATCCGCTCCCCAGGATCAACGACCTGTATGATCAGCTCGCTGGATCCTCAGTCTTCTCCAAGATGGATTTGAGGTTGGGCTACCATCAAATCAAAATCAAGAACGGGGACATTCCTAAAACGGCCTTTGTCACTCGTTATGGCCAATACGAGTACACCGTCATGTCCTTCGGATTAACCAATGCTCCAGCCACTTTTTCTCGGTTAATGAACTCAATCTTCATGGAGTACTTGGATAAATTCGTCGTGGTATACCTCGATGATATACTCATCTACTCCAAGAATGAGGAAGAACATGCCGAACACCTAAGGCTAGTATTGATGAAACTTCGAGAGCACCGCCTTTATGCCAAATTCTCTAAATGTGAATTCTGGTTACCAGAAGTGACCTATCTAGGACATGTAATCTCTGGTAAGGGTATTGCTGTCAATCCCGCGAGTTCAAGCCGCCCTTGATTGGACTCCACCTGAATCGGTCAAGCAAGTTCGAGTTTCCTCGGTTTAGCGAGCTATTGCCGCCGCTTCGTCGAGAATTCTCTAAAGTTGTTAAACCTCTAACCGAACTCCTCAAGAAAGATAAGAAGTTCGAATGGACGCCACAAGGCGAGATCAGCTTTCAGAACTGAAAAGACGCTCGACATCTGCTCCGCATTTGTTCCACCAGATTTCTAAGGACTTTATTATCTATTACGCACGCCTCGCGACAAGGACTAGGTTGCATACTCATGCAAGATCGTCATGTGATTGCCTACGATCTCGACGATAAGGCCCACATGAGGATAACTATCCCACACACGATCTAGAGCTTGCAGCGATGGTTCATGCACTCAAAACCTGGCGACATTACCTTACGGGTAATCGTTATAAATCTACACCGATCACCAAAGTCTGAAATATATCTTCACCCAACCGGATTTGAATCTCAGGCAAAGACGTTGGGTCGAGTTGATTACAGATTTCGACTTAGGAATATCCTACACCCGTGCAAGGCCAATGTCATGGTCGACGACTAAGTCGCAAATCTTATTGTAATAATTTGATGTTACAACAAGGTCAACCAATTCTCCACGAGGAATTTCGTAAGCTTAATCTTCACATTGTCCTCGAGGATTCCTTTCCACCCTGGTGGCGAAACCTACCCTTACGGATCAGATCATCAAAGCACGAAGGTAGATCCGGAATCTCCCGATCAAAAGAAACATCAAGAAAGGAGTCGCAGATTGTTTCTCCATTGATGAACAAGGTGTCGTGTTCTTTGGAGACCGTCTAGTGGTTCCCAAGGTGCGCAACCTGAGGCGATTGATCCTTAAGGAAGCTCATGACTCTCCTCTCACCATTCATCCCGGTAGTACTAAAATGTATCAAGATCTACGCCGAGGTTTTGGTGGACTAGGATGAAGAGAGAAATCGCTCAATACATTGCTAATCGCGACGTCTGTCGTCGAAGTTAAAGCAGGCATCAACGGCCTGCTGGTACCCTTCAACCTTTGGAAATTCCTGAATGGAAATGGGATAAAATCGGCATGGACTTCATTACCGGGTTTCCGGGACCAAGAGAGGGAATAACGCTATCTTCGTTGTCGTTGATCGCCTTTCCAAGGTAGCCCACTTCCTACCAGTTCATGAGAGTATAACCGCTAGTCAGCTAGCTGATTTATACATCTCTCGAATAGTGTCTCTTCACGGTGTTCCATTGAAATTAACTCAGACCGTGGAGTCTCTTCACCTCTCGATTTTGGGAAAGTTTCCAAACGCTATGGGAACTCGCTCTCCTTTAGCACCGCTTTCCATCCTCAATCAAGTGGTCAAGTAGAACGAGTCAATCAGATCCTAGAGGATATGCTTGAGCTTTGTCATCTCTTTCGCATGAATTGGGAGAAATGCCTTCCTTTCGCCGAAGTTCGCTTATAACAATAGTTATCAAGCCAGTCTGGGCAAAAGCCCTTTCAAGTTCTTATGGACTAAAATGTCGAACACCTCTTAACTGGTCGAAACCGGGAGAGACAACTCTTTGGCCCGGATATGATCCAGAAGTGAAGAGCAGGTTCGCGTTGTTCGTGAGAAATTGAAAACAGCCCAATCTCGTCAAAAGAGCCAATATGATCGCAAGCATAAGCCTATGGCTTATGAAATTGGCGAGAAGGCTTACCTTCGGGTTACTCCTTTGAAGGGAACCCATCGATTCGGTATCAAAGGAAAGTTGGCTCCTCGTTACATTGGACCCTTTCGCATTCTTGCCAAACGAGGGAAGTTTCTACCAATTGAACTACCTCCGCATCTCTCCAAGGTCCATGATGTCTTCCACGCTTCCCAACTCAGCGTTGCTTCTCGGATCCTATCCGTGAGTAGACCACTAAACGCTTGATCTCCAAGATAACCTCACCTATCGAGAATATCCCGCTCAGATCCTCGATCAAGCCGAGCGTACCACTCGACGTCGGAATATCAAGTTTCTAAAGGTTCAATGGTCAAACCATTCCGAGCAAGAAGCAACTTGGGAAAGGGAGGATCGCTTCGACTTGAGTACCCCACCTTTTCGCAACAGATTCTAAATCTCGGACGAGATTCTTTTGAGTGGGGTGAGTTGTCACATCCCGATAGACCATGCATTAGGGTGTGCATCATGTTTTAATTTCATCTGAATTTGAAATGGGAAGGCAGAAACCCCGTAACATCCCCCTTAAAAGAACTAGGGTTTACTAAAATTTATTTCAATGAATCCAAATGCCCTTCAAAATGCTCATCCTCTTTGGTTGGGTTCAGGATCCATGTCAAAGAAGGTGGAACATCTTCTAGGTCACCTAAGGGTTCTAGATTTAATTCACAAATTTCTGAAATGAGCATTTCAAATTATGGAAAATATTTTAAGTGTTCAAAAATTGTCAAACTAAAATGTTTCATGTTGGGAATATTCCAACAAGTGACCAGGAGCATTTTGGTAATTTTTGAAATGGTTTTGGTATTTTTAAAAACCCTAAACAGAGTTGCAGAAAATAGAAAAGGCTAAAAAAAGGAAAACTTACCTGTCGCCCGCGACCGGCCCACCTGCCGGCCCAGCCCAGCAGCCGCGCCAGCGAGCTGCTTGGCTCGGCCAGCAGCAGCTCTGGTGCCGGCCGGCGAGCGAGGCGCGCCACGCAGCTGGCCGCCCTGCTTCGCCGCCTCGCCTCCTCGCCGACCGGACGACCCACGTCGTCCGCCCGACCCCGGACACCTCACTTCCCCTGCCTCTCTCTCGCCGCCTCTAACCTGGCCGACGCCATCGCCTGACGCCACCGCCGACGCCGTGCTCCCCGCCCACGCTCCTCCCCGCCATGTCTAGCAGCTCCGCCGCACCCGCTACCCCTAGCTAGCTAGTTCCTCGCTCTAAAACACCCCGAGGCCACTACACGCACCTCGACCGAGCTCAAGGTCGCGGAGATCCCCATCGCCGCCGCCGCAGATCAGTCCACCCCGACCCGACGAAGCTCTCCACAGGTTCACCGTGAGCCTAGCTACCCTCCGCTCTCTCCGCTCTCTTCTTCTTGCACCACCACGAAGCGCACGATGATCACCGAACCCACGCGCTGGAGCTCGTCGCCGACAAGCTCCGGTCACCTAATGGCCACGCCACTACGCCCATCGTGACTCACCACGCCCCCACGGGCCTAACTGTCCACTTCCCGCGCCCGCCGAGGCCGCTAACCCCAAACCTGTCGATGGTCGAGCCCCTGCCGCCGCCTCGACTGTCGCCGGGCGCCCACTCCGCCACCCCTAACCCAACCGACTCCACCACTAACCGCGGCTCACCTCCAGCTTCACGAGGTGCTCCTCAAGGCCCATTTGGAGCCCGAAAGTGCAAAGCACTTGCTCCGCCAGCGTCACTGCCTCGGCCAAGGCTAGACGCCGTGAGTTGACCCGTCCGTGGGCCTGCTGACCCTCGGGTCAATGGCAGTGGACCCCTCCAATAAACTAATTAGGATTAGTTCTAATTAATTAAATTAGTTTAGATTAACCTCGACATGCGGGTCCCACTGGTCAGTTTGACTGGACGACCCTGCTGACCCCTGACGTCATGTTGACCTCATCCGACGCATTAATTCAAATTCTGGAATTATTTTATATAATAAATTCAGAATATAATTCAAATTTCAAATGCTTATAACTTTTATTCTATAACTCCAAATGCAAAGATTTATATATGAAAAATTATCAGAAAAATACACTCTATCCATTGGTACAGGTTTCATGCATGTTAAAACAAGTTAACTATGCTGAATAACCAGATTAAGATTTTGTACCATTAGGCCTAACTCACATGAGCTATCATTTGAACCTTTGATTCAAATGAGTTCATCCCTCGTCCCTTCAACTTGCATTAGGCCAACACACATCCATATTGCCATGTAATAGCATGCATCATATTGTTGCATATTGCTTGTATGTTTATTTTGGTGTGTTTTCATGATAGGTTCTGCCTCAAGATAACCTCGATTACCCATCCAAGGGCGTTCTCACCCCAGCCCATCAGCAAGCAATTCATTGATCATTCCGATACAAACCCATGTTCTCGCTTCTGCTCTCGTTTTACTGCATTAAGACAACTCGATTCAACTGTTGTGTGCTGCGGTAGTTGAACCCACTTCCTTTGCATGACCTATCATTGCCACAGTAACTAGATGAAACCCACTAGTATGTGTAGGAGTTGATTGAGCCATGTTTGTGATTCCTACCATGCTATGCTTGCTATGCTTAGAGTTGTGTCAGGTCTGGCTCATCGGGATGATGAACTGGAGTGAAAGGTTGTGTTGGTTCGAGAGCGTAAGTGTTGAACACGATTTGGTAAAGGTATCGATGAGAGGCCATGTAGGAGTACATGGTGGGTTGTTTCATTGAGGCCAACTTAAGAACTGAGATCTGTGTTTGTGATCCATGAACTAGCTACTACCACGCATTGGGCCCAAACCAATGGACCCTCTCGGCTTCTTAACCACCCCTGCTCATAGTCCGGAGTTGCAAGTAGTTTCGTGTTTGTAGCTTGTCGGGGCCGCACGCAACGCTGACCTTAGGGGTGGGTTGTGTTGCGGTAGGCACCGTGGGTCGTGTACCGAAAGTGCCCGCTTGGTATCTCGGGAACCCTGCACACATCGCTCGGGCTGTATGGGAAACCTCGGCGGACTCCTGCGGATGGAACCCGAATAGGCGATAACTGGACTAGGGACTTGAGTGTTTAGGTAGGCTGAGGCCGACACCCACGCTGGGCTTCCGCTGAAGGTTGCCGAGTACATGTCGTGTAAACGCATTTATAAGTGGTGAGAGCGTGTGAAGAAGTATACCCTGCAGGGTTAAATATGATCTATTGAATAGCCGTGTCCACGGAGAAGGACTTCGGGTTACCTATATCAGTTCATAGACAAGTAAATGGATACTACTAAAAGCCTCAAGATAAGTGTGAGTATCGTGGATGGCCTCTCGGGATGACGAGAGAGGATCCACGGTGGAGTATTGTGATGGTGTTTAGTGGACTCGTGTACGACAAAATGCTTTACAAAGTGTGTCACGTAGGATAGCTTAGCCAAGAGTCAAAGCTGGCTTGCTGCATTTAACTCCACTTCCTTCCTTGAGAATGTGCATGTATGATAGGATTCGTGGTAAGACTTGCTGAGTACTTTTGTACTCATGTTTGCCTAATCAATATTTTTCAGAGGACTATACTACCCTCCGACGGATTCTATGTAGATGT